>CM045453.1:32551162-32779093 GCA_024666655.1 Dascyllus trimaculatus
TTTATTAATCCCACAACGGGGAAATTTCCTCGTTACAGCAGCATAGACAAAAGCAGAAAAACACACAACATACCCTATACAGAAAAAAAGAAAATAAAACAATCTACTATAAAGAAACATTTTGAATATACAATAGATACATTTGAACTGTCTGTAATTACATTTGTATCTGTAACGTTCCATACAAAATATGTGAATTGGGAGATTGTGTTGGGGCTGGACTGAAGCTCCTTGGAGGAGGTATGAGCTCTCTGAGGGCTTTTCTAGTTCCAGGTGTGAATGAGAGTGTGCTTGTTTGTCTGTTTTTATATGTAGCCCTGTGATAGGCTGGTGACCTGTCCAGGGTGTCCCCTGCCTTTGCCCGAGTCGGCTGGGATAGACTCCAGCCCCCCGTGACCCTACAGAGTATTAGGCGGTGTATAGATAATGGATGGATGGATGGACATATACAGACAGAGCAAATCTGTAAATAATGTCCACATCAAAACATCAAAGTCTGTTTAAAAACTAATGCATTATTGTACAGTGTTTGTGAAATTACACTATATGAAATCAGCTAACAACATAAATATTTTACTGATGTTTGCTGCTATTTGAAAGTAAAAAGGATTTTTAAAAAACCCAACGTTACACTGTTTTACTGTATTTAAATTTACAACAAAATGTTATTGTCACAATTTTTACATTTTTAAATGTTCCAACAGTTTATCTTTATTTATTTTTTTCTGACACCCTTGCTGCCAGATTTGCACGTTTTTTAAAATATTTTTATTTTTTACAGTGTAGTTATTGAAGTTTATCCACACACATACGGACTGTCAGATAATCCTCTGTCTCACTGCGTCATGTGACCTGATTCTGCTGCAGAGTCACACTGAGACGAAGATGAGACGAAGCAATTTGACTGATGACTCCGATTGTCTTCATCCAACACACACACACACACACAAGCACGCACACACTCAAAAACGCACACCTCGACACCACGTAGGGAGCTCACAATTTGCACAAAACCCCTTCATTTACCTCGGCGTGGTGTGAGATCAGCTGAATCTTTGATTCACAAGACAAACTACTGATCCCTGGGGTTTGAAGCAGTGCAGGTGTGTCTTTGTGTGCACGTGTGTGTTTGTTATCTCCCTGAGCCTCCGTCTGATTGGCTCTCTGACTGGCAGCAGTAATGATTCGCTACATGAACTGGGAGCAGTAATGGGATGATGATGTCACGGCAGGCGTCCTGAAGCATGCTGGGAAGGAGAGTTTCTACACTGCCAATTACATCTGACACCCAGTGACTTCTGTCTTTTTAAATAAAGAACTCCTGCGTTTAAATTAAATATGAAGACAGTCTCACATCTCACTTCTAAAATATGCTGCTGTATGCAAATGTACAGATTCATTCCTCTTTCCAAGGACTCCTATAACCCTGAAACTTCTCTGATGGAACCATTTAAACAATCACGTATTTTGGTTCTTTCATAGATTTATTAAAGAGCTTCTGTAAATATGATAAAACCTGCATAAATAAACAAACAGAAACGTTAATATCTGGTTAAATTGGTCCGTTTCCTCCTCAGTTTGGTTCTTCTGGTTTCCATCTACAGTCTTCTGGTTTATCTTTGACTCCTCTGGACAGAATTGGTTCAGTCCAACTAAATGTGTTGTCTCCATGACTCAGACTGGTTTCTTCAGGTTCTTGATGGTTTAAGTCAGGACTTTGGGGGGACCAGTCTAAAACCTTCATTCTACCCTGATGGAACCATTTCTTTACCACTTTGATGTGTTTGGGCTCATCGCCTTGTTGAAACATCCAACTGTGTCCCAGATCAACCTTCTGATGATGGTTTTAGGTTCTAATCCTCTTCTTTTATTGGTCCATCTACTTTGTGTGAAGCTCCAGTTCCACAGAGCATGATGCTGCCACCTCCATGCTGGATGGTAGGTCTGGTGTTGTTGGGGTTGAAGGCCTCACCTTCTCTCCTCAGTCTTTGTTCCATCTGACCTCAGAACTTTCCTCCAGAAGGCCTTTTCTTTGTCCATGTGATCAGTGGAGCTTTAAGGTTCTGCTTCTAGAGGAAGAACTTCCTTCTTCATGGAGCCTCTCAGCTCATGTTGATGTCCAACCCTGTGGACACTGACAGCTGTGTTCCAGCAGTGAACTAAGTGAGTGAGCTAAACTGGACTAAATGTGGACTACAACTGGACTAAATGTGGACTAAACTGGACTAAACATAGGCCAAACTGGACTAAACGGGGATCAAAATGGACTAAACATGGACCAAACTGGACTAAACATTGACCAGACGGGACTAAACAAAACTGGACTAAACATAGGCAAAACTGGACTAAACGTGGACCAAACTGGACTAAACATTGACCAGACGGGACTAAACAAAACTGGACTAAACATTGACCAGACGGGACTAAACAAAACTGGACTAAACATAGACCAAACTAGACTAAATGTGGACCAAACTGGGCTAAACTGGACTAAACATTGACCAGACTGGACTAAACCAAACTGGACTAAATATGGACCAAACTGGACTAAACATAGGCCAAACTGGACTAAACATTGACCAGACTGGACTAAACATAGATCAAACTGGACTAAACTAACCAGACCTGCTTTCTGCTGGTTCCTGGTCGACTCTTGACCATCCTGACCAGGTGTCTCTCAGCAGCAGGTGGTAGTTTGTGTTTCCTTCCTGATAGTGGCAGCAACACACCTGGACCATGAACTTTATACTACAAACAGATGATTTTAGGATGTGAAGCTGCTTTGAAATGGTTCCAAGTGACTTTCTGACTTGTTCAAATCAATGATTTTATTTTTCAGATCTTTTCTGAGCTCCTCAGACTTTCCCATTGTAGTGTTTGAGTCTAATGAGTGGATTAGTGGTTCTATTTAAATTGTCTCAGAGTCAGCAGCTGTAGTCAATCAGAATCACTCAGGAGAAGTGAAGACGCCATGAAACTAAGACAATATGATTAAAACAGCTTTCGGTATCATCAAAACTGATCTTTTAAGATTTCATCATGTTTCCAGAAGACCTTTAACAAATCTATGAAAGAACCAAAACACATGATTGTTTTTTTCATGTGTTTCAGCGGTTATATCACATTAAAACAAGAGTTTATAGGAGTCATTGGAAACTCAGATCAGTTTATTTTGCAATGATAGTGATATGTTTAATTTTTACAATAAGAATCTTCCACTCTCTTGCTGATCGGTGACTTTAACATCCATGAAATACATTTCAGACACACTGCAGCAATTAAACAGCTACTAAAATCTATGGCGGCACCATATATCAGCATTGATTTATGTATTGATCCATCATTTAACATTTAAAGTTATCATAATATGAACAGATGAATCAATCCCTGATGCGTTCGGGTTCAGTTCCTCCGCGGGGCTTTGAGAGCATCACTAATTGATACTAGTGACCGACCAGCAGTCGTCTGATTGGACGGCCGGCTGGCGGTGATGATAACATTCCTGTTTGTTCTGGAGATGAGTTGTTCCCAGCTGATTTAAATGGTGTGATAATGTCAGTAGAGGCGTCTGGAGCCCACTGAGATTACACTCGTCATTAGAAACCCACCCAGACCCGACACTCCGCATGAGTTTGGTTTCATTTATCTGCCTCAGACTGCTTCTGACAAACCGCCATGTACAGACGAGGTTTTTAAATTTGAAGTTGCATAAACTCTGACACATGTTTTCCTTTTTACTATTTACATCTAAAGTGAGGAAGTCGCTGCCAGAGTAATGCACTCACTCTTCACCACAGGCTGTTGGATATTTTCAGATAAACTAAATTACTAATGTGTCGCCTGATAAACAACAGTTTTCCAACTGGAGCTGCTCCATCTTTAGGATTAATAGGCTGTCACTCTTCTTTTTGCTCCTGAACCATGTTTCTGCTGCTATGATCGCAGAAAACACACTGAAGCTGCAGGTTTTCTGGATTCAAACAGTCCAATTTGATGCCTTTGAGATCGGAATGAAGGGTTTAGTGTTTTATTCATCCTATAACATTGACCCTCCTACAGTGATGCTGAACTCTGTCAAACACAGGAAGACGCTCAGTTAGTCGACTAAATGATCAAACTTTGCAAAAATCTCTAATTGACACAAAAAAACCCACTAATTAATAATATTCCATGTAGAACTTTTGCCTAGCTTTTGTCCACCAGCAGCATTTTAGGCTCGATTCGGTGAATAAAGAATGTGTTTAACAGTTTAAAGTGACTCTTAAATAACTACACACGCTATGTTTTAACCTTGATGTTCAATTTAATTTAAATTTCTGTTTATTCGTCATGGAAGGGTTCGTTGGCCGAGTCAAACCGAGGTCGAGAGCATCAGCAGCAGCAAAAAACAACATCACCAAGAAGTGGAATCAGTTTTATTACAATCGAGGAATTTTAAGGGGTGCTTCGGTGCAGAACAGTGAACGCTGAGAAGTAGAACATGTTTAAAAAAGGACAGAAACAAACACAGCTAGTTAATAGACACTAAATGTTACAAGGCAAACAGGAAGCAAGCAGCAGATCCAACTGGTTCTAAGTGATATTTGCGTTGTGAAAGAATGAACAGACTCACCGATTGTAGTGAACACTGACCTGTTTACACTGACATTACACTTTATTGTGCATTTTATTTCTATTATATTTTATGTCTGATTGTTCTCCTTCATCCAGGTCATAGTCATTCTGGGTAGTTCAATCGAAGGCAGCTGGACTCAGTAGAGTGTCTGTGAAGACGTTCGTGGCTTCATCAGTTCGTGTCCAGACTAGACTGGGCTAGTCTGACTCGCTGGTGGGAAACTCAGGTATTTAACCTCTGTGGAGGAGTTTGCAAAGACCAGTGGTGACTAACGGTGGTTGGTGCTCCAGAGTTGTGACTCAGATGGTGCTCCATGATGGAACGACGGTCGTAGGTGGTAGAGCGGCTTGTCCACTGATCGTAAGGTTGGCGGTTCGATCCCCTCCACAGGCTGAAGTGTCCATAAACAGTGAGGCACCTTGCATGGAAGTCCTGTCGTCATTGGTGTGTGAATGTGAGAATGGGTACTTTGAGTACCGATAAGGTAGAAAGGCCTCCCTCCAACCTCTCCTGCTATCCCTCCCTCCTCCCAACCCAGCTGGTCGAGGCAGATGTCTGCCCTCCCTGAGCCTGGTTCTGTCGGAGGTTTTTCCCCCGTCCCTATCCTAGGGGGTTTTTGGTTCCTTCCCACCGTCGCTGCTCAGATGGAATCCAACAGCAACTTTGGATTGTTGGGTTTTCGGATTTCTGTTAGCTATCCCTCCCTCCCTCCTCCTCCCAACCCAGCTGGTCGAGGCAGATGTCCTCCCTCCCTGAGCCTGGTTCTGTCAGAGGTTTTTCTCCCCCTCTTCCTATCCTAGGGGGTTTTTGGTTCCTTCCCACCGTCGCTGACTGCTGCTCAGAGGGAATCCAAAAGCAACTTTGGATTGTTGGGTTTTCTGTTTCCTGTTTTCTGTTCTTCCTTACGGTGTTTAGCGATACGTGATGACTTATGTTGTAAATATGCGCTATATAAATAAAACTCAGTTGAATTGAATATGAGTGCAGACCATTTACCATTCAGTTCAGTGCTCTGATAATCATTAGTCTGATTGGCTCGTTGTCGTCAGGTGCAGCTTTGCATTAGTTCAATTTTATTTATGTAGCAACAAGACGTGACCCAAGTCTTTACATAGTGAGGTCAAAACCTCACAAAAAACCAGAAAGAAACCCAATAATTCCTCCTCAAAGCAGCACTTAGCAGCAGTAGCTGAATTTCCATGTAATTGTTGAATAAATTAAAAGCTAATTTTTTTGGAAATGTTGCAAAACAAACAAAAAATGCAAATTAGACTCAACATTAACTGGTGTATAAATAAATAAATAAACTGGGTTGCAGTGTACGTTACTGCATGCACGAGTCCAAGGAGACGATGCTCTAAATCACATACTGTTTCCTTTAACTCAGTGGTTCTCAACTGGTGGGTCGGGACCCAAAAGTGGGTCGCGAAGCCATTTTTAGAGGGTCGCAGAAGCATGTCCCCCCAAAAAAGTAGTGATATAAAGTCTTTTATTTTAAAGTATGTGTTTCTTATGACACAGTTTGCTTTCAATAGCAGGATATTTAGTGGTGGTGACACCAGTAGTTTCCCACTATTAACCTCTAGATCTGTCTCTGCCAGCTTATTGGAGAAATTTATGCTAAAACGTCCCAAAAATGAACTAAAATGGGCTCAGAATCTGTCAAAATTGGCCAAAATATGTCCAGAAACTTAGTAAAAATATCCAAATATACCAAAATTAGCAACAACAAAAAAAAAAAGCCAAAATTTTCCCAAGCTGTATCAAAATGCGTTGAGACTCCATCCAGATAAACCTTAATTTGTTAACAGGAACAGCAAACTTCGGAAATTTGGGTCGCGACCGTTATTAATAGAGACATAGTGGGTCCTAAGGCTGGACCAGTTGAGAACCACTGCTTTAACTTACAGTACAGACTACAGCTGCCCTTACAACTCTTTTACTGTTTCTAACCCTGACCTGACAGATCCTTGCCTGTGTTAAATCTACTCTCAGATGTACGTTGCTTTGGATAAAAGCATCTGCTAAATGAAACCGTAGAACTGTTATTGGTGACGCAACAGTTAAGTCTCTGGGCTGCTGATCAGAAGGTCAGAGGATCAAACCCCAATGCGGCCATTGTTGGGCCCTTGAGCGAGGCCTTTAACCCTTACTGCGCTTCTCTTATCCAACTGGGACAAACTGCTCCCTTTAAAATATCGCATTTTAACCTAAAATGATCCGTCTTTGTGCTCTCAGAGGCTAAAACTTGTTTATACTCCTGCAAGACTCCTTTGATGTAACTTTGCAAAGGATTGTGGGTCAGAATTCTGGCTGCAAACTGCAAAATCAGACCAGATGTAACCGGACGTCCAACTACCTTTGATTTACTGTGTACTGGGACTTGGTAAGCTTTTTGTGGCGTGCTACATTGTGTGGTAGTATGGATACTGGAACGCAGCCCAGATGTTCACCAATGAAACCAACCACCATGTCCGTTTACTTTATCCGGTCGAATTACTCTTTGGTATCGGACATGTTTGATGCTGTTTGAAGTCTCCAGAAGCAGCAAACTCGTCTGACTGATCAATCATGTGAGTTAAATGTCAGGTAAAGGTGTTTTCCTCCCACACGAAGCACAATAACTCGATTTACTAAAAGTCAAAAACCACCTCAGAGCCTTTTCTGGATGAAATTGAAGAGGTTCGCTCGAAATGTGTCTTTTACATCAACCTTTTCCGACGCAGTGCTTCAAAATATGTTATGAAAACGCGTTTAATAGGGAGCCAAATCCATCAGACAGCAGCAGATTCAGAAGAAAAACAGACGAACGTTGAGAAACGACACACTCTAACTGCAGAGGATTGCTTTTGAGTGCTGCAAACCATTTATATTGCAAAAAGTCACTTGAAAATGCAAAGGAATGCTTCACGCTGGGCCCCTGCAATGCGAACCGTTTGTGCGGCCTCGATTATTAACACAATAAATCTGGCTCCAGTGGAGAAAATGTGACTAAATATGTATGAACGTTGTCGGTCAGGTGTAGCAGAGAGCAGCCGGCCGGAAAAACATAAATAAGGAATCAGCATTGATCAGAGCCGCTGAAGCTGTGGAAGCTTTTTTTTTTTATTATTTTTATTTTTCCCATCACATTATTGCCTCCAACCCAGCGATCAAACAGCAGCAACACAATGAGCTCCTCTGGACAACATCCAGAACTCATTGATTCCGAGAGGTGCGACGTGGCTGATCAAAGCCTTATTAGATTGAATTTTTATGAAAGAGGAACCAGATTTGTGTCGGGCTTTGATCTGCGCAGCCTTTGAGCCCGATTCCACGCTGCTGATGAGCTGCGTTCGACGCCGACGCCGGACGCTGATTGATTCTGGCTGCAGCAGCATCAGCGTGAGCGACAGAGGAGAGGCGGCAGCGGAGCACTTGTAGATAAAGACGCTTTTAAACGGCGACAGGAAGAACAAATATTTTAGCTCTGGGGGTCTTTATTGGCCGTGAACGTGTTGAGCATTAATTAGCAAAACATTTACTCTGGAATCACGGACTACCTGGAATGACCTCAGTGCAGTAGTTTGTTGTAAAACACCCCCAAAAAACTGCAGTTTAATGTGTTTTTTTGTGCTTTAATGACAGTATAAAGTCATGACATGTGGGAGGAATCTTCAGGGTAATGATGACGAGCAAATACAGCACAAAAAAGTCATAATAATAGTAATTATAGCTGTATTTATAGAGCACCTTTCAAAATAAAGGTGCTCACAAAACCAGTAATAAACCCAAACATGCAATACAACAATAAATAATGAGTTTACAATACATAATTTCTAAGATAGGGAGCAATTAAATGTGATCTATGACAACAGAGAGCAAGACAGATTTATATAAACAGACTAGGAGAAGGCCTGATGATAGAAGTGAGTGTTTAAAAGAGGACACCGAGTTTGCTTCCCTAAGCTCCTCCACAGCTGAGGGACCCGAACCGCCAAAGCCCGATCACCTTTATCACGAGACGGGACTTTGGAACCATTAAGAGGGCCCTGGTGGAGGATCTGAGATGACGGTCAGGCACAGAGGGAGGGAGCAAATCACAAATACAATCCAGAGCCTGATAACTCAGAGCTTTAAAAACAAGGAGTAGAATCTTAAAATCTATTCTAAAGCTGACCGGTAGCCAGTGAAGGGCAGCGAGGACTGGGGTAACATGGTCGCATCTTTTAGTGCGCGATAAGGCCGGTACACACTACAGGATAATCAGGAAGATTTTTGTTCCGATCTCTCCTTACAATCAAAACCAGCAAAGGCCGGACTTTTGGATGTTTGCAAACCACATCGTGTCTGATGTTCCTGTGGGGTGTTAAGAGGGATTTTGTCCGGTCCGATCCACTCAGAAGGTCTCGGAAGGAGAGATTGTAGATAATGAACATGTTTAATATCTGCGACTAGAAATCCTGTAGTGTGTGGGGCGAGCACGCTCAGTGTGTGATGTCACCGGATTTAAGCCAATCAAAACGCGAGCTGACTCAGCTGACTGACGGAAGAGGAAGTAAAAACAAACAAGTAGAGTTACCGTCGCTGAAAAGTTTAATCAGATTA
Source organism: Dascyllus trimaculatus (assembly GCA_024666655.1). Lineage (NCBI taxonomy): Eukaryota > Metazoa > Chordata > Actinopteri > Pomacentridae > Dascyllus > Dascyllus trimaculatus. Next base: position 32,560,365 of record CM045453.1, read on the forward strand.
ATCATGATGATGGATTAATCCACACTAACGCGTCAGTTTTGACAGCCCTAAAGAATCTCTGCCCCTCGGCTCAGAGATCTGGATGGTCTGATGGAAAAACATCTTCAATTCTAGTAACGAGACACATTTTTGCCAGCAACGGTAACGAAGTTATAATGATGGGAAGAGTAATCGATTACTGGTTACTGAAGAAAGGAACGCCGTTAATAACGTCGTTATTTATAGCGCCGTTATTACCATCATGTTTGTTTACACTGAAGTCACGTTTGACTACGCGAGATTTGGAATATTGAGCGTGAAGAACCTGATAGTCTGCTGAAGGATCGGTTAGCGTGGTTAGCTAACACAACACTATAAGATCAGAAGAGAGAGATCTTGTGCGATCTGTCTTTCGATATCTTCAAGTGTGTGGTCTCTAAATCTGTGAAGTTTTTAAAAATCCGGTAGTGTGTGCCGGCCTTTAGTGTTACGCTTGCTGATACCAGAATAAAGCGCATTGCAAAAGTCAAGTCTGGAGGAGAATAAGGCCTGAATAACCTTCTCTAAGTCTGCTGAGGAAAGGAAGGACCTGATCCTGGTTAACTGTCTTGGTTGATCAAAGCACGACGGCAACACTTTGGTTACTTGAGTGTCAAAAATGACTCCTAGATTGTGGGCTTCTTTAAGGACATTGTCTGAGAGGGGACCCAGACTGGAGGAGAGTTCATTAATGGGGGCCCAGAGGAGGTGAGTATTAACACCTCCGATTTGGAGTCTTTTAGCTGCAGGGAATTTTTTTGACATGATGTCGGCAAGGCAGGACATAATTCGAGAAACCTCAGAGGTACCAGGCCTTACTGGGATGTACAACTGGGTGTCGTCTGCATAGCAGTGAAACTCCACACTGCGTCTACGCATGATTTGTCCTAGTGGTAGCATATATATGGTAAACAGTAGGGGACCCAGAATAGATCCCTGGGGAACCCCGCAAGAGAGAGAACACAAGAGGAGGAGGCATTTTCAAGCTTCACTGAGAAGGATCTGTTCGAAAGATATGAGGAGAAACAATCCAGAGCCACTTTCATGATACTAACATCATTCTTTAAACGACTGATCAAGACATTATGGTATGAAAGGCCGAGATCAAGAAGAGTTAAGGTGGAATAGAGGCCTGCATCGGCTGCATAATGTATCATAACAGAGGATTAATTCCTGCTCGTCAGAAAGTAAAAATGTGTTTTTCTGTGCATCTTGCAGCAAAATGCAGCTGAATCAGGAGATCGTCGGCAAATTTCCAGAATAAAAACGCTGGCTGGAGTCGGGCAGATATATTCAGCCTCACCCGGGTGTAAAATTGAATTATCGGTTGAAGAGAGTTTAAGATCTCTGAGTGACGAATCCAACTGTCCAGGTGTCAGAAACAGCAGCAACGCATCTCATCCTCGAGAGATGAAAGTGCAAAAAGTACCAGAACAAACACGACAAGTCAGGAAGTTTATTAAGACAGAAACAAAGCAAACGGATAAATGTACAAGAAGTCCAGCTATGGAGCCGATTCAGTTGTTAATTCTCTGCTGCCGCCTCAGGGCAGGCGGTTGTTTTCTGTTGTCTGACTTAATGTCACATTTTAATGAGCTCCACAGACTCATCCTGGTTTATCTGATCCTGGTAAACTGTCATTTTTATTGTTGTTATCAAGCCTTTTTTAATACTTATATTCTCGGGCGGCTGTTGCTTATGCGGTAGAGCGGGTTGTCCACTGATCGCAAGGTTGGCGGTTCGATTCCCGGCCCCTCCGCATGCCGAAGTGTCCTCGGGCAAGACACTAAATCCAGACATTAAATAGCATGGCAGCTCTGTGGCCGTTGGTGTGTGAATGGGTGAATGCGAAACACATTGTAAAGCTCTTTGGATACCCATAATGTAGAAAAAGGCGCTATATAAGTGCAGACCATTTACCATTTTGTTTCTGTGAAGCTGCTTGTTGAGAATATATTACATATAATGCATATTTTACATTGTAGTGGAGGACTAAGTTCACTAGTTCGAGGGACGATTGAGTTGAACACAGATTTTTAAAGGTTTAATCTGCTTGTAGTCGATATTCACCGACTTATTTCAATTTTTATTCTTTGCCGAAACATCAAACAAGGATTCATATTTCATTTTTATTCTCGGCGGAGCGGAAACGTCTGCTTCTAGGCCGGCCGTCGCCCAGAAGAATGCAGTTTCCAGAATGAATAAGCTGCTGAGCTGTCAGAAATCTGAATAAATCCCAGTCTGACGGGCAAAAACCTCGATGTTCAGTTGAGTTTTCTTTTTTTCGCTGTGGGATAATTTATGCGATGAGAGCCGGCTGGTGGAGTCTGGAAGGTGTTTTTTTTATGGCGTCAAGTGAAAAATTAAGAATAAGAAAGGATGCGGAGGGATGAAGACGATGTGGTTTAAGTGAGTTTTATTGATCCCGGCTGCAGGTTAAAACATGATTCTGTCGGCTTCACCCGGCGCGGCCGACAATTAGCATAACAGAAGTAAATGACATTTAAATCTAAGTTTCCTCGACGTGCAGCTGAAGAGCTTTTCTCAGATCCATTAGCACGTCGCCGCTGTAAATGACAGTGATTGACGCTAATTGAAATGTAATTTTGCTGCTTACTTTCCGTCCGTTGCTTTGACAGAAACACAGAAATGAAATGAAGCAGGTTTGTTCTTCTAAACCGAAAGGGAAAATGTTGTTTTCACAGTTAATTTGACCAGAAGCAGTAAATACAAAAGTCTTTTAGTTTCCTGCTGAAAGGTCGAGAGCTTCACTCGGATCTCTGGTTGTTTCCATCTGTTATTAAACTTTAAATCTTCCAGTGGAGCTGCTCAGTTGATGCTGCACGTTAAAGAGCCTCTGAGGGGATCAATAAGGTGCCTTTACTAACTTTGCCACTTCATTTTTAGCTTTTCAAACATTTATTTATGATTTTTTTTCTCTCGCTTTTGTTAAAAATCTGCAGCATCTGACAGTTATAATACCATCTGTAAATAAAGACTTCAAGTTTTTAAAAAAGTAATCATGAAAACTACACCGTGAAGAAGTTTAATAGTATTTAACTCCATTTTTAACAAGTTAAATCACAGAAAAGAGCATTAGCTTACATGTTAGCCCTAAAACAGAACAGCTGTAGCCTTTGACTGTAAAATAATACTACTGTGAAAAATAAATACTTATTTTACAGATATTTGAAATTAAAGAATATATAAATTTTTAAAAAATGAAAATAACTGAATTTATTGTGAATTTATTTATTTCATGTATATTTTTTATTTTTATTTATTTATTTATTATTATTATTACTGTTATTATTGGTTTGTTTTGGCTTTTGCCATACACTTGAAATTCCCCTCGGAGATGAATAAAGTCTTTTCTATTCTATTTGCAATAATTTTAAAGAAAAAAAATATATAATTTTAATGAGTTTTAATTTTAACTGTTGTACTGTTCTTTTACAGATTTCACTGCTTTGTTAAATTATCGATAATATATAGTAAAATCACAGAAAAAAAGATTTATGTACATGATGGCTGAAAAATAAATACAATAAATAAATAAGTAAATAAATAATGTCCACATCAACAATTATTTTATTATTATTAAAATTATTTTATTTGAATTATATTACTGTTTTTACAAAAAGTAATTTGTTATTTTATAGGGTTGGACAGGATTCAAATCAACATATTATTTTACAGGAACTTTCAGTCATTTGAAAGTAAAATTATTTAAAAGATTATTTATAAGATTTATTTTAACTCTTTTTTGTTAAATGACTGATCATATCTAGCAGTAAAATTACAGAAAATAATTATTAAATTTACATTTTGACACACACATGAAAAAACTGGCTGAAACTTCAATTATTGTCCACTTTAAAAGAAAAAAAAAGCATTTTCTATATAATATTTTGTTCTTTTACAATGTTTGACCATAAAATTACACAAATAAATAAATAAAAATAAATGCTTCACTTTTAACGTATTTTTTTGGCATCTTTACTGACAGTTTTTAACCATTTTTACTTTTAAAATTGATTTTACAGAGTAGTTTCTACAGAAACGTGTGTTGATCCAGACGTGCTTGTTTCTGCTCTGATGGTGTCTTTTTACGGTTTATTTTACTCATTAATTGAGTATTTTATAGCTGCTGGGCTCTTTGAAGCATCGGTCTCCGTCTCAAATGAATAAACTTTAATCAACAGACTGCAAACTCTAAACAAAGTGAATGATGTCTTCCAGCTTTTCAAATTAAATCAGTCTCTCAGATATACACCAGTCAATCTATATTCTCAAACTTCTTAGAGCGCTGCAGCCTGTCTTTAATGTGCTGCTTTCCAATTTATTCTTATTTAAACTGACTACTTTAGCAAACTGGTCGTTGATCAGTGACTTTAGTTTGGTTTCTGTACTGTTTATATTGAATTCTTTACATGCAGATGATGATCTAAGTTACCAGTTAGGCTCCTGTAAACAGCAGGACACTATATAGATCATTATATACTGGAAAGTCAATATCCTGTACATCTGCAGAGCCGCAGCAGAGACCTGAACATGGCGTCTGTATGTTGTAGAAGTCAGCGTGTATTAATATGAATGAGGCCGACTCGGTGCAGCTCCATCATCGCTCCTGTAGATGTCAGTTATTATTGATTTTAATCCTGTTCTGATGCATCATTCAGGCAGCAGCAGCTCGGACAGATAAACAGGATCCAAGCGTGAAGCTGAGCTGCTGCCGTGATGTAAAATAGTATCTGACATGTGGAGCATTAAACATGAATCAGACTCTTTATGGTGATCGGGTCACACTGAGATCAGATGGTTTCTGTCAAAGCGGCAGAACATCGATAAACATGACGCAAGTTCATGTAACGTCTGCAGACACATGTGAGTGGAGCAGCAACAGGTTTAGATGACATTTAAAAACTCCTTTAAAGCCTTTCAGGACCTGCTGCTGAGAATTATCCCCACATCATGATGCTGCTGCCACCATGCTTCATATAATTATGCTGCCACCACTATGCTTCACGTCATGATGCTGCCACCGCCATGCTTCATGTCATGATGGTGCCACCACCATGCTTCACCTTATGATGCTGCCACCACCATGCTTCACGTCATGATGCTGCCACCACTATGCTTCACGTCATGATGCTGCCACCGCCATGCTTCATGTCATGATGCTGCCACCCCCATGCTTCACATCATGACGTTGCCACCACCATGCTTCATGTCATGATGCTGCCACCCCCATGCTTCATGTCATGATGCTGCCACCACCATGCTTCACATCATGATGCTGCCACCACTATGCTTCACATCATGATGCTGCCACCACTATGCTTCACATCATGATGCTGCCACCATCATGCTTCACATCATGATTCTGCCACCACTATGCTCCACATCATGATGCTGCCACCACCATGCTTCACATCATGATGCTGCCACCACTGTACTTCATGTCATGATGCTGCCACCACCATGCTTCACATCATGATGCTGCCACCACCGTGCTTCATGTCATGATGCTGCCACCACTATGCTTCACATCATGATGCTGCCACCAGCATGCTCCACATCATGATGCTGCCACCACTATGCTTCATGTCATGATGCTGCCACCACCATGCTCCACATCATGATGCTGCCACCACCATGCTTCACATCATGATGCTGCCACCACTGTACTTCATGTCATGATGCTGCCACCACCGTGCTTCACATCATGATGCTGCCACCACTGTACTTCATGTCATGATGCTGCCACCACCATGCTTCACATCATGATGCTGCCACCACCATGCTTCACATTGGATGCTGCCACCACCATGCTTCACATCATGATGCTGCCACCACCGTGCTTCATATCATGATGCTGCCACCACCATGCTTCACATCATGATGCTGCTGCCACCACCATGCTTCACATCATGATGCTGCTGCCACCACCATGCTTCACATCATGATGCTGCCACCACTGTACTTCACGTCATGATGTTGCCACCACCATGCTTTACATTATGATGCTGCCACACAAACTCCAAACTTTTGCAATCACATTTGAGATCAAAACCTTACATAGTCGTGTTGTTTATTCTCCACTGAGCTCACGGGATGGTAATAAACCTCTCCGGCTTTGTAGAAGCATAAAAGAAGGATTTGTCTCCAAATGCACAGCAGCGTTTTATGTTTCCTGACAATGAAGGAGTTCTATAGAACAGAGAGGCCGTTGCCAGGATATGGATACGCAGACAATAAGTGTTTTAGCTGTTTTCATGTCCCCTTTGAGAATTAGTAATTCGTTTAGTAATAAAAGACAAAAGGAGGCCAGCTTCATCCTTTAAAGATATAAAAGAAAACACCTCCATTAGTCATTTCTAGACACGTCACTTAATACCCAAACTGTCCAGAACTTATTCCAAATGAATGAAGGTAAACCTCCTGAAGGAAAACGACGGTGCAGTTCTCCTTCAGAAGTGACGCTGAACTGCTGTGATTAACCTTATTTTAGCCAAACTCAAATTCAAAGGCAGTGAACACGTTTTATTTTCATTCCCTGGTTTGTTTTTGTGGCAGCAAAAGGACTCGAGGGAAAGAGAGTGGTTTGGGTTAAACGTTTGAGTAAGATTAGACTTTTTTAGCATCCAATATTAGATCTTTTTCTCCAACAGCTGCCTAAACGTTACAATAAAAAAGACGCTTTAGCTTCTATGAGTTAATGGAAGCATAATGAAACCTTAATGTAATTCTCTCACAGCTCTCCCAAAACGTATTTTCTTTTGCAAATTAGTCGTAAACACAACGAGTTCCAGTAAATCTGAATACAACCAGAGTTTAAACCAGAGAATGGCAGCGTCCTGTTTAATTCTGTGTCACATTCGAGCCTCTACAAGATAAAGACGGCAGCAGCAGCAGCTTATTGAGACGAAGAGGAGCTCAGAATATTTATAGTGAGATGAATATGAAGTGGTCCTTCCTGCTTTCTCTCCCTCGGTGTCTCATTGTGTTTCACTCTGTTTCTGTTCCAGCAGTGTACACATCTCTTTAACTCAGTGGCCTTCGGTGTGCATGCTACTGTGTGTGCACATGTGTCTTAGCATGATTTCATTAGCACCAAAGATGCAGCACAACATCCCCACCAGCTGGTTGGGAGCTGCAACTCCAGTACAGTCTTTTTCTTTCTACCTTCGTTTCTTTCTTCCACCTATTTGTTTGCATCTTCTCCTTTTTTCATTCCTTCATCTTGTTTCTATACTTTCCTGTCTTCATTTTTACTCGATCTTCACCTCCGTCCCCCTCCATGATGTTGTTTATCAGCCAGAATAATTAGCTGCACCTCGGCTCCCTGCAGGTCTGATTGCGTCTCGGTGTTTTTTCCCCGTCGGCTCGACTTTCTCCTCACGCTGTTTATGTTGCTGCGTTTGCCGCACCGTCGGGTTTACATCCATTTAAAATGAGGCTGGGAACAGTTGACATTTTTTTAATTCTTCAAAACGATGTTGATGCAGGAGTTTCTGGAAATGGATTTTAAAACAGCCTCTGCAGCTTAATTCATGCACAGATGACGGCCTCACTCTCAGCCCCGCCTACCGAAATCTGATCAGCTGTTTTTAGCAACAACAGCTGCAGAACTCTCTTTGTTGATTCCTGCACTTTTCAGCATTTCTAAATGTTTTAATCTGTAACCTGGTATTTATTATTATTAATGTCGACATTAACATGGTGGCCTCACTCACTAGTCTCCTTGTTGTATCTCCTTCAGAGGAGTCATAGGTGTCTTGGTGGCCTCCCTCACTAGTCTCCTTCTTCTAACTCCTTCAGAGGAGTCATGTGTGTCTTGGTGGCCTCCCTCACTAGTCTCCTTCTTGTAACTCCTTCAGAGGAGTCATGTGTGTCTTGGTGGCCTCCCTCACTAGTCTCCTTCTTGTAACTCCTTCAGAGGAGTCATAGGTGTCTTGGTGGCCTCCCTCACTAGTCTCCTTCTTGTAACTCCTTCAGAGGAGTCATGTGTGTCTTGGTGGCCTCCCTCACTAGTATCTTCTAACTCCTTCAGAGGAGTCATAGGTGTCTTGGTGTCCTCCCTCACTAGTCTCCTTCTTGTAACTCCTTCAGAGGAGTCATAGGTGTCTTGGTAGCCTCCCTCACTAGCCTCCTTCTAACTCCTTCAGAGGAGTCATAGGTGTCTTGGTGGCCTCCCTCACTAGTCTCCTTCTTGTAACTCCTTCAGAGGAGTCATAGGTGTCTTGCTAGCCTCCCTCACTAGTCTCCTTCTTATAACTCCTTCAGAGGAGTCATAGGTGTCTTGGTGGCCTCCCTCACTAGCCTCCTTCTTATAACTCCTTCAGAGGAGTCATAGGTGTCTTGGTGGCCTCCCTCACTAGTCTCCTTCTTGTAACTCCTTCAGAGGAGTCATGTGTGTCTTGGTGGCCTCCCTCACTAGTCTCCTTCTTGTAACTCCTTCAGAGGAGTCATAGGTGTCTTGGTGGCCTCCCTCACTAGTCTCCTTCTTGTAACTCCTTCAGAGGAGTCATAGGTGTCTTGGTGGCCTCCCTCACTAGTCTCCTTCTTGTAACTCCTTCAGAGGAGTCATAGGTGTCTTGGTGGCCTCCCTCACTAGTCTCCTTCTTATAACTCCTTCAGAGGAGTCATAGGTGTCTTGGTGGCCTCCCTCACTAGCCTCCTTCTTGTAACTCCTTCAGAGGAGTCATAGGTGTCTTGGTGGCCTCCCTTACTAGTCTCCTTCTTGTAACTCCTTCAGAGGAGTCATGTGTGTCTTGGTGGCCTCCCTCACTAGTCTCCTTCTTGTAACTCCTTCAGAGGAGTCATGTGTGTCTTGGTGGCCTCCCTCACTAGTCTCCTTCTTATAACTCCTTCAGAGGAGTCATAGGTGTCTTGGTGGCCTCCCTTACTAGTCTCCTTCTTGTAACTCCTTCAGAGGAGTCATGTGTGTCTTGGTGGCCTCCCTCACTAGTCTCTTTCTTGTAACTCCTTCAGAGGAGTCATGTGTGTCTTGGTGGCCTCCCTCACTAGTCTCCTTCTTGTAACTCCTTCAGAGGAGTCATGTGTGTCTTGGTGGCCTCCCTCACTAGTCTCCTTCTTATAACTCCTTCAGAGGAGTCATAGGTGTCTTGGTGGCCTCCCTCACTAGCCTCCTTCTTGTAACTCCTTCAGAGGAGTCATAGGTGTCTTGGTGGCCTCCCTCACTAGTCTCCTTCTTATAACTCCTTCAGAGGAGTCATAGGTGTGTTGGTGGCCTCCCTGACTAGTCTCCTTCTTGTAACTCCTTCAGAGGAGTCACTGGTGTCTTGGTGGCCTCCCTCACTAGTCTCCTTCTTGTAACTCCTTCAGAGGAGTCACTGGTGTCTTGGTGGCCTCCCTCACTAGTCTGCTTCTTGTAACTCCTTCAGAGGAGTCATAGGTGTCTTGGTGACCTCCCTCACTAGTCTCCTTCTTGTAACTCCTTCAGAGGAGTCATAGGGGTCTTGGTGGCCTCCCTTACTAGTCTCCTTCTTGTAACTCCTTCAGAGGAGTCATAGGAGTCTTGGTGTCCTCCCTCATTAGTCTCTTGTAACTCCTTCAAAGGAGTCATGTGTGTCTTGGTGGCCTCCTTCACTAGTCTCCTTCTTGTAACTCCTTCAGAGGAGTCATAGGTGTCTTGGTGGCCTCCCTCACTAGTCCCTGTGTTGCTCGGTTACTCACTTTTTGCCTGTTCTATGATTTAGACAGGTGCCAGATTCCTTCCAGCATGTCAGTCCCATCAGTCTCAGCTCGACTAGGTGTTTCGTGTCAATTAGCAAATGCTAACATGATGAGCTAAGATGCATCTCCAGTCCTTGTGCAGCACTAGTGCAGGACTCAATGCTACAAAAGAAAAACTGTGTGAAGTTAATGGAGAGATGGATGAAATTAGCTCGCTGTCGTAAGCTCTTGTGTGGTAACATTCGGAGATAAAACACTGATGGTGCTGTCAGACAAAAACCCAATTAGAACCAAATACGAGTGGATGTTCTGATGCTCTCATTAGCGTCTGGAAGTCAGTGTTTCTCTCACAGGCAGACCCATGAAGCATGAAACTCAATCAACATGTAAATTAACACGTCAACTTCCAGTCACACATTTCATTACCATCGCACATGAGGAACGAGGACATGTTATTCTCCGTGCTCTGGTCGCGTGTGCATACATGCATGTATTATTGAACATGTTATTTTTGAAAATGAATGAATGGAAGTGGGGAGAGATAACAAGATGACAGCGGTGTGAAGAGGAGGCAAGGAGGGATGGGTGAAAGAGGAGAGCATCTGAGAGAAAAAAGGATGGAGATGTAAATTATTCGGAGAGATGGATGAATAAACGAGCTTATCGGGACGAAAATGGAGAAACAGAACGAATGGATGGAGGGAAAGAATGATGATGGGACGGGAGGAAAGAGGAACGAAGGGATGCATGCTGTGTCAGAGGAGACGACAGGAACCATCTGAAAAGACTTTGAGGGAGAGGGATGATTGGAGGATGCAGGCAGAACGATAAGTGGAACGACGGAGAAAAAGAAGCGCTGCAATCGAAATGAGAAGCACTTTCAGTCGAGAAGCGAGTGATGAAAAAGAGGAGAGGGAGATGGAGAAGTGCTTGTAGTCTGAAAAAGAGCTGCTTTGCATTTTTCTCACGCTAAGGCGGCCTGGCTAAACAAATTAAATCTGTTCTCAGAGCACCAGTGTTCCTCGGAGACTCCAGCACCTAAATTCAACTGCAGACTCGGCCTAAAAGTCATCCCATAAATCAGCATACATTAGCACTGATACAGTCACTGTGAAAAGCATTCAGCCCTCTTGCAAGTTTTCCCCTTTCAATGAATCGTGGTCAATAAATTTTTGGGTTTTATGACAACAGTTTACTCTAAAACAGATTCTTAAATGTCAAACTGGACGTCTGGATGCTGCAGTTTTACCTCATTCTTCTTGAATGAAACTCTGTCAGGTTAAACAAGGATCATGAAGGAACAGAGGCCTCCAGAACATTCACATCATGATGCTGCCACCACCATGCTTCACATCATGATGCTGCTACCACCATGCTTCACATTATGATGCTGCCACCACCATGCTTCATGTCATGATGTTGCCACCACCGTGCTTCTCATAATGATGCTGCCACCACCGTGCTTCTCATAATGATGCTGCCACCACCGTGCTTCTCATAATGATGCTGCCACCACCGTGCTTCACATTATGATGCTGCCACCACCATGTTTCATGTCATGATGTTGCCACCACCGTGCTTCTCATAATGATGCTGCCACCACCGTGCTTCTCATAATGATGCTGCCACCACCGTACTTCTCATAATGATGCTGCGACCACCGTGCTTCACATTATGATGCTGCCACCACCATGCTTCATGTCATGATGTTGCCACCACCGTGCTTCTCATAATGATGCTGCCACCACCGTGCTTCACATCATGATGCTGCCACCACCATGCTTCATATAATGATGCTGCCACCACCGTGCTTCATGTCATGATGTTGCCACCACCGTGCTTCTCATAATGATGCTGCCACCACCGTGCTTCACATCATGATGCTGCCACCACCGTGCTTCCCATTATAATGCTGCCACCACCATGCTTCTCATCATGATGCTGCCGCCACCGTGCTTCACATCATGATGCTGCCACCACTGTGCTTCACATCATGATGCTGCCACCACCGTGCTTTACATTATGATGCTGCCACTACCATGCTTTACATCATGATGCTGCCACCACTGTGCTTCACATCATGATGCTGCCACTACCGTGCTTCACATCATGATGGTGCCACCACCATGCTTTACATCATGATGCTGCCACCACCATGCTTTACATCATGATGCTGCCACCACTGTGCTTCACATCATGATGCTGCCACTACCGTGCTTCACGTCATGATGCTGCCATCACCGTGCTTCACATCATAATGCTGCCACCACCGTGCTTCACATCATGATGCTGCCATCACCGTGCTGTACATCATGATGCTTCCACTACCGTGCTTCACATCATGATGCTGCCACCACCGTGCTTCCCATTATAATGCTGCCACCACCATGCTTCTCATCATGATGCTGCCGCCACCGTGCTTCACATCATGATGCTGCCACCACTGTGCTTCACATCATGATGCTGCCACCACCGTGCTTTACATTATGATGCTGCCACTACCATGCTTTACATCATGATGCTGCCACCACTGTGCTTCACATCATGATGCTGCCACTACCGTGCTTCACATCATGATGGTGCCACCACCATGCTTTACATCATGATGCTGCCACCACCATGCTTTACATCATGATGCTGCCACCACTGTGCTTCACATCATGATGCTGCCACTACCGTGCTTCACGTCATGATGCTGCCATCACCGTGCTTCACATCATAATGCTGCCACCACCGTGCTTCACATCATGATGCTGCCATCACCGTGCTTTACATCATGATGCTTCCACTACCGTGCTTCAAATCATGATGCTGCCACCACCACGCTTCACATCATGATGCTGCCACCACCATGCTTCAAATCAGGATGCTACCACCATGCTTCACATCATGATGCTGCCACCACCGTGCTTCACGTCATGATGCTGCCACCACCATGCTTCATACCATGATGTTGCCACCACCATGCTTCACATCATGATGTTGCCACCACCATGCTTCACGTCATGATGCTGCCACCACCATGCTTGACATAATAATGCTGCCACCACCATTCTTAACGTCATGATGCTGCCACCACCATGCTTGACATCATAATGCTGCCACCACCATGCTTCACGTCATGATGCTGCCACCACCATGCTTCACATCATAATGCTGCCACCACTGTGCTTCATGTCATGATGCTGCCACCACCGTGCTTCATGTCATGATGCTGCCACCACCATGCTTCACATCATGACGCTGCCACCACCATGCTTCACGTCATGATGCTGCCACCACCGTGCTTTACGTCATGATGCTGCCACCACCGTGCTTGACATCATGATGCTGCCACCACCATGCTTCACATCATGACGCTGCCACCACCATGCTTCACGTCATGATGCTGCCACCACCGTGCTTTACATCATGATGCTGCCACCACCATGCTTCACATCATGATGCTGCCACCACCATGCTTCACATCATGATGTTGCCACTGGACCTTCCAGATACAGGAGTCTTCAAACTACTATCACTGAGACACCTTCACTGACCTCAGATCATCTATTTATTAACTGTATGACATTTGAAATTGGTTGTAGTATTGGAAGGAATGTGATCTGCAAAAAAGGAAAAATCACATAAATCAAGAAATCAAAATTTATTGATTTACCTGGATGTAAGACTTTATTTCCGTAAACATGGCTGACATCTGCTGAACAGTTTGCTCAGGGTTTTGTTGCAGAAACCAAAACTTCCCTCTGCACCTCATCGCTTGGCTGAACTGTTTTCATTCAAGTGACAAATTTGTGAATTCCAGTTGTCACTCGCTGTTGGCTGATTGCTCGCTTTCCCCGTCGCGTACAGTCTCTTCAATTACCCATTGACATTTGAGTGTAGTCTCAGTTGGGTTTTGAATTCTGTCGATCATTTCCACCGAATTTATCTCTTTCCATTACATCTCCCCCCATTACTGGCTCACATTTAGCTCCGTTTCCTGCACTCCGCCCCGTTATGGGGACACATGCAGACTTCCTGCTCTGTATTCTGTGCAGCAGTCGAGGCACAGTTTGAATATTTCATATTTCGACGGCGTAAATAAAAGAGCGTGCCTTTTTTTCCACTGTTATTTGCCATCGACCGTCCTCCAGTCACCCGGCGTCTAACTCGGAGGAACTTTAGAGAGTGTGTACATGCAGGGTGTCCATGCGTGAATGAGTGTGTGTGTTGGCATGATTTCCTTTTGCATATGTCATTCCTGCTGGCAAGTGTTTGGAATTATTCAGAGCTCAGCTGAGCTGCACTCACAGAGCGAATGGAGGGAAATCAATATCAGTGTAAATGTATTCCTTTATTGCCTTGGCTGGGAAAAAAAAAAAATTGCTCTCATTCTTATGCACAAAAACATCTCTGGAATTTATGAAGTGAGACAGACAACTGCGCCGGGCGTAATTTGTGTTCTTTAATGTTCTGTTTAGATTGTAATCATGAGAGCGCGGCGAGGTTAATTGATGATATAAGTGCTGTTTGCTTTCCCTTTCCCAGGACAACTTACTCAGCAGGAAAAACACAGGCGGCATCAACAAACTCACATTCTTCAAGCTACCGTTTCCTCTCTCTCCAGTCCCCGCTCTCATGAAGCATTTATTGTAATATTTTTTTCTTTTTGTCGTGGAAATGCATAAAGGAATCAATGCTGAGTTGTTGTGAGCTGCAGAAAAGTTTGCAAAAGCACAAAAAGTGTCCTGATAAACATATTTTTTGCAAGTTGTTGTCTCAATACAGTGCAAAATAACAATAGCAGTGACGAAAATGAGCCAAATGAGCTCAAAACTGTGATATTTCATTTAGAAATTCACCGAAATCATTGATCAAACCTCTTTCTGTCAGTAAAATCAACTGTAAAGCCCTTATTGACTCAGTGGTGACCAGCAGTCATCATGATGTTGCCAAACATAGCGTCTCATCTAATGGTCTAAAACCTCCATCCTGGTCTCCTCAGACCAAAGAACCTTCTTCCAGTTGACTTCAGAGTCTCCACATGTCTTCTGGTGACTCTAGTCCTGATTTAATCTGAGCTTTTTCCAACAGCGTCTTTCTCTTTGTCTCCCATGAAGCTTTGACTGGTGAAGAACAGACAACAGTTGCTGTATGAACAGTCTCTCCTCAGCTGATTAAGCTTGTAACTCCTTCAGAGGAGTCGTACAGGTCTTGGTGGCCTCCCTCCCTAGTCTCCTTCTTGTAACTAATTTAAAGGAGTCATAGGTGTCTCGGTGGCCTCCCTCACAAAATAATTCAAGCATAGTATTTTTAAATTTTTTTTCCCTTTTGGATTAAGAAAAGAAAAACGGCTTTAAAACAGTATTTAAATGTAAATATTCAAGTATCTGAGCTGAGCAGCTGGTTGTTGCTGATCAAACAGAACTCCATTCAAAATATCCTCGATTTAAGCTCATGTTTACTTCACCACTAAACATTCATGTTAATTCATATCTTTTACACTAATTACTGCAATATTTTCTTAGAGGGGGATAAACAAAGAGGTTTTATCATCTTTTTAAAATCACATTTGCTTGTTTTTAACCCTCTGAACCTCTATAAATGCTGGTGGGTTTGATAGATCTTTTAAAAAAAACACCACTGAGACTCAATTCATCAGCCGGAAACTGTAAAAACCAGAATGATTTGTGGGATTTTTAGCTTCAGAGAGTCCTAGAAGTAATCATGTATGAGTGTTTTATCAGGAGAATAACTGAATCTCAGTTCAGGATCATGATGTTCCATCAAAATCACCTTAATTTACATATATTCTCATTTAAAAAATGAATAATCTTCATTATTTAGTCATACAGGCGACTGTCTTTGGTGAATCTTCAAGCTGAATCAGAAATTTGACCCTCAGTGGAGCCCTAGAGGTCATGTTTAGTCTCCTGTGGTGGTTTTTAACGTCCAGTTTAATGTTGACAAGCTGAGCTAACATCTTCTTCTTCTCCTGTTGCAGCAGCATCAGAGCAGCCATGGACGTCTCTTCTTCGTTGGTGTGTCCTCTCCTGGTCCTCCTCCTCCTGGTCCTCCTGTCCTCGCTGCCCTCCAGCTTCTCCAACATGTTGTGTCCGAAGCGCTGCACCTGCCAGAACCTGCTGCCGTCCTACACGGTTCTCTGTGCCAAGACGGGCCTCCTGTTCGTCCCGCCAAACATCGACCGGCAGACGGCCGAGCTCCGGCTCATGGACAACTTCATCACGACGCTGAGACACCGAGACTTCGCCAACATGTCCAGCCTGGTCAGTTTTTAAACACGACGCTTGTAGAGGCAGGAGGTTTGACGAGGATCTGGTCCAACAGGGACGTTTAGTTCAATCATTTCTGCTCCTTGTGGTTGGCTGGAGGCTAATCAGCATCACTTTAGCTTCAATGTTGTTTAACACACATAAAAACTATTTACTGGTATTTTACAAATTATCTTTGGCTAAATTATGAATATTAAATCATAGAAAAGACGTATTAGTTGAAATGTTGACGGTAAAAAGCAGAGCAAAACATCAAATACCTGTGTTTTAACAAGATTTGACTGTAAAATAAACATTTTTTCTACTGTATTAAAATAAACAACAACAATCTGATCATTTTACAGGTATTTTACTATTATTTGAAAGAAAAAAATGTTTTAAAAAACAGACAGGATTGAGGAAAAGGCCTGAAAAACAAGTGAATAAATTTTAAATAGTGAATGTATTTTTCAGATTTGTTTTTGCAGATGCTTCCTGTTTTGTTCAATTACAGAAAATAACTAGTAATTTCAATTTTACACACTAAAAAAACAAAATGTAAATAACATTCACATCAAAAATTTGCATTTTTACAAACAGTGATTTGTCCTTTTACAACATTTGACCATAAAACTACGATTTTTACGTATTTAAATCAGCAAAAAGTATTATTTTACAGATTTCTGCTATTATTTGAAAGAACACGTATGTATATTAAGGATTTAAAAAACAGTAAATATGCTTGTTAGATTTTTTCTTGTTTTGTTCAATTAGAATTAATAATATAGTAAAAGAAAAATGAACATTTTTAGCATTTTCTCACTTTAATTAAGAATTTGCTGTTATTTTACAGGTTTTACTTTTTCTTTAAATTATAAATATTATCAAGTATTAATTAACATGTCAGTCATTAAAAAACACAGGCTCAAGCCATAAATATATCCTTCCTCTTCAAAAATCTTAATTAGTTTTGCAATTTAGCAACATTTGAATAAAAGTACAATATAGTGTTTATGTACAGTCATCTGAAAAAATGAGGACACCCGATTGAATATACAGTTCTTTATCAAGAAATATTCACATATCAATATTCAGCCTCATATATGTTTTACTGTCTGCATTGGTGCTGAATGTCATTAACGTCTGATTGAGTCCTGGAAGCAGAATCTACGGAAACCCTAAAGGGACATGGGCAGAAAAAAAAAAAAAGTTTCTCGTGCTCACGTGAACTTCCAGCATCAATAACTGATTAGTGACACGTTGTCAAAACACAATCGATGCCTCTTTCCATCGTTGTCAGGTAGACAATGTGCTACAAGCCCAGTTTTATCAACAGTAGCTGTCTTTCAGGCTGCAGAAATAACACTGGTGTCTATGAGCAGCCGGCTGGGAGATGAGTGTCCAGGGACCGTCTGCAAATTGCAAAACTGCTGCAACAGTGTAGAGAGACGCCACATCAATATTCAATAAGGTCACCCTGATACACTGTAGTGTCACCAGAATCACTGCAGCCATCGACTGGCTCCTGTTGATCAGACCACAACACTTGGTTTGAGATACATGTAGATATAAAAATCATACCGTCTGCAAAATTACAATTTGCAGACGGTCCCTGTTCACTCATCTCCCAGCCGGCTGCACATAGACACCAGTGTTATTTCTGCAGCCTGAAAGACAGCTACTGTTGATGAAGCTGGGCTTGTAGCACATTGTCTACCTGACAACGATGGAAAGAGGCATCAATTATGTTTTGACAACGTGTCACTAATGAGTTATTGATGCTGGAAGTTCACGTGGGCACGAGAAACTTACATTTTGTTTTTTATCTGCCCATGTCCCTTTAGGGTTTCCGTAGATTCTGCTCTCAGGACTCAATCAGACGTGTCCATTAATGACATTCAACACCAGTGCAGACAGTAAAAGGTCATATGAGGCTGAATATTGATAAGCGTTTGATTTTCAGACGTTAGACGTACCTGCAGATGATCAGTTCTTTGGCTGCAAATGTAGAAATAAGTGACGTTCAACACTTCACTGAACACAATCCAGGATTTTACAGCTGCTTCAACCTTCTCATGTGGATGTTTAGAGCTCCTGGAACTTCTGCTTTTGCTGCTGTAAATCACTTTAAAACCAAACACTTCCGGGAGTTTTAGCTTCATCCGATGAGCTGCAGTGAAGTAAAGAACAGCCGCCGCTACCTGACGTCCAAACTCTCCGTTTATTCCCTAAAAATATCCAACAAATGGACCGAAGACGCGTCGCATCCGTCAAACGCTGCATCCGGCGTCCAGCATCCTGTGATGACCTGCAGTTAAGGCAATCAGCAGCTCATGTATCGTCCACAACGCTTATCCTGTCGCTCCTCGTCTCTCGCTAGACATTTGAAATAGTTTGTTTTGGCAGTTTTACAGATTTGGGGAGTCTCGAGCCTCACTGGGTGACATGTGAGGATTTAAAGAGGAAGTGGAGAAAATGGCATCACTTGTTTTTAAAAATGAGTCTCAAACTAAACGTGTGACTTTTTTAAACTCCAGGGAGGTTTTTCACGTTTATTCCACAGAGAAAATAGGAAACATCTGGATTCCTGTCGTCTTCCAGATTTAACAGATGAATCTGAGTCATCACACAGAGAAAAACACCAACATGGTGACGTTTAAAGGCCAAACAGAGACTCTGGTCACAGCTGGAAACGTCCTCCGCACACATGATGTTTGATCAGACACCAGGAAATGTTCGGAATCAGGTTTTAATCATTTGCCGGCGACAGAAAGCTGCAGGTTTACGAGTGTGTGGGCGCTGATCGACCTTCTGTTGAGTGTTAATAGAGTTTGATGTTGCTTCTTCACACTCGTGGTATTTTGTGGAAGGATTCAGCAGCCTACAAACTTCAACAAGTTAGAATTAAATAAAGATAAAACTGATTTTATCTGTAGTTTAAGGCTGAGACCTGCAGCGTTCCTGTATTAATTGTTAATATCATTAATGAAGAAGGGAGGCAGGTTCAGTGGGAGTTTATTATAAAATAATGAATATTATGGACTGAAAAAGACTATTGTAAAGTTTGTGCAGCTAATATCCATTAAAATCACCAAAAACACAAAGTAAACAGGCCAAAACTGTGATGTAATAATGTCCACATCAAAATCTGTATTTTTCTCTTATAGTAATTTGTTCTTGTGCTTAATTTGAATATAAAATTACACACCTTTTTACAGTATTTAAATCAGCAATATTATTTTACAGAAATGCACTGTCATTTAAAAATTATGTGAAAATGTATTATAATTAATAAATAATAAAATAAGTATACATTAATAAATTCAATTATAAAAAATATGTAAAAATATCATAATTAATAAATAATAAAAATAATTATAATTTATAAATTAAATTATGAAAAATTATGTGAAAAATTATTATAATTAATAAAAATAAACATAATCATAAATTTATAAATTAAATTATAAAAAATATGTGTATGCAAATTATGCATTTTGAGGGTAGAAAAATGAGTAATAATATTTTTTACGATTTTTTTTTAAAGGTTTAATATCCAGTAAAACCACATAGAACAGTAATAATTCACAAAATAACTGTAAAGCAAACAAGCCATATCTATGAGTAACATCCACATCAAAAATATAAGTATTTATATGAATATTAATTTGTTCTTTTGCAACATCTGACAGTAAAACTGCACAATTTTTACTGCTTTAAAATATTATTTTTAAAATATTTGCTGTTATTTAAAAGAAGAAACATGTATTTTACCATGTTTTACTGAATTACAGATATCTCTAAAAAAATATATATTAATTTGCTCGTTAAAAGAAAAATAATGCCCACATTAAAAATCTGCATTTCCACAAATAGCAATTTGTTCTTTTACAGTGTTTGTCTGGAAAATTACACTATTTGACTGCATTAAAATCAACAACAACAAACAAATAGAGATGTTAAGTTATATTTACTGATATTTGCATTGTTTAAAAGCAAAAATTAGAAATATTAAGGTCTGAAAAACAGTATTTTAGAGTATTTTTCAAGTAAAAATCACAGAAAACAGTATTAACATGCGTCTTAACTGTAAAGCAAACAGGCCAAAGCTGTTACTAAAAATTAATCAATAAAAATTACACTATTTTTCAAAATTATAGTGTGATTTTACAGATATTACAGCTTAGTTTTTATGTTTATAATTAATACTTTATCTGTAGTTCCATGACTCAGCTGACCTGTAAGGCTCTCGTATTAATTAGTAATATTATTAATGAAGGAGGCTGAGGGAGAGTTTAAAGGCCAGACTGTAACCTGATGGACAGTTTAATCCCACAGCTCCCAGTTTTAACCTGCAGGTTCATTTTAAACTGAACGTTGACTCGATCATCTCCAGAGAGGAGGTCCAAGGACTAACCCTGACCCCCTTACGAGGGGATCGTGGTGCAGCATTCGGATTCGGATTGGAAAAGTCGTTCAGTTTGCAGAGTTTACAGTTTTACAGAGTCCGTGTCTCCGTGTTGGTTTTAGATCCACCTGACGCTGAGCAGAAACACCATCAGCCAGATCCGACCGTACGCCTTCGCCGACCTCCAGGACCTCCACGCCCTTCACCTGGACGCCAACCGCCTCACCGTCCTGGACGACTCGCACTTCCAGGGTCTGGTGAACCTGAGGCACCTGATCCTGGCCAACAACCAGCTGCACAGCATCTCAGAGGGAGCCTTCCAGGTAGGAACAGACCGAACCTTCACTGCAGGGAGTCTTCCAGGTACCAACACTGCAACCAAACGGTACCAAAAAATACATTCAAGTGTCTGGAGATCAAATATTCATCTCACAAATGTTGCTGCTGTTCCTAAAACTGAATCCAGGCAACGATTCAAAGTCATTTTTAACAGGTATCACATCTGCAGTCATCAAGTTTCTCTGTTAACCAGATTTTCTTCGTCAAACTCTGAGTCTCTTTCCCATTAAAGGGTGCAACTGACGCCTCATGTGACTCTTTCTCTACACAAAACGGACCAATCGTGTGTCGCCGGCTTCATTTAGAGAATCAGTAAAGAGCTGCGAGGAAAATAAAATCTTATTACAGCAAAAAGCAACAACTTCTCCTGCTTTTCCTCCAGAGAGGAGTGCTGCTTATTTCTAACTTCTAGCAGCTCATTAAAGCTCTGAAACTTCAGACTTCCTTCATCTGAAGATGAACGTTTGGGTCTGACACCGTCCCAGAATGAAGGAGACGTGGAGTCAGTTTAGTTTATGGACAAATAAAAGATATATAAAGTCAGACGTCTCAAATTAAATCTCCAAACTTTCTAAATATTGCTGGATTCATCCTAAACTTAACTTCTTTGTTCCCAGTGAGGTCACTGGAAGAACTGATTCTGTGTCCAACATGTATGAAAAAGGAGTTAATTTAAACACCAGACACTTTGTGCTCAAAAAGAAAGGATCCATCCTCCATGAAGGACCTAGGATCCCTAATCTGTCTCTATACCTACCAGTGATCAGTGATTCCTAACACGTCTCTGGGGGTCATCAGGTGGAAACCTCCCTTCAACGCTGTTTCTCCTACTTAGTCCCACGACACCTCCAGGAGGCTAGGAGGTGAACTCTGGTGTCCCAGAGTCGCCCCCCCTAGTGCCACTTCACACTGCTCCTACACAATCCAACCAGCACTGCCACGTTCAACTGACCCAGGCCCGTTTAGGAGATGCTCCAGGTAGTGAGCAGTGTTGATGCTACCATTTAGCTAACTGCTAAATGCTAATGCTAACTGCTAATTCAAACAGCACTGCCACGTTCAGCTGACCCAGGCCCATTTAGGAGATGCTCCAGGTAGTTACCAGTGTCAATGCTACCATTTAGCTAACTGCTAAATGCTAATGCTACCTGCTAATTCAAACAGCACTGCCACATTCAGCTGACCCAGGCCCATTTAGGAGATGCTCCAGGTAGTGACCAGTGCCGATGCTACCATTTAGCTAACTGCTAAATGCTAATGCTAACTGCTAATTCAAACAGCACTGCCACGTTCAGCTGACCCAGGCCCATTTAGGAGATGCTCCAGGTAGTTACCAGTGTCAATGCTACCATTTAGCTAACTGCTAAATGCTAATGCTACCTGCTAATTCAAACAGCACTGCCACGTTCAACTGAACCAAGCCCATTAAGGAGATGCTCCAGGCAGTGACCAGTGGCGATGCTTCCATTTAGCTAGTGCAAATGCTACATGCTAACGCTAACCACTAACTGCTTAAAATATACTACTAACAAACTCACCACCCACAAAGAGACTATACAGCCGGATTCGCCAATAATGCTAACTGCTAAATGCCAAAGCTAACTGCTAAGATACTACCATACTACTACAGCTTTATCTATTGTTAAATGCTACACTGCTACCATAGGCCTAGATGCCACACACAACTGCCCAGTGCTAAGTGATAATGAAAGAAGGCAAACAGATATTAAATATTATAAGGCCTCTTTAGATCACTGTGTCACATGATGCACAGCCGCACTCTTTGTCTGTGGAATGCATCCTGGCAGCATCACGGCATGTTTGCATTAAGTTTCCTGCTCTTCTTTTGCGTTAAAGCTGAGGTTTCGGCTACTTTTTGCAAATCAGAGACGTCCAGCTGCCACTAAACACTTCTGGAAACTCCAGAGAAGCTTTTAAACTAACACTTAGCCTAGAACAAGATGGAGGAGGGACGATTTCCAGATAGCAGGAGGAGAGAAGAGCGTATTAAATGGACTCAGAGGGCTGATAGAGACACAACAGGCAGGAAATTGGTGATAAAAACTCAGAAACAAGGAGTAAAACGAAGTCCAACAAGAGAAACTCCAAATGAATGAAAGAATAGATTTGTCTCATAAACTCAAAACTACAACAACAACAACAACAATAATTTAATAAAATAAAAGAAGGTGTTTAAAATCAACTCCACACTGACGTCTGGTTCAGTTCGTGCAGGAGAGGAAACAGAAGAACTTCAATTTAATTGAACATGTAAAGTGGAGAAGCTGTACTTTAATAAAGTCGGATAAATAAATGTGGACAGACAGAATTACCCAGACGCCCTCGGGCCTCCATCAGCTGTAAATTACAATTTCAATTTAAAGCTAATCTTTGTGGAGCTACAAATGGACTTTAACTTCACTGATACGCAAACGAGTTTACTGTTTAATTAAAGCACGGCTCTGAAAATGGACGAAAATCAGTCCGAAAGAAATTAAGGATGCAAGAACTGCTTTGAAAAACATTTTAAAATAATCTCATCGTCGCTGCCAGCGGCCAGAGATTGGGTGGCTTTTAATTGTCGTGCAGAATGTAATTCTACAAATGCCCTATTTACAAAAAAATATAGAAAAAATGAAAAAAAAACATGAATAAAATGTAATAAAATAAACATTAAATTAAATTAAATAAATTAAATTAATTAAATTAAATGTAAATTAAATTAAGTTAAATTAAATTAAATTAAAAATAAATTAAATTAAATTAAATTAAGTTAAATTAAATTAAATTAAATTAAATTAAATTAAATTAAACAATCCATTGTACATAAATACTGTAGGGCTGTCGTGACTCAGGGTTGATTTTTACTGTGATGAAAAGTTCCTGCCGAGTCAATAAAAGCAGCTGGACTCTTTTTAATAACCTCAAAATAAACTTCATTAAATGTCCTGTCTTTGTTCATCAACGTACCAAAGTGTCCCAGCAGGACTCCTATGAAGAGAAACTAGAGAAAGATCATCGTTATTATCATAAATATAACCGAGATTAAACAAAAAAATGAGACACAAAATGACAATAAATGCCAAAAGTGAGACAAAAAATAACAAACACAAGACACTAAATGATAATAAAAGACTCACAAATGACAAAAATAAGACACAAAATGATAAAAATGTGACAAGAAATAATGAAAACGAGACACAAAGTGACCAAAATGAGACACAAAATGAAAAAAGGGAACAAAAATAATACTAATGAGACACTAAATGACAGAAAAAGACACAAATGAGACTAAAAACTGCAAAAATGAGACACAAAATGATCTACATGAGACACTTAATGACAAAAACGAGACACTAAATGAATAAAATGAGACAAAATGAGACACAAAATGAGAAAAAATGAAAAAAGGGAACAAAAATAACAATAATGAGACACTAAATGATAAAAACAAGACACAAAATGACAGAAAAAGACACAAATGAGACGAAAAATTGCAAAAATGAGACACTGAGATTAAACAAATAAAACAATAAACGGCAGGTCAGGTTCAGTTAACGACGTCCCGATCTGGTCTCAAAGATCAGATTTGCGGCCGAAAATGAGACAAACAAGACACTAAATGGCAAAAATGAGACCAAGAAAGGTTGAAACATCTTATCTTTACAAAGAAAATGTAAGAAAACCAACAAAAGCACAAAGGAAATATAGAAATAAAGAGGTGAATGAAGGAAAACTGCACAAATGGAGTATTTCAGGTGGAGAGGTAAAGAGATCTGGGGTTGGACGAAGAGTTTTAAAGAAGGTGGAGCATCAGTGACTCCGGTCAGTGCTGTAAACTCAGACGTGTCGTTTCTCTAATTGCCTCCATGTTACTGTGATGATCAGAAACAGGAGAGTCAGCAGATAAAGCAGCTGTTGATCCGCCTGTAATTACTATAATAATTCACACAGTCAGGACTCTGTCTGAGCGTCACCACTCTCATTACAACAGTCTGAGCCATTGTTTTCCCAACAAAGAGAATCTCATTTCTGCAGACAAAAGGAACTTTAAGAGCCGAGAGACGAGTTCAGAGAGTCACAGAGGCAGAAAATGAGAATAAATTCAAACGAGCGTCCTCTAAAGGAGAGGAGTGGCGGATTTCAGTCGCACTGATTAAAGTATCGCTGCTGTTGATGTTTGAGTTTAATGAAACAAGAGGTTTTAACTACGGAAAGTCCTGGTAAGTAGAGACAGAGATCTTAAAAAGCAACAAAGTTCTTAAAATGAGGCACAAAATGACAAAAATGAGACATGAAATGATAAACATGAGTCACAGAATACAGCAACAAGACACTAAATGATAAAAATGAGACAAAAAAATAAGGAAAACGTCTCACAAATGACAAAACAAGACACTAAATGATAAAAATCACACACAAAATCACTAAAATGAGACAAATGAGACACAAAATGAGAAAAAAATGAGAAAAAAATAACATACACAAGACACTAAATGACAAATTAAACACTAAATGATAAAAATGAGACAAAAAATACAACAACAAGACACTAAATGATAAAAATGAGACTAAATGATAAAAATGAGACAAAAAAAATAACGAAAACGTCTCACAAATGACAAAACAAGACACTAAATGATAAAAATCACACACAAATTCACTAAAATGAGACAAACGAGACACAAAATGATAAAAACGAGACAAAAAATAACAAACACAAGACACTAAATGACAAAAATGAGACTCTAAATGATGAAAATGAGACAAAAAACCTGAAAACGACCCACAAATGACAAAAACAAGACACTAAATGATAAAAATCACACACAAAATCACCAAAGCGAGACAAACGAGACACAAAATGAGAAAAATGAGACAAAAAATAACAAACACAAGACACTAAATGATAATAAGACTCACAAATGACAAAAATAAGACACAAAATGATAAAAATGAGACACAAAATGACAAAAATGAGAGACAAATGATAAAAATGTGACAAGAAATAATGAAAACGAGACACTAAATGACCAAAATGAGACACAAAATGACAAAAAGGGGACAAAAATAACAATAATGAGACACTAAATGATAAAAACGAGACATGAAATGATAAAAAAGACACAAATTAGACTAAAAATTGCAAAAATGAGACACAAAATGACCTAAATGAGAAACTCAATGACAAAAATGAGACACTAAATGATAAAAATGACACTTAATGACAAAAATGAGACACTAAATGCCTAAAATGAGACAAAATGAGACACAAAATGAAAAAGGAGAACAAATATAACAATAATGAGACACTAAATGATAAAAACGAGACACAAAATGACAGAAAAAGACACAAATGAGACTAAAAATTGCAAAAATGAGACACAAAATGACCTAAATGAGACACTAAACGAATAAAATGAGACACAAAATGAGAAAAAATAAGACACTAAATGATAAAAATGAGACACAAAATGAGAAAGGAGAACAAAAATAACAATAATGAGACACTAAATGATAAAAACGAGACACAAAATGACAGAAAAAGACACAAATGAGACTAAAAATTGCAAAAATGAGACACAAAATGAATAAAATGAGAAAAACAAGACACAAAATTATAAAAAAAAAAATGAGGCACTACATGACAAAAATGAGACACTTAATGATAAAAATGAAACAAAATGAGACACAAAATGATAAAAATGAGACACTAAATGATAAAAAAAATAACACAAAATGACAAAAACAAGACATTAAATGACAAAAATGAGACACAAAATGAGAAAAAATGAGACACAAAATGATAAAAATGAGACACTAAATGATAAAAATGAGACACTTAATGATAAAAAAAATAACACAAAATGACAAAAACAAGACATTAAATGACAAAAATGAGACACAAAATGAGAAAAAATGAGACACAAAATGATAAAAATGAGACACTAAATGATAAAAATGAGACACTAAATGATAAAAAAAAATAACACTAAATGATAAAAAAAATAACACAAAATGACAAAAACAAGACATTAAATGACAAAAATGAGACACAAAATGAGAAAAAATGAGACACTAAATGATAAAAGTGAGACAAACAAGACACTAAATGACAGAAACAAGACAAATGAGACACTAAACAACAACAACGAGACGCCAAAGACAACACTGAGACAGTAAATCTCTCTTTCAGGACTTCCTGGAGACCCTGGAGGACCTGGACCTGAGCTACAACAACCTGGTGGACATCCCCTGGGAGACCATCGCCCTGCTGGTCAGCGTCAACACCCTGAGTCTGGACCACAACCTGATCGAGAGCGTCCCCGAGGGAATCTTCTCCAACCTGCACAAGCTGGCCAGGTGAGACCTCAGAGCAGCCAATCAGGAGCCTCCGTTTCAGCTGACAAACAGCTTCGGCTCAGTGTGGGTCAGAACTCATTGTATTTAAACAGTTTAAGTGTGTAAAGCAGGATATCAGGTGGAGAACAGACAAACATGAGAGAACGATGAACGTTTTAGAGGTCGGTGAGAACACCTGGGTCAAAACTTAACAGCTTGTCCAAACAGGTCCTTAGAAAATGAAAGGTTTTAATGGTTTTTAACTGCATTTTTAAAAAAAAAAATTGTTAAATTAAAGTTAAAATCTCCTAAAATCGTAAAATATTTATTTATTTTTTCAAAAATCTCGACTTTTGACAATGTTTCACAATAAAATTACACTTTCATTTACTGTGTTTTAATCAGCAAAAATAAATAAAAATATTAAAATATACTGTTTTACAGATATTTGCATTTATGTGAAAGAAAAATTATGTATAAGGATTGAAAAATATATTTTCTGTTTTTTTAATTAAAGATAATATCGAGCAAAATAACAAATTAAAGGATTTATTTACATGTAAACTGTAAAAAATGAATTAAAATTAAACATCAAACAGCAATTCTAAGCAAAATTACTTATTTAATATTATTATCATTATAATTATAATTATTATTATTATTATTATTATTATTATTATTATTATTGTTACTGTATCTGAAACAGCAAAAAAAAGTACAATTATTTTACAGGTAATTACAAGAATTATTTGAAAGAAAAATACCCAAAAAGTAATTTATTATTCTGTTATGTTTTTTTTTTTATTTTTATATATATTTCCCCTGTTTTGTTGAATTACAGATAATATGTAGTGAAATGGTAATTCATTCTTTTAAAATGTAACGCCAATAATTCCACTGTTTTACTGTATTTAAATCAGCTGCAAATCTAATAGTTTCACAGATATTTCCTCTTATTTCCTTTTTTTTAAAACACTTTTTGAACGTTGTATTAATTCACAATTTTTCAACGACTTTTTCCGGCACCTTGATCCCAGATTTTTTCTTTTTTTTGTGACACACAGTAGATTTGTCAAGGTGCCTCCTTCCCACATAATTAAACATTTAGAGAGGGTGAAAAAATGTAATTAATGTTCAAACAAAAAATAAATAAATACACGATAGAAACCCGACCTGAAGAGAAACGTTCTGTCGTGGGATGCTGATTGGGAGGAGTGTTGCTATGGCAACCAGGAACTGTGATGGATTATGATTATTGTTATTATTATTATTATTATTATTATTATTATTGTGGGAGATCAGGTACAAAAATGATGACTGTCTACGACCCCTGCTCCTCTGACCTCTATTGAACCCGAGTCCCTCCTGTTTGATTTCAACCGACCAGAATGAAACCAGAACCGATCAAACCTTCAGGACTGACAGCTGCAGCTTGTTTACAGCCTGATCTGGGTATTTTTAGGCTCCCTTCACGCACAGTTTTCTTTTTTACGGCACAAACGCTGCATGATACAGTCGGAGCGGCTGTCGTCGCCCACACAGGCAGATTCTCCGTCAGTCAGGCTCCAGCGAACCTCCAGAGCTCCATCAGAAATCAGCAGCTAGAGGCTGAAGGTGCAGATATTCTACCAGATAATGAAAGTTTGAGGTGAAACGCTCCTGAGAAGAAGCTGCTCGTGAAGAAACGACCAACACTCAGGTGTGTTTTACAGTAAACAGGTTTAACTGTCACCCGAAGGCGACTTTAAAATCCTCGACTGATCCAGAGGCAGAAATGAAGAATAAAAGACTCATCAGAAGCCGTTTCATCTTTTCAGTGGAGTTTTTGTTTCCCCGAGTTAAAATAAACCGTGTTGAATGATGTTTTGTTGAACAGCATTAGTCCTCCTGATGAGCTGCTTTTTCATTTTAATTAATTTTCAAACCCATTTCACTCTAAACTGGAGCAGCTGAACTAAATCCCTCCTCGTCAAACGTTTCAGGAAAACGGAGCTGTCGAGGCTCAGCTGGGTTTGGAGGTAAATTCCTGCTCAGCAGCAGATCAAAACGTGCCCAATCTGACTCACAGAGTGTCCAGAATAACTTGGAACCTGTTCAAAAAGGCTCATATTTATACAAAATCACTTGAAAATTGTCTAAATGGATTTAAAATGGACACAAATGACTTGAAACTACACCAAAATTACTTAAAATGAGCCTAAATTAATTAAAAATTGTTCGAAATGATTGAAAACGTGTCTAAAAATACTAAGATTGGTTAAGAAAAAGAGAAAAAGGCTTAAAATTCACCTAAAATGATTTTTCTTTAAATATTGTAATAGACTTATTGTCACAAATCACTCAAAAAATGTCCAAAATAATTTCAAAATGATTGAAACTTTTCCAAAATTGTCCAAATAGATTCAAATTTGATTCCAGTAACTCCAGAATTTCTCCAAATGTCTTCATATCGAGTCCGAAATTGTCTCAGATAACTTGAAGCCTGTTTACTTTCACTCCATATAGTTTGAAATCATTGAAAACTTTCCCAGAGCCACTCAGATTTTTACAAAATGACTTGCAATTTATCTCAAACGACTGAAACAGACACAAAACGGTCCAAAAGAACTTCCAAATGGACTTAGAATCGTAAAAAAAAATGCCATACCAGGTGATGTAACAGTCCTTGGTTGTGCGTTGTCCATAAGGGTTTTTGAACTGCTTTTGGTCCGACCCGTCACCTAGGACCTGTTTGCCTTGGGAGACCCCACCAGAGGCATAAAGCCCCCCGACAACATGGCTCCCAGGCACTCAAACTCCCACAACACAATAAGGTAGCAGTTTAAGGGGAGGTGTTCGGGACCGGGAGGAGGCCTCGGGGTAGACCTAGGACACGCTGGAGGGACTCTGTCTCTCGGCTGGCCTGGGAACGCCTTGGGGTCCCACTGGAAGAGCTGGAGGAGGTGTCTGGGGTGAGGGAGGTCTGGGCCTCTCTGATTAGACCGCTGCCTCCGCGACCCGGATAAGTGGAAGATAATGGATGGTTGGATGGATGGATGGATAATTCTCTGCAATGCAAACAGTACTTCTGATGATTTTTTACCTCCGCCAACGAGGTTATGTGATGGTCGGCGTTTGTTTGTTTGTGTGCAAAATAACTCGAAAACTCATCGACGGATTTGGATGAAATTTTCAGGAAATGTGTGAAATGGGAAAAAGAACACATGATGATATTTTGGGACTGATCCGGATCACCGTCTGGATCCAGGAATTTTTTCAATATAAGTGTAACCGGGTGGACAATTAAATGCAGTTTACTCTAAAAGCCACCAGAGGGCACTCTTGTTTTTGGGGTAACCCCCTCTGACCACATGACATTTTGGGTCTTCACGTGACAGACAGCGACAATGACGGACTTCTCTTTCCGTCCTGAGCGACATACGCACGGTTGGGCCGGCATTCTTATCTCCGGTTGTCTAAGAAGCTGGGAGGCTGTTAGGAGCTGCCGCGCTAGAGGCCGCGCCTGTTCATTAGGTCGGATGGGGTGAAGGCCACATTGTCGGTAGGACATTTGAACTGTATGTAATTACATTTGTATCTGTAACGTTTCATAGAAAATATGTGAATTGGGAGATTGTGTTGGGGGTGGACTGAAGCTCCTCAGCAGAGGTTGGTCTAGTTTTTTTAATAAATCAAAAAGAATAAAGAGTTTTTATTGAAATATTCCGATTTTAAAGTCAGATTGAATTCATTTTCCTGATGAACCTAAAGGAGAATTCATTCAAAAAGCTGAAAATCTGACATTTATTTCTGCTCAAACACTTGCCGGTTCTGAAAGTCCGGTTTCATTTTGCCGTTTTTTCACCGAATCACGTTTTGAACTACAAATCGACCTCTTCCTGCTGTCATTAGTCCTGCAGAACTCTTCTGTGTTTACATGTTCGCGGTAACTCCACTCCTCTGGCACAAAAAAAGCCTGTTTAAACTCCATTAGCGGCAATCGATGCTCATTTAAGCCCCTCATTAACACGTGAGGAAGGAAACAGCGGCCGTGAATTATTAAAACGGGTTATTTCTGCCTTGGAAGCAGCGTTCATGGACATTTATTTACACTCAGACCCTCGAACCAACACGACACGCTGCACATGGAGCTACATAATTGAAATCCGTCAGAGCGGCCCGCTGCTCCGCTCAGCCATTAACTTCCTGTTAAGTCATCGTTGTTGCATATTTCTGGAGGGACTTTGGGGGGAAATCGACTTTTCCGGTGTTGGTTGCTGACGGCGGTGAAACGCTCGACTCTCCTGCTTTATTAACTTCCTCGGGTTCTGGAGGAAACACGGCCGTTTGCGTCCTCGGAGATGTTTGTCTGGTATCGCTCTGTGGCAGAGGGAGACGACCAGTTAAACTCTCCCTGCTCCATCTGGTTTCACTTTGATTAGATAATTATTGCACGTTCTTCAGGATGAATCTGAGAAAAGGTCCAAGCCAACGCTGCTGATTCTGCACGTTGGAAGAACTTACTTTGGAGTTTACTTTTTGGAAATGTATTAGAAGATCCACCTGCAGCAGAAAGTAGAGGGCAGAATATTTATCAAAGAGTCTGAATATTTTACATCGATCAACCATATGTCTGTGAAGATTCTCAGTCGTCCAGGTCATGGTTGTCCTCATAGCTTCAATACTGATCAGCCACAACATTAAAACCACCTGACTAACGGTGTCTACATTCACCTCATGACTCTCCAGGCTCTGAAGGTGGTTTTAGGTGCAGAAATTGGTCCAGAGTCATTCAAACTTAGATCCAAATGGCTCCGACAATGTCAAGATAGTCAAAAAATGTTCAAATTGACTCAAAAGTCTTCAGAATTATTGAAAGATTGTCAAACAAGACTCAAAAATTGACCAAAAATGACTCAGAAATTGTTGAAAATGGTTGAAAACTTGTCCAAGATGTTTACAAATGTGTCCAAAATGACTCAAATTTGGTCTAAAATGACTTGTAACCTGTCCTAACTTAATCAAAACATGCGTAAAATGGACCAAAAAATGTCCAAAAAGAGTCTAAATACGTCTAAAACTACCCAAAATTGGTCCAAAAAAACTTGAAGTCACTTTAAAACAACAGCTCTGAGGTAAGAAAGACTCAATTTGTTCAAAATTACTTATGATTTGTTTCAAACGACTCTAAAAATGTCAAAAATCACTCTTAAATTGTTGAAATTGAGAATTTGTCCAAAAGACTCAAATTTGTACAAAATGCCTTGAGGGTTGTTCCAAACGTTTAAAATGTGTCCCAAAATGGCTCAAAATTGGTCTAAAATAATTTGTATCCTGTCATAAATTACTCCAAACATGTGCAAGTTGACTTAAAGTTGTTAAAAATGACCAAAAATTATTCCAAAACGACTCAACATTTGCTCCAAAAATTGCCCCAAACTGCCCAGAATTGTCCAAAATCACTTGAAGTTGCTTTAAAGAGCTCCAAGCTGAGCACGTCTCATTTTGTTAAATATCATAAATTTAAACGCCCGTAAACTATTGCAGAAAATGGAGGCACAATAAATGCAAAATTACTCATAATCGGTCTAAAATTACTTAAAATTGGTTTCAGATGACTCACAAATGGTCTAAAATGCCATCAATATGTGATGCTCTGCAACTAAGTTTCCTCTTATGAGGAATTTTAAAGAAAATTTTCAGCAGTGTTTGATTAAAAAGAGCCGAAAGGTTCCAATAAAACGTCCATATCTGACCCAAAATTCCTTGAAAAAACGGTCCTAAGATACTGGAAATGGGAGCGTGCCTATGTTCCCAGAGCTCTATATTCCTACAGCTCTATGTTCCCACAGCCTTATGTTCCCACATCTTTATGTTCCCACAGCCTTATGTTCCCACATCTTTATGTTCCCACAGCCCTATGTTCCCAAAGCCCTATGTTCCCACAGCTCTATGTTCCCGCATCCCTATGTTCCCACATCTTTATGTTCCCTCAGTCGTATGTTCTCACATCCCTATGTTCCCACAGCTCTATGTTCCCACAGCCCTATGTTCCCACAATCGTATGTTCCCACAGCCCTATGTTCCCACAATCGTATGTTCCCACAGCCCTATGTTCCCACAGCCCTATGTTCCCACAATCGTATGTTCCCACAGCCCTATGTTCCCACAGCCCTATGTTCCCACAGCCCTATGTTCCCACAGTCCTATGTTCCCACAATCGTATGTTCCTACAGCCTTATGTTCTCACATCCCTATGTTCCCACAGTCGTATGTTCTCACAGCCCTAAGTTCCCACAGCCCTATGTTCCCACAGCCCTATGTTCCCACATCTTTATGTTCCCACAGACCTATGTTCCCACAATCGTATGTTCTCACATCCCTATGTTCCCACAGCTCTATGTTCTCACAGCCCTATGTTCCCACAGCCCTATGTTCCCACAATCGTATGTTCCTACAGCCTTATGTTCTCACATCCCTATGTTCCCACAGCTCTATGTTCCCACAGCCCTATGTTCCCACAGTCCCATGTTCCCACAATCGTATGTTCCTACAGCCCTATGTTCTTACAGCCCTATGTTCCCACAATCGTATATTCCAACAGCCCTATGTTCCCACAATCGTATATTCCAACAGCCCTATGTTCCCACAGCTCCAACATCTCTACCCTGGTAGTTCGGGGTTCACCACTTAATCCTGTGGCTGACGATTTGAAGGAGAGAGACGTAGCTTCCAAACTCTCTCAAACTCAACACCGCTACTCCAACATGGGGTGCTGTGGAGCAACGAACCATGTGGAAACATCTGCGTTTTCCCTTCGTGTAAACAGGGTCTTAGAAATGTGAGACGTGGGAACATAGGACTGTGGGAACATGGGGCTGACCCCCTCAAAAGTTGTCCAAAACAACTCCAAATGTGTTAAAATTGATTTGAAACCTGTCCAAAATTACTCAAAACATGTCCAGGTTGACTTAATAAATGTCCAAAATGACTTGAAGTTGCTCTACAACAGCAGCTCTGAGGTGAGGATGTCTTTAAACCATCGCATATGATAGGGACCCAGTAATGTGAAATGACTCATAATTGGTCTAAAATGACTCAAAAAATGTCAAAAATTATTAAGAATCTATCCAAAATGAAATTTGTCCAAG
Source organism: Dascyllus trimaculatus (assembly GCA_024666655.1). Lineage (NCBI taxonomy): Eukaryota > Metazoa > Chordata > Actinopteri > Pomacentridae > Dascyllus > Dascyllus trimaculatus. The sequence goes on from CM045453.1 coordinate 32,594,558, forward strand.
ACGTTTTAGAATATGTCCCAAATGACTCAAAAATGAAACTCAAAATTGGTCTAAAATAACACGAAACCTGTCCTAAATGACTCAAAATATGTCTAAATTGACTCGAGTTTGATGAAAAAATAAACATCTGACTGCAGCTTGAAATATCCACGACTTCCATCTTCCATGTTTCCAGGTATCATGTAAACATCTGACCTGCATTTATAAACCCAGAAGTCTGTTGAATTCCAGTCTTTCCAGAGCTGCTGAGGAGAAAGTCTGAGCTGTTCTCCAACAAAGCAAAGTGTAATGGTTGAATCCATCATGTGACTGAAGGTCGGCTGCAGCCAGAGATTTCTCCCTGCACGACCTTTTCATCTAAAGAAGCGGAAACAGTTCTGAGATTTATTCGCTGCTGCAGACGTTTATGATCCGGTTTGATAATAAGCTGGACGGGAGGACGAGGAGAACCGGAGGAGAACCGGTGGGATGACGGATGCAGACATTTACAGCAACGCCGCCTTCTTCCGCTCACTTCGTCCTCCGAACACGTTCCTGCTGCACCTGGACTCACTTTGAAGGGAATGTTTTAATAAGAAACGACGAAAACACAGAAATTAAAAGCGACTTCAAAGACGCGGCAGCGCTTTGAAGATTAGAACGTTCAGGACCGACTTCAGATTGTTAAACTAATTCGCTTTGTAGCTTCCAAAGACACACTCAGCATTCTGGTTTATTGCAGTCGAAGCTTTCGCCAAATGATCCTAAAACTGTAGTTGGTGATTAATTGTCATGTAAATAATTGGAATTGAGGATTTAATTGTCTTTTGTCTGTCCTTTAGATTAAAATTAGTCATATCAGCTCCTTTGAACGTCACCTTTTTGCTGCAAATCCAACAACAATCGCCACCTTTGGCTCCTTTTTCCATTGTGCTTCAACCGAAACATGTCTTGTTTGACTTTGCAACTGAATCCATGATGGAAACGTAAACAGATGCTCATCAAAATGCAGTCAGTTAAATGTCATCAGTCGAAAAGCTGACGTCTTCAATTTATCGTGGAATATGGGGGCACAGACGATGCAAAATGACTCGAAATGGTTCGAAAAATGTCCTAAATGGCTCAGTATGTGTCCAAATTGACTCAAAGTTGATAAAAAAGAATGAAAACTCACCCAAAATGACTCAAAAATTGTCCTAAAAGACTCAAAATTGGTCCAAAATAACTCCAAAATGTCCACATTTGCTCAAAAGTTCTCCAAAACAGCTTGAATCCTGTCTGCTTTGACTCAGAATTGTTCAAAATGATTGAAAACTTGATGGAAAAACTCTCAAATTCATCTTAAATGTCTTGAAATTTGTCTAAAAATGTGAACCAAATGACTCAAAAAGTGCCCAAAATGACTTTAAACCTAAATTACCCAACATATTGTGAAACCTGTCCAAACTGACTCCAAATGGTCCAAATGTTTGAAAACTTGTCCAAAATTACTCCGAGGTTGAATAAAATATCTTCAAATGGGTCCAAAATAACTTGAGACACGTCTAAATAGACTCAGTTGTTTAAATGACAGTAAATGAGTTCAAAAAGACTCAAATTTGGATGAAAAGCTTGAAACTTGTCCCAAACTAATTAAAAATAGTCTGAAATGACTCAAAAATTAGTCCAAAATATCTTGAAACCTCTACTAAAAGACTAGAAATGTGTTCAAAGTGACTTGAAATTGTTAAAAATGATTTGTAAAGATGTTCAGAAAGATTCAGATTTGGAATGATCTAACTCCACCTGTCTCCACCTGTCAGGATAGATAATGTTCTAACTGTACAGACTGATCTAACTCCACCTGTCTCCACCACCAGGCTGGACATGACGTCCAACAAGCTGAAGAAGATCCCTCCAGACCCGCTGTTCCTCAGGATCCCCGTCTACGCTAAGATGAAGGGTTCCCCTCTGACGGCGCTGGTTCTGAGCTTCGGAGGAAACCCGCTGCACTGTAACTGTGAGCTGGTTTGGCTTCGCCGGCTGACCCGGGAGGACGACCTGGAGACCTGCGCCTCGCCCAAAGACCTGGCCGGGAAGTACTTCTGGACCATCAGAGAGGTCGGTAAACAGTAATACCATGTCGTAAAGAGGCTGATTGCTCTGAACCAACAGAGATGTTAGTGAATCCATTAGTCCACCGATTAGTATTACAAATAATATCTATTAATTCACACAAAAAACATCTTAATTTACATGTTGGCTGGAAAAACCAACAGGCCATCCCAGTATTTAGTTCTTTTACAATGTGACACTATAAAAATACAGTTTTACTCTAGTTAAATCAGATAAAAAATATAATATTGGTATATTTGGAAAGAAAAAACATGTATATTAAGCACTGAAGAATGGCAAAATACAGACAATATCATGTTAATTTACATGTTGATGATTAAAATAAAATAAAAAACACACTCAGGAAGAGGTCAAAACAAGACAAAAAAATCTATATTTTTACAAACAGTAATTTCTTCTTTTAAAACAATAAGTTACACTATTTGACTGCATTGAAATCAGCTTAAAATGTCATTATTTTACAGATTTTTCCCGTTATTTGAAAGACAGATTGTGTTTGTTATACACTGAAAAATGTTCAATATTTTTATTTTATTTCACATATTTTCCCGGTTTTGTTAAATTACAGATAATATGTATTAAGATCACAGAAAACTGTATTGATTTATGTGTTACCCATAAAATAAACAAAAGACAGGCCTAAACTGTACATACATTTGTCAACATCAAAAATGATTTAATATATTCTTGTACAATATGAGACCATTAGATTACACACTTCTACTGTATTGAAATCAGCTTAAAAGATCATTATTTTACAGATGGTGACCATTATGTTCACAGTTTTTACAGTTTTTGAATATTACAGTTTTCCACTATTACTTGAAACTATTTTTATGACACATTTGCTGCCCAGATTTTCAGTTTTAGTACAGATTTACAGTATGTATATGTGAGATTTCAGCTAGTTCCATGTAGTGAAGTGTGTCCTTGTAGTTTCAGTTGTAGCATTTGGACTTGCTTGAGTTTCTCAAAGACGTTTCACCTCTCATTAAGGGTGTAACGGTACACAAAAAGAACATTTCGGTACGAACCTCGGTATGAAAGTCACGGTTCGGTTCAGTTCGGTACGGAACCCTCTGGAGTCGACGGACGCCCCGGTGCGTCAAAACGACATGACCGATTTAAGATGACGTAGCATCAAGACGCCTGGGTCTCAGTTCCAACTTGTGTCCAAAGTGTGGATTTCTAACTATCTACCAGTCTTTGAATTGTGTTGATCGGCCAAGTAAAACCAGAGTTATGACCAATAATAAACACCATACTTTCTCCACGTTTGGAGCTCCTTACAGCTTTGGTCTGGTCCACTTGTTTTACTCCTTTTTCATTCTTTACCAGGAAACCCAAGTGATCCCAGACGGGTGGTTTTAACCACGGCGGAGCATCTTCCAGCTGTTAGCATTAGCCATCCCATTAGCTAGCCGTACGTCACAGAAGGTCCGTCACATCCTGTGTTCCACTGGAAACTCCTACTTGTTTTTAGTTCCTCAATACTGTGCAACTGTGAGACGGAGAAGGTCCACCTCAACTGTGGGCACTACGAGGTTCGCAATTAAAACTATTCTGTACATTGGTCATTCTTAATAGTCTTAAAATGTTTGTACTGCGGTACACCTCTGTACCGAACCGAACTGTTTGGTACAGGCACTTCGGTTCAAGAAACTCAGAAACTCAAACATCTTCGAGAAACTCAAGCAAGTCCAGATGAAACTACAAGGATAACCATGACTTGGATGACTGACAATCTTCACAGACAAGTACTGAAGTGAAAAACACTCAAGTCTAATATTAGCAGTGAAAATCTTTGGCATCTTTATCGGTTCATTGCAGCCTCATGTGAGATTTGCACTCAATTAGATTTAACTTTCAAATTTAGTTTCACCATGTACCCATAAAAACAGAAGAGATCCGAGTCGCTATCACCAGCCAAATGTAGAACTGTCACCTATTGATGACAGAACCTGCCCTCGGTGTGTTTTCTGTGTCCTCGCGCTCCAAACTCGGCAGCGAAATGTGATTTTCTGGCGTGTTAACTTCGGCTCCTGTGTGGATATTTAATCAGTTCGCTCCTCAAGGACACATGATCCGGCAGATGGTCGGCGTCACCGAGGACCGAACCTTCTGCTCAAAGTGAGGAGTTTGAAATGCAAAAGATGCATCAGAACTGTTTCATTCCTGCTTTCTATTTGGAGGGAACACCGGCAATTTTGTGCTGCGGCAAATATCAGCTTTATTGAGCCACAAAGATGATTAAATACGGGTTGAAATTAAGCCCCAAGAGGAATAAATAAACCAGATGTGGTCCGGTGGTTAGCCTTTACCCGCATACACACAGTTTTATTGGTCTATTTAACAGGGAAAGTGCGCATTAAATAAACATTACTGCAAATGTGGCAGTAAAGCTATTTTTCATCAGACGTCCCCAGAGACTTGTTACAAAGGCCAGCAAGAATAATACTAAAACAGATTTTTTAATAAAATATGAGCAAGCAGGGAAATAAGAGAAGTTAACCCCATGAGTGCCGGATAAACTCAGTCCACTGTTTAAATCAGGATTACGTGCAAACTACTTTCTTTAGTTGAGTTTGGGTTTTTTTTCCATTTTTAAAACAGAGGAGATGCTGCAAAGAGGAAGTGTCGAGCAAAGGTTGCCTGGAGTAAAATAAAAAGTCTTACTTCAGGGTTTTGAGGCTGCTGAAGCTCAAAAATTTCACCGATTAGTTGTTTCACTTTCTCTGTTACATTTATAAAAATCTGATAAAATAATAGTCTATAATAATAATAATAGACTAGAAGCTAGCATTGTGCGAGTTTAGCTAGCAACGGGCACCATGACAAAGACTTCTGTGATGCTTAATGACCTCCGGCATACATAATAGTCAACCTTGCAACCTACATCATGTATCTTTGGCTTTACTTTAGCAACCAGAGGAGGCAGGAAGTTCGTGTTGCAAGCACAGAACATTGTGGGAGTTTAGCTAGCAAGGGGCACCATGACAAAGACTTCTGTGATGCTTAATGACCTCCGGCATACATGATAGTCAACCTTGCAACCTGCATCATGTGTCTGTGGCTTTACTTTAGCAACCAGAGGAGGCAGGAAGTTCATGTTGCAAGCAGAGAGCATTGTGGGAGTTTAGCTAGCAAGGGGCACCATGACAAAGACTTCTGTGATGCTTAATGACCTCCGGCATACATAATAGCCAAACATGCAACCTGCATCATGTGCCTGTCACTTTACTTTAGCAACCAGAGGAGGCAGGAAGTTCGTGTTGCAAGCAGAGAGCATTGTGGGAGTTTAGCTAGCAACGGGCACCATGAAAAAGACTTCTCTGATGCTTAATGACCTCTGGCATACAGACAACCTTGCAACCTACATCATGTGTTTGTGGCTCTACTTTAGCAACCAGAGGAGGCAGGCAGTTGATGTTTGCAAGCAGAGAGCATTGTGGGAGTTTAGCTAGCAAGGGGCACCATGACTAAGACTTCTGTGATGCTTAATGACATCCAGCATACATGATAGCCAAACATGCAACCTGCCTCATGTGACTTTCGCTTTACTGTAGCAACCAGAAGAGGCAGGCAATTGATGATTGCAAGCAAAAAGCATTGTGGAAGTTAAGCTAACAATGGGCACCATGACAAAGACTTCTGTGATGCTTAATGACCTCCGGCATACATAACAGCTGACCTTGCAACCTCCATCATGTGCCGTTGGCTCTACTTTAGCAACCAGAGGAAGCAGGCAGCTCATGTTGGCAAGCAGAGAGCATTATGGGAGTTTAGCTAGCAAGGGGCACCATGAAAAAGACTTCTCTGATGCTTAATGACCTCTGGCATACAGACAACCTTGCAACCTACATCATGTGTTTGTGGCTCTACTTTAGCAACCAGAAGAGGCAGGCAGTTGATGTTTGCAAGCAGGGAGCATTGTGGGAGTTTAGCTAGCAAGGGGCACCATAACAAAGACTACTGTGATGCTTAATGACATCCGGCATACATGGTAGTCAAACATGCAACCTGCCTCATGTGTCTTTCGCTTTACTTTAGCAACCAGAGGAAGCAGGCAGCTCATGTTGGCAAGCAGAGAGCATTATGGGAGTTTAGCTAGCAAGGGGCACCATGAAAAAGACTTCTCTGATGCTTAATGACCTCTGGCATACAGACAACCTTGCAACCTACATCATGTGTTTGTGGCTCTACTTTAGCAACCAGAAGAGGCAGGCAGTTGATGTTTGCAAGCAGGGAGCATTGTGGGAGTTTAGCTAGCAAGGGGCACCATAACAAAGACTACTGTGATGCTTAATGACATCCGGCATACATGGTAGTCAAACATGCAACCTGCCTCATGTGTCTTTCGCTTTACTTTAGCAACCAGAGGAAGCAGGCAGCTCATGTTGGCAAGCAGAGAGCATTATGGGAGTTTAGCTAGCAAGGGGCACCATGAAAAAGACTTCTCTGATGCTTAATGACCTCTGGCATACAGACAACCTTGCAACCTACATCATGTGTTTGTGGCTCTACTTTAGCAACCAGAAGAGGCAGGCAGTTGATGTTTGCAAGCAGGGAGCATTGTGGGAGTTTAGCTAGCAAGGGGCACCATAACAAAGACTACTGTGATGCTTAATGACATCCGGCATACATGGTAGTCAAACATGCAACCTGCCTCATGTGTCTTTCGCTTTACTTTAGCAACCAGAGGAGGCAGGCAGCTCATGTTGGCAAGCAGAGAGCATTGTGGGAGTTTAGCTAGCAAGGGGCACCATGACAAAGACTTCTGTGATGCTCAATGACGTTCGGCATACATAACAGCCAACCTTGCAACCTACATCATGTGCCTGTGGCTTTACTTTAGCAACCAGAGGAAGGATAATAATATTTTATGGATAACACTGCCGAAAAAGGTTAAGAAAATTATCTAAAATTTGCAGCCGTAATTGCGGTCCCGCTATAAAAGCCAGTAGCCACATTATAAGGCAGCTCAGACAGCATAGAAGAAGGTCTGCTGGAGATTTGCTGCAGATAGATAGTGTGGGAGTAAAGGTTGAAGGAACTGCTGCGAGAACTGTTCTTCACCCAAACACCTGCTGGGAAAACGCCTCAGTATAGCAGAGCTACGCCGATACACGAGGAGATAAAAACAGAATTAAGTGGGGCGCCTCAAGATGCTGTTACCTTAAAGAGGATGATACAGAGGGCTTCATCACCTGGAGACCCTGCAGAGTCAACCCCCGAGAGCTGCAGTGATGAGTGTAGGTGCAGTACAAGATAAAGGTGGGATTAATTGGTATCATCTTAAAGAGGATGATGTGCAGACCTTTGCCTCACCTCCGGTAATAGTCGCGGACCTCCCTCAGAGAGGTGCTGTAGGATCGCTATAAGAGGATTAGCCTTGTGAAGAGGTCGATCCACAGACCTCCGTGTCACTCAAGTGCATATTAATACTCTCAGAGCTAATAGCCTCCTTCACTCCTCAAGGACAATAGAGTCTCTCCTGCTTCCATCAGGGGTCAGACATTAGCCGGAGAGGGAATTCCTGCTTGGAAATCAATGAAAGATGCCGCACCGGACATCATCAACTCAAGATAAGATATGATAAATTAAGATAAGACAGATAATTAATTGATTCTTTCAAGGAAAAACTTTGTTACAGCAGCTGAAATCAAAGTGAAGAACCAACATCTAAAGCTGAACAGAAAACATTTCAAGAACCAAAAAGTGCTGAAAGTGCAAAGATGAAATTTTATTAATCCCAGTGGAAATTCTTGTGGCAGATATTGCTCAGAAAAAAATGCCATAACACCAGAAATGCAGTGTCTAAAGTAGAAAATCAATAAGATGTAAGCGCTATACGATACTGAAATATAGTAAGGAAGCCAAAATAAGTAATTCTGGCAGTTATACTGAGGTATTAAGTAATATCACACATGATAATGAAATATTGCACCTGAAAAATGAGATAAAAATGAAATGCTGCACATTACATCAGCATATGAATGTATGCAATGTGCAATGATGTAGAAAAATCTATATAACGCATAAATATATGTAATATCTGCAGTATACGGTCCTGAGAATATGCAGTGAGGAAAATTTTCGAAAAATCTACAATTTAAAACAATATATAAAGTAAAAACAAATCTACAGTGTGCAAAAAGCTTGCGTATATCCGGTGTGCAAACTTCCAACTTCTTATGACAACATGAGCTCTGGCAGGAGGTCATTAACTGCCACAGAAGTCTCTGTCATGGTGCCCGTTGCCAACAAAAATCTCCACAAAGCTCTCTGCTTCCATCAATCAATAATCAATTATTCATTAACACAAGTTGACTACAGCAGACGTTACTCCATGTTTAATTAATTCATGTTAACCATTAGTCAGCAGCATTACAAATCAATAATCTATTTATAATTAACTTAAATGTACTACAGCCGATGTTAAATCTGTCACTTACCAATGCTAACACCGTTCCAGTAGACTCCAGGATCCTTGAGAACAGAAGCTCCGGTCGGAGGTCATTAACTACCACAGAAGCCTTTGTCATGGTGCCCATTGCTAGCCGCAGTGTTGTATATAATGTAGAAGAAATACACAGAATACAAATGTGTACTATGTGTAAATTGCAGTATAGAGAATATTGAGTGTACAAAGATGCTGAAAATACAAATATACAGTGTGTAAAACGGCTTCGGTATATCTAGTGTGGGGAAAAAACTACTTGTTTATCTAAAATCTTAACATAAAGTACAAAAATGTCTGTAAAAGCAAATGAAACTGTCTCTCAGTCAAAAAAAATCTAAATTGCGTAACATAAGAAATGCAACAACAAATATACAGAGTGGGAAATGGCTTGCTTATATCCAATGTGCAAACCTTCAACTTATCTTGAGAACATGAAATATCTCAGGAGGTCATTAACTGCCACAGAAGCCTCTGTCATGGTGCCCGTTCCTAGCGAAACCCCCACAACCCACAGTAAAAAACGGTACTACAGCTAAAAAAATACTTATAGCTTATCTAAAATGTTAGCATGAAGTTGAAAAATATCTATATAAGCACATGGAAAAGTCTCTGAACATATGCAAGGAAATAAACACTTGTACCCCCAAAGGTTCAAAAGTAATGCTGGTTCTTTAGGTTTAAGGTTTATAGTGTGTAAGTATAGATTCTAGATAATATCTAGTATGAAAAAAAATGCAGAAAACAATGCAAAAACAAATATACAGAGTGGGAAATGGCTTGCTTATGTCCAATGTGCAAACCTTCAACTTATCTTGAGAACATGAAATATCTCAGGAGATCATTAACCGCCACAGAAGCCTCTGTCATGGTGCCCGTTGCTAGCTAAACGTCCACAACCCACAGTAAAAAACGGTACTACAGCTAAAAAAATACTCATAGCGTATCTAAAATCTTAGCATAAAGTGGAAATATATCTATATAAGCACATGGAAAAGTCTATAAATATATGTAACACATGCATGGATATAAACACCTGTACCCCTAAAGGTTCAAAATTAATGCTAAAAGGTGTACAGTCTAGATAATATCTAGTGTGAAAAGATGCAGAAGAATCTACAATGCAAAAACAAATACCCAGTCTGCAAAGATTACTTGTATCTCAACCTAAATGCCAAATTAACATACTGCAGAAAATATCTATATAAGCATATGGACCAGAATATCTGCAACATATTCACAGAAATAAACATTTCAACCCCTGAAGACTCCAAAATGATGCTGGTTGACATTTAAAGGGTTTTCAGGATACTTAAGTTGTGCATAACTGAGTCAGACTTCAGACTGTTTCCCCTCAAACTCCACATCCTCCTGCTTTCACACTTCCACCGTCACACCGGGGAGCAGCCCTGTTCAATCACCGCCTTTTACCCCGAGCTTCACGGGAGCAATTGAGGGTCAGACTGTAATACAGGACTGAGAGGCACTCGTGGTTTATTTGAAGCTGCAGCCCAGCGGTCATCAGGTCAGCAATCATCTCTGCTGGTAACAAGACCCGAGAAAGGACCCAGAAAACGGGTTTGGAGACACACTCAGTGTTAGGAATGATGAGTAAGCCTGGATAAGCCTCGGCTGGCCCCGCTCGGCCTCGCAGTAATACTCCGCCAGGGTTTTGGATGGCTTTACGCAGGCTTAGGTGCCAGTGGGTGGGTTTTAAATAATGCAAGGGCTGAAAAACTCTGAGATCACTTAATCTTCATGTGCAAACAAGCGAACTCCTCCTGAAAACTCTGCTGTTGGAGGAACACAACACTGCTAGTTACTCGGAGCCTGTATGCACAGAAACTGTAGGAGATAAAGCACATATTTGGAGTTTTATCCCTTTTGAAGCGACATATAAACCCCTCGGATGTTTTGTCTCACTTGTAGCATCTGTTTATTTCGGCGTCTCGTGTATATATAGAATAAAAAGTCTTGATCATGGCTCTACTTTACTGCATTCATCACGGTTTGGTCTCGTCTCTTTCCAACAGGAGGAGTTTGTCTGCGAGCCGCCGATGATAACTCGCCACACCTCCAAGATGTTCGTCATGGAGGGTCAGGAGGTCAGTCTGCGGTGCAAATCCATCGGAGACCCCGAACCGTCGACCCACTGGGTCAGTCCGGACGGGAAGCTGATCGGAAACACGTCCAGAACCGTCTGCTACGAGAACGGATCGCTGGACATCCTGAAGGCCTCGGTCAAGGTAAAGAAACACCTTTGAAAACACCGAACCCTAACCCCAACCCTAAGGGCAGTGGTGGTGCAACAGGTGAAGCCCTGGGTTGCCGATTGGAAGGTCGGTTGATCGAACCCCCACTGCGGCCATTGTTGGGCCCTTGAGCAAGGCCATGCAGAATTGAATTTTCCTACAGGGATTAATAAAGGTTAAATCATTATAATTATTGTTGTTTTTAAGGACTATGGTTGTGTTTGTCCTCTGCATGCATTCACTTTTCAACATATAGACTAAAACTCTGACAAAAAGTGCAATTTCTGAACTAAAACTGCATTTTCTGCCTTCATTTTGCCGAATATCGACTGGTTCTACCTTTCTAGCTTGTTTAAAAGTTTGTTTGACTCCGACATTTTGGTGCACAATAGCAACATTTTAATGCTAACTTTTTATTAAAGAAATATATTAAAAAGCAGCTTGCAGGTTGCTGACCCCAGAGAATAAATATGCAGGAAATTGAAGCAGAAACTAGCTTCCTCTTTAAAAAATGCATCTATATGTGCACTACAGTAACCCTTAGAGCAGTTTTTAAGTTTTATACTCGCCTCTGAATACCCAACAATGTCACCAAAGGTAGCGCAGCCAAGCTACTAGAAGTTTTACAGTAAGAAATCTGGAGCGTAAGATGAAGTTTGACTGAAGAGGTTGAAGTAAACTCAAGTACAGTTTGCTCTCACACATCAGGATATAATAGAATATAACAAAACTACTATCGGCCATTTAATACTGGAGTACCGGTATGAAAACTGATGCTCTTCATTGAGCTGGATCTGTGATGGATCCATAACCATTTGTCCTTTCGTTGTTCGAACCAGAAGCTGCTGCTGATGTTGGATCTGACGCTGCTCTGAGTCTCACACAGTTTTTTATTTAGACATCCCATCCTGAACTCTATCATATTCCATGGAAGGTAATCCTCCTGTTGAAATTCAGCCCCGCACCCGATCGAGTTTCTCATTACAGATGCAGCAGTGAGTCTTTTCGCCTGCACAGAACTGGCCCAGACATAAAAGCGGCTTTGTTGTTGGTAAAAGTGGGGTCTGGGTGTTGTGGAGTTTGTGCAGCCTGCAGCAGTTCAACACGGAGATGCAGATTTTGAACACTTTTCTTGACTCGACGTCGCCATGACTTCCAAAACATACGTAATTTCATTTAAATATTGCAGTACTGTTGCTGTTATTGTGCATATTCCCCATATGTAGCATGGCTGCTATGCATAAATGATGTTTTATGGTAACGTTAGTGTTAGGTTCAAAACCTGAAAATACACACAGCACAGGAAGGAAGACAGCACTCACCAGCTCAGGTCTTTTACTTGCGCACAAAGAGAGAACGGACACTAGAGCTCTGCAGTATGCATCGCTACAGCATTCCAGCTCTCTGGTAGTCCGTCTGTCCTTGGCTCCTTTTATTTGGTAAACAATCAGCATAAGATAAGTGTCACTTACACAATCTTAATGGGTCAGTTCTCTGTGTTCTTTACTGTGAGTACATACAGCTTGGAATGTTTTATGGTGATTCATGGTTGCTGACATGTAGACTTTAAAGTCCTGACAGTCACTCAATGATTACATGATAAGAATAATTCCTAACATAAGCACAATTCTTCTAACAGTTAGCTTGCTACCAGAACTACTTACGTGATTGTTTGCTGCTTCTTCGGCTTCTTGTGTGGACTTGAAAAGTTTGTCTGCACTGTAGTTCAAGATTCTGCAGCCTTTACAAGTGTAAAAGAAGATGAATGTTATATTCCTCTGTCTGATCCTTGCTAGCTGATGCTAACAATATATTATCTATAAGTTTAGTGAAGGATTCAACCTGTAAGTTAGTCTTTAGGCCACATAAACAAAAAAATCTTCGTTTTAATAGTTTTTGTGTCATAAAATGTGAATAAATGTTCTCTTTTTCTTTTTCTGTGATCTCCAGGATTCTGGAAAGTTCACCTGTATAGCCTCTAACGCCGCCGGAGAGGCCACGGCTCCCGTCGAGTTAGTCGTAAACCCGTCTCCGCACTTCGACCCGAAGCTGGACCCCGACCCGGGACCGTCGGACATCCCCACGTCCATCAAGTCCAACATAAGCGGAGGCCAGGCCCGGTCCGACCAGCAGAGGGTCAGCGTGTCCGACCTGACGTCCAGCTCCGCCACCATCAGGTGGCCTCCGCAGAACCACATCCCAGGAGTCCGGATGTACCAGATCCAGTACAACAGCTCCACCGACGACATCCTCATATACAGGTAAGACTGAGTGAGTGTTGTGTTGGTTTGGTTCAGATGCAGTAGCTTTCTCCTGAAGGTTTAGACCAGAAGTGCTGAGGAAACGGTCTGAAATTAAAGTTTCTGGGTCAGAACCGCGAGGAAATCCTGCAATATACTTCACATTATGTAGCAGTGGGTAAACCAAGAAGATGGATGTTCATTAAATATTTCTCATTTCCTCTCCGCTGTGCTCTGAATTGTTAATCTACTTGTAGATATGTAGAGTTAGCGCAAGAAGCTGCTGGTTCTAATTATCTGCATGAAACCGGAGCTTAGAATAATAAAAGTTATTGAGGGGAAAAACGGCGGCGCATCAGATTAAGATGGGCTGCATGTGAAGTTCCCTTATTAATCTTTGAGGTTTGTGACAAATAGTTAACTCTTGGCAATGCAAAGTTTGCAGCAAAGTCACATTAGGATGTGCAGGTTAGATTTTTTTTGGCAAATTTGCAGCAGATTTCTGGTTGAATCTGTGGAAAAACGCAGAACAAACAGTTGATCTGTAAGTCTGTTTTTGGCTGCAGGTTTATGCACTGTAACAATAACTTCAGTCTGGTTTGTGTATTTCAACTGACAGATGCATAAAAACAAAGATCCTGACATGATGAAAGCAGGTGGATTCCTTGTCTGCCTTTGCTCCAACCGGATTTCTGGTTAAATCTGGAAAAAAATGTATTGCAAAGAGCTGGGCCCGTATTCACAAAGCGTCTTAGAGTCCTCTTAGAGAGCTCCTAACTTAGCCTTAAAATTCCCAGCAAGGAATCTGAGCTTAAGAGTGATTCAGGAAGTTTCTGAAAGCAACTCTGAGCAAGGAGGGAACAGAAACTTTGATCTTAGTGAGGAGGTGTGGTTGACCCCGTTGCTAGGTATGACTCAGTCTTCTAAAAGCTGTGATTGGTTGTTACAAAAAGGGGGAGGGACAAAAGAAAAATACGCTCCTCGTAATGAACGGACAGTAAAATCAACCGATCATAACTTGGACTGTATTCAGAAATGTGTAATCTTGACATTAATTTTACATCATGATGATGAAACTCAGCTAAATTAAATTCATTGTGACACAGCTTCAAATGTTTGAACGTACCTCATTAAAATGCCGATTATATTGATGTGTTTATTGTCATGTTTACTGTCCATGTTGGTAATTTACTACTTCATTTGTTTGATATTAATGGTGGACTCAGACTCAGCTGTCAGCAGGTCCTGTGATGCTGTGAGAAGCTCTGGTACGAGCTGCAATCCCAAGGAGAGGAGATTGAAATTAATAAATTGCACAACGATACGAGGCTGTGAAAGACCGTAGTGGTCTGACTGGTCTGACTGGTCTCTGTGCTGACAGAGGGTTGTGACAGATCCAAGTCATCACTGCTACATTGGTGCATTTTACCTGTGGTCAGGTATCAATGCTGCGATGACTTTCATCTCAGGTGTTATTGTGTTACTGCACATCATCCCTGCACCATCGAGCCGGTAGTGTGTTATTAAATCGCTGTCTTTTAATGTCTTTTAATGTACAGAGAATATCTCTCCTTCCTCTCCGTCTTTCCACCATCTTGTCAGTTTAAAACACTCTTAGGCTTCTTAAAAGTCCTCCTCCCTACTCCTAACAGTTTCTCACCTTAGCAGCTCTCTTAAGGCCTGAGACGCTTTGTGGATAACTTTTATCTTACCAGGGGAAAATTCTAAGAAAAACCTTAGAACTCGAGGAATTCTAAGATTTTTCTAAGAATGACGTCACTAAGAGCTGCTTTTAGCCTGAGGATGCTTTGTGAATACGGGCCCTGGTTTTTAGTCCTGTTTCTGGCTGCAGGTTTATTGTTTTGCAGGAGGTTCATGCGCTGTTTTAAAAAGTGGTGAAATCCTGGTAGGAGACAAGAAACAAACACCTCTAAGCAGTCGGGACTGGTTAGTCATGTGTTCATCCTTGTCAGATGCAACAACAAAAAGACCCTGACATGATAAAAAAAAGGCAGTTTGAGGGTTTTTTGCAGCTGTTTTTGTTGCAAACATCTCAGCAAGTGATTTGGATTCAGGCAACAGGCATCAGATCACCTCTCTGGCATTTATTTTCTAAAAACACACTTGTCGGTGATGCTGGAGACGAACAGGTGGAGTGAGAGGAACAGTCCAGCCTCGAGCAAACATCTGTTAATGAAAACCTTCAATGTTCTTGCGACGGTCCGCGTGGGGAAAGCCGAAGACCCTCGGCGGGATTCAGACAGCAGACAGGTGGAGACGGAACAGAACAGAGAAATGTGATAATGGAAGATGGGATGGAGGCTGACGGATCCTGCTGGGAAATCAGCAGCGAGGAGGCCGTAAAACCCGGAAGAGAGAGCCGATAGAAGGACGTGATAGGAAGAGTATAAAGACTAAAGAGTGTGAAGATGCAACATTAAGATTCATGTAGAGCAATAAGTTTCTATTTGACTGGAGGGGAGAATCAGAGCAGCAGCATGGGTTGGATTTTACCGAAACTATAAATATGAGCCGTTATCTCATATGTGTGATGTATTTGAAAACATTCCTGAGATGGTAAATGAGCAGGAAACATTTCCAAGCCTGCCGACCAGCAGCCCGATGGTCTGATTAGTGGATGATAATCACCAGATGTGGATTTTAGAGGCAGTTTTTGGGGGCTCCAGAGTGGGCCCTCCATCAGCCCACGGCTCCGGCTGACCACCGCATCGTCCCATCAGCCACTTAGCCGCCGCCGTCACCTAGCAACCCCATCCAGGATGCATAATTGAGTGTTATTATGGAGCGTTAGGAGGGCTGACAGATGACAGTTTGAAACGCGGCCTTAATTCTCATTTTAACCTCAGACCGGCGGCGTGCAAATGATCGTTTTCTAGCCCTCCGATGAAGAGAGCACTTTGGATCCTTTGTACGCTGATCTGTGGGGGTGATGTGGTCATTTTATCGTGACTGGAACAATGTTGAATAGGAACAAGAGGCCCTGAAACCTGCTTAGCTTCCTGCAGTTTTTATCTCCAGGACGTCATATGGAGGTTTTATTACCTTCATGTACTGTATGTCCTCCCTTTAATGCATCGTTCATTTGGTTCTACACCGACTGTAATTACAGATTCCCCATTTGAAATGACAATTTGTAGTCCAATCCAACATCAAAACATCTTTCATCAGTGAAATAAAGCCATTTTGTGCTCCTACATGACCTATTTTGCTGGGTTTAGATGCACAAACAGCACGTTTTTGGGTTAAACTACAACTATTTTTAAACTTTATCCTCATTTTTACAATAAAAAACACACAGTTAACACCATGGTCATGATTTATATTTAACTGCCACTCCCCTTGTAGTGTCCTTGTGCGGTGATGCAGCGAATTCTAGTTCTTTTGAGTGCGTCAGCCGCTATCTGCGATTCATGCCGAATCTCCTCCAGAGTGTCAAACCTGTAAAATAATTCATTTCGGAGGTTGGAAGAAAAAGTCGTAGCAAGGAGACAAATCTGGCAAATCATTCAGGGTCTGTTGATGTAGATGATCAGTGTAAAATATAATCACCACACAGTTAAGATTAGGGGAAAATCACAGTCATGATTAAGGAAAATGACGCTGAAGCCGCCAATCGGACATGTTTTTGACCCATCCATCCACCCCAACCTCCTCCCGGTGCTATTTTCTATTGTGTAATTCAACTAAAGTGGAACAGTAAATAAAAAATAAAAGAACAGATCACAATACACAAAAATCACAGTCATAATTAAAGAAAACAACGTTGAAATTGCCAGTTGAGCATTTTATTGACCCATCCATCCACCCCAACCTCCTCCCTAAGCTATCTTCTATATAGTACATTAAAAAAAGAGCTATTTTCTGTTTTCTCCATACAACTGAAGCGGCACAGTGGATAAGAAATTAAAAGAATAGACCACAATACACAAAAATCACTGTCATAATTAAAGTAAATAATGCTGGAACTGCAAATCAGACATGTTATTGACCCGTCCATCCACCCCAACCTCCGCAGGATGCTATTTTCTATATTGTACATCAAAAATGAGATATTTTCTGCTTTGTTCCTACAACTAAAGTGGCACAGTGGAAAAGAAATTAAAAGAATAGACCATGATGCACAAAAATCACTGTCATAGTTAAAGAAAATGATGTTGAAACTGCCAGTTGGGCATTTTATTGACCCATCCATCCACCCCAACCTCCTCCCTGTGCTATTTTATTTACTGTACATCAAAAGTGAGATATTTCCTGCTTTGTTTGTACAACTAAAGTGGCACAGTGGAAAAGAAATTAAAAGAACAGATCACATTACACAAAAATCATAGTCATAATTAAATAAAACAACGTTGAAACTGCCAGTTGTGCATTTTATACACCCTTCCATCCACCCTGACCTCCTCCCTCTGCTATCTTCTGTATAATGAGCTGCTTCCTGCTTTGTTAATGCAGCTTTTAGATCGATTTGTCGCTTCAACGTAAATTGAGGGTATCTTTTGGCAGTCTGTTGTTCCAAATGTGTGTTTTTACCAGCTGCAGTACAACAAACTTGGCTAAATGAACGACAAAAGTGAGATCAGTCGACAACAAAAAGCCCGCAAACTGCTTTTTCATCTAAATATAATCAACTAAAACAGAAGAGAACGACTTTTCTGTTAAAGATGCATGTGTTCATAACAAGAAAAGCTAATTCAGGCTTAATTTCCTTTCGTCTTGAGCGACCCAGATTTGTCATTTACTAAAATAGAAAAGGCTTCAGTTCTTACAAGTTGCAGACGAGAGCAGCTTCGTTTCATTTCCTGTTTCCAGCCTGCTCCAGTGTTATTCTGACAGATACCTGAGCTGCACAGGTGTTGTTTATTTTCTGCTTATTTTCTACAGTATTTGCAGTCGGTTCTGCCGGGCTTCGCTGCTCCGTTAACGCTCCCTCCACTGTGGCAGCCTGGAGGCTCAGAGATGCAGCTTTCTTCTGTTTTAAAGGTCAACTGTTTGATTTTGAGGCTCGGCGGTGGAAACCGGAGTTCGGGCAGTGAAACAGAATTGCTCTCTGACGCTTTCATGTCAGCTGTTGTTGTTGTCGCTCCCCTGAGCCTGAGTTTAAACCCTGAAGAGATTCAGACTGAAGAGGAACCAGAGAACAGAGAGCCGCTGCACCACAACACATCATTATTGGAAAAATAAAACATTGCCTTCACAAACAGCTCAATCTGATTCATACCTGGTGGCAAAACTGAACATTGTGGTCCCAGCTGACGGGGAACGTTCCCACAACGTCGGCCAGCATCATCCACAAGTTCTAACGATGTTTCAAAGTTCTAATGCAACGTTTAAAGAATGTTTCGAGGATGTGTTCTGCAGAGTTCCCTTTATGTTTTCAGCAGGACGTTTTTTTTTAGTTCCCAGAATGTTCCTCGAAAACTAAAGATGTTCTGAAAATGTTTGGTGAGAACGTTGTTGGACTGTTAGGCTTCAACATTCTCAAAGCTGGGTGTCGCACTGAGAACGTTCCTCCTTTGTTATCGTGCAACATTGAGGGAACGTTTTATAGATTCTATAATGCACGTTTGTTAATACATCACGTTACAGGAACGTTTTATGAAGAACGTTCTGTCATCTGAGGCCTCGATAACATCTGGAAAACATTTTCTGAATGTTGCTTCAAGAATGTTCCTCCTTTGTTATCATGCAACATTGAGGGAACGTTTAATTGATTCCACAATGCGTTCCCTCAACAACATCTGCAAAAAATCCTCGGAACGTTGCGGCCAGAATGTTCTACCTTTGTTTATACATCACATTACAGGAACGTTTTATAAAGAACGTTCTGTGACCTGAGGCCTCGATAACATCTGGAAAACCTTTTCTGAATGTTGCTTTAAGAACGTTCCTCCTTTGTTATCAGGCAACATTGAGGGAACGTTTTATAGATTGTATAATGCGTTCCCTCAACAACATCCTCAAAACATCCTCGGAACATCGCAGTCAAAATGTTCCACGTTTGTTTATACATCACATTACAGGAACGTTTTATAAAGAACGTTCTGTCATCTGAGGCCTCGATAACATCTGGAAAACATTTTCTGAATGTTGCTTCAAGAACGTTCCTCCTTTGTTATCATGCAACATTGAGAGAACGTTTTATATAGTCTACAATGCGTTCCATCAACAACATCCTCAAAACATCCTCGGAACATCGCAGTCAAAATGTTCCACGTTTGTTTATACATCACATTACAGGAACGTTTATAAAGAATGTTTTCTCATCTGAGGCCTCGATAACATCTGGAAAACCTTTTCTGAATGTTGCTTTAAGAATGTTCCTCCTTTGTTATTGTGCAACATTGAGGGAACGTTTTATATATTCTACAATGCGTTCCATCAACAACATCTCCAAAACATCTTCGGAACGTTGCAGCCAGAATGTTCTACCTTTGTTAATAAATCACATTACAGGTTGCTTTAAGAATGTTCCTCCTTTGTTATCATGTAACATTGAGGGAACGTTTTATAGATTCTACAATGCGTTCCCTCAATAACATCTGTAAAACATCCTCAGGACGTTGCAGCCAGAATGTTCTACCTTTGTTTATACATAACATTACAGGAACGTTTTGTAACAAATGTTCTGTCATCTGAGGCCTCGATAACATCTGGAAAACATTTTCTGAATGTTGCTTTAAGAACGTTCCTCCTTTGTTATCAGGCAACATTGAGGGAACGTTTTATAGATTCTACAATGCGTTCCCTCAACAACATCTGCAAAACATCCTCAGAACATTGCGGCCAGAATGTTCCATCTTTGTTATTAAATCACGTTTTATGAAAATCATCTGAGGCCTCGATAACATCTGGAAAACATTTCTTGAACGTTCCTTTTTTGTTACAAAGGAACGTCGTCATCATCATCATGTGTTCCTGACGACATCCTCTGATTGTTTTTAGGATGTTCTACTATAAAAAAAGGTGGAACGTTCTCAAACCAACGTTCAAGAAATGTTATCAAGGCCTCAGAAGAGAGAGCGCTCCTTACAAAAGGTTCCTCTAATTTGATACATTAACGTAGAGAAAAAAGCAGCATTTGTTTTACGTTATCTCCAAACATTTTCAGAACGTCTGCGAATCTTTGAAGGTTCTTTAAAACATTTTCCGAATGTTGTATTGAGTTTCTGTGCAGAGACATTATGAGAACTTGTAGACAATGTTAGATAATGTTGTGGGAACGTTCCCTGCTTGCCACCTGTGTCCTGGCTTTCCTCCTGCTGCACCACCAAAGTAAAAGCCCCACTTTTATCTCACAGTGGAGATGCTCGTGGTTTTGACTTTCTGTGAAGAAACATAATTAGAACTTGTTGCTAATGTTAGCTAATGATGTTTGAACGTTCCCTGCTTGCCTTATGTTTCCTGGACTTCCTCCAGATCCTCTACCAAAGTAAAAGCCCCACTTTTATCTCACAGTGGAGGTACTTGTGGTTCTGACTTTATGTGCCGAGACATAATTAGAACTTGTAGGTAATGTTACCTAATGTTGTGGGAACGTTCTCTACTTGTCATCTGTTTCCTGTTCTTCCTCCCAGTGCACTACCAAAGTAAAAGCCTCAGTTTTATCTCACAGTGGAGGCGCTTAAATACTTTTTGATTTTATGTGCTGACATTATTAGAACTTGTAGATAACGGTGGCTCATGTTGTGAGAACGCTGCCTGCTTGCTGTGTGTTTCCTGCCTTGCTCCTGCTGCACTACCAAAGTAAAAGCCCTACTTTTATCTCACAGTGGAGGTGCGTGCGGTTTTGACTTTATGTGAGGAGACATAATTAGAACTTGTTGCTAATGTTAGCTAATGTTTTTGGATCGTTGCCTGCTTGCCATCTGTTTCCTGGATTTCCTTCTAATGCACTACCAAAGTAAAAGCATCAGTTTTATCTCACAGTGGAGGCGCTTAAATACTTTTCGACTTTATGTGCTGACATTATTAGAACTTGTAGATAATGTTAGATAATGTTGTGGGAACATTCCCGCTTGCCATCGGTGTCCTGGCCTTCCTCCTAACGCACTACCAAAGTAAAAGCCCCGGTTTTATCTCACAGTGGAGGTGCCTGTGGTTTTGACTTTATGTGAGGAGACATAATTAGAACCTGTTGCTAATGTTAGCTAATGTTTTTGGAACGTTCCCTGCTTTCCATCTCTTTCCTGGCCTTCCTCCCGATCCTCTACCAAAGTAAGAGCCTCAGTTTCATCTCACAGTGGAGGTACTTATGTGCTTTTTGACTGTGTGTTCAGAGTGTTCTGGCTGTAGTGGAGTTCTCCGGCTGAGTTATCGTCCTCTCCAGCGCTGGCTGTAATAGAAGAGACTTATGACGCCCACCGTGGCCTCTCTGCTCCGCCTCTGCAGTCTGGCCTCGCCGAGCTCTTCATCATCAGACGCTGCACTTCCCATCCATTGTTGTTGTAATCGCCGCCGCTTTCTGGCCTCTTATTTGCAGAACGCTGAGCGGTTCTTTCACATCTCAGGAGCCTCCGAGAGGACGGGTCACTGTTTTTGTTCGGCCGAGTCGCTGCGCATGCATTAGCATAATGGATAAAATGCAGGGCGAAGCGTGCAGGTGGAGGAAGTCAAGTCTGTCTGCAGCGATCGAGAGCAAAGTGAATAAACCGGATATCTGCCAGTCTGCAGTGTTGATACTGAAGTTAAAATCTGAAAATAAACCAATATGTCTGGACACTTGCAGGTCTTGGTTAAAGCTAAAGAAGCAACGTTCATACAAAACCATCATATCATGCTAACATTTGTTTCTAACTATATTAAATCAGCTTATTCTAAATATTTCCGCAAAAATAAACCATTTTCAATAACCAGATCCTGTAAAAAACAAAAAATTCTGCACTCCCAGGCACAATAGAAAAGCCGTTAGTGACTCAGCTGCGACCAGGCTGTCATTAGACAAAAATTCGGCTGAACTGCAGGCAGTGTTTTCACAGAGCAGACGATTAACACAACTTTAAAAGGAGAAGAAGCTAAATATCCGTAGTATGTGGAGAACATCTGTGGGATAGTGTTGGACGTGTTGATTCTAGGTTTTCTGCATTTTTCTAGAATAAATAATCAAAGAAATTCAACTGTAGTTTTGCCTTTTTTCATGTTTCATACTGCAGAGAAGTAGCCTTAAACGCTGCAGGTTTTCTTTTACACATTATTTGCCTGCACGAGGTTTTTACAACAGCCCACTTCAACATTTTTAAAACGGTGCAGAGAGTCTCTGCAGTCTGCATTTTAAACCCTCCAGCAGCAGCAGCGCCGTCGTGTCCACAATTATAACGAGCTGTCAGCCAACAACACGTTTTGTTCGGTTTCTCACGTAAAGCGCGGAGTCCGGCCTGCAGCCTCAGCAGAAGTATCGATTCCCAAACACCTTCAGTGGGAACAGCTGCTGCTCTGCTGAGTCTCATCTCGGCCTAAATTCCTCTTCAAAGCTGCCTCCTCCTCATTAAAAGCTGCCCTCCCTCTATTCCTGCAGCCGCCTCCCGGCCTAATTGTGCGCCGCCTTTCTCTAACCTTTATCTTCCCAGGGACCCTCTGCTGCTGTTGTTCACCGGCCTGCTTCTCATTCACACTCGGAGCTGCTTCCAGTGCGTGAACTGCAGGTTGTGCAGCAGCAGCAGGAAGCAGTCGAGGAGGTTATTCGTTCATTTTCCGGCTGCTGATCTCCCGCCGGCGGTTCCCTGCAGGCTGCGGCTGCCCCCTCATAAAGCCGTGACAAATGGGCCGATGAAAATTTCACAAGTTCAGTGGAACTCGGTGACCATCGTGGCGGTTATCAGCGCCGCTGCAGCCGCCGGGGAGCGACGGTTCAGCCGAGCAAATTATGCATCACAGATGAAATAGTTCCCTCAGCTTTTCCACTTTTTTAATTTCTACGGTTTTACAGCCACGTTTAGAAACTTCGCCAGGTTTGTCGGCTGGGTTTTTTTTTCCTTCCTCCGCTCGGCTCGGCTTCGATTCACACGTGAAATGCGTCACAGTTCACAGCGACGTCATTACATTTTCACCAAGTTTTCTTCCAAACTCTGGAGCAGAAACGAGAAAAACAGGCCCGAATCAAGAAACGAGATGGTAATAAAATCCAAAACGCAGAATATAAAACCAAATAAAACTCATGGGAGACGTGAGTTTTAAAAGAAGCTCATCATTCAGCCACACCAGTACTGAGTTATAAGTAAATACATGGAAACTCTACACTGTTAAAAATCTGATTAATGAATCCAACACTTATTGTTATGAGTTGGGGGATTGTATTGCACTTGTTTTTTTATGGCCATGGCATCCAGCATCAGTGTCCCCCATCCATATTTAGTCTGGTCTTCCTTGCATCTTCTTCCCATCAACCGAAGTCAGCCACCTTTGTAAAAATTTAAAAAAGAGTAATTTAACCACTTTAACCCTAATAGAAGAAACTAAAGAGAGAAAATAGCATATCTGAAAGCACAACATGTCTCAGATTGCGTTATATGATGTGATGATTGATGTGAGCTTTTAGATTGGTCATTTTCACTGTCACAAACATACTCTGCAGGACTAACGTGGTTAATGTATTTAACAATTAGACAACATGAAGAAAACCGTTGCAGTGTTTGGGGATGAAAGGAAGATGTTGAAACTCTCTCCTTCACATTAAGGTTAGATACACAATACATGTACATATTAAATACATCCAATATCTATCATTAATCTTCTAACTGGTTAATCACTGCAGTCTAAGGTCTGTTTTTTCCAGACCAGGGACAGTTTATAGATGGAATAACATTACATTTTAACCAAAATAAGGTCTCAAATTAGTTCTTTCACTAGTGAGTAGCTGTGCAATATGTGAGATAACGTAAAGTGAGCTGGTTATATTATGGGAGTGGAGAGATTCAGTTCGTCCTGTCGGGGTTTATTTCACTATTTAACAACCTGCTCACTTGGTATTACTTCTTACGTACACCTTACCTGTGAAAAGTGATTCCACGGGATCTGGTTTGTGTGTTCTGCTCATTTGAACACCCATAAGCGACACAAAAGTCCGGCATATTTTCCAGTTATGCCGGAAAATATGCCGGCAGTTATGCTGGCATATTTTCATAGTTCTTCTGACATATCTTGTTGATATTTTTGACGCCTGGCGTCGGCATCACACTGATCGCCAGGTCTCTGTCACTGCGGTGACAGTTGTTAGTCAGGTTGTTTGTCTCTCCTTCAACTACAGTTTCTACTGACAGGTCTCTGTCAGAAGATTGTCTGCTGACAACGTTAAGTAGAATTTATATTTGGGTAGTAAAACCGGCATTTCTAAAACATCAAAGCATCCTGTGTCAAAGCTACATGTGTGACGTTTGTAACAAATCAAAGCGTTTGGAAATCGGTCAAAAATTCAGTGAATAATTCTACTTTAAGATAGTGGAGTACCTCTTACCTCCATAGACTTACATTCACTCCCCCCTCTGCTAGCCCTGTACCAAGATGGCGGAGCTTTAGGCACGTCCCTCCACAGTCAATGTGGCGTCTACGTATATATGTCTATGGTGACGTCCACTTAACATACTGGTGAAGTCATGTGACAGGATGTGAATTGCTGTAAACATGACATCACTTCCAAAATGGTGGTGAGCACCTGGGAGAAAACTTGCTCATTTAAAAAGCTTGTTTTCGGCAGCAAAGGTAAATTTCTACCCATGTAACAATTATAATCCTTCAATAACACGTCCAAGATCACATTTAAGCAGTTCTGATCGCGTTCCCTACACAAATAAATCGCTGTGACGTATATGTTACATCGGACCTTCAGCCACGATAAGAAAAATACCAATGAGTTGCTCAAATATTTAAACTCAATCAGTTAATTTGTATGTAAAATGCATTTTCTATGGGTCATTTGAAAGCACATTTACGCAAATATAAACAAGAAAAATTACGTCATGACATGGTGTGGAAAATAAAATTGTTCAGGTTCCCTTCAGTGTTTTGTTTTTGCACTTATGTTTACTGTATACATGTGTTGCTCAGTGTTCTACGGCCACAATAATGCTTCTAATATGAGGCTGTTTTATGGGTCAGTTTGCACATTATTTGTGCTGTAAAACAAATTAGACTAACAATTTGTTGCTAAATCGCATTGACAAAGATGTAATTTTGACTTATGTTGTGGAAATGCAAATAAAAAGGCATCTCTGTGTGTCTAAAGAAGAAACTGTCAGGTGGATTTAATTTCAAATAACATATATGATCTATAATAAATTTCCTTTTAGCCCAGTGTGACGTGTATGTAACATTATCTTGGACACTAGGGGGCGCTTTTCCAAAATAAAATCAGAAATGTGTTCTATGTAGTCCATCTAGTCTGTTTTATATCCAGCATAACTGTCCTTTAAGGGAAAATGTCTCTGGGTTCTTATGGGATATGAATCATTTTATCTCAGATCAACAGTTTCTACTCAACAATCTTCGATTTACTTTAAACTTTTTCATCATAAGCTTTGGGGCGCTTGGTTCTGACATGGACTTCTACAGAACTAGATACTCTCTGCTGCTTTTTCAGATGTTTTAATTTGAAAAAATCGCCCAAATTACACCATTTATCAGATCCTGAAACTGTAAAAATGTAAAGAATCATCAGATTTCCAACGGTCCTTGAACTAATCATGTTGGATGATGAAGAACAGGTGAAAGAGGAAGTCAGAGCTGGTCTGAAGGCGCCGTCAGGAAACATCGTCCGTCTCGTTGTTTCTATCAGGCATCAGAGGAAACAGAGGAAACCCATGGTGGTATTTCTGCTGTCGTCCCTGGTTCTGCTGCCCCGGGGCAACAATAACCTGCCCCGCTCACTCTGAGGAGGATTATGGGTCTGCAGAGATCAACCTGTGTCAGCAGCAGGAAATGAATCTATTGATTCTTCCTGCTTTAATATTCTGTCCCGGACCAGGACCGAGTCTCTGCATGAAAGCCTGAACGTGCACTTTATTTGAATGTGTGCACGAGCTTTCTAATTATCGTCCTCGAAGGATTAAAGAGGAGGAGATGGAGCAGGGTGGGGAGTAGAAACTAGAAGGATGGAATGAAGGTGTTGATGGAGGATCTGACTGATGATCTAAACTCAGCTGATGCAGAGAAATACATACACTGTAAAAAAAAAAAAAAGAGGACATTTTAAACATCTTTTAATTGATTTTTTTCAAAATATTTTTTTATTTTACAGATTTTCCCTGTTTGTTTAACTGCAGATATTAAAATAACAGAAAAAAGTATTAATTTATCTGTCGACTACAGAAAAACAGGCCAAGACTGTAAATAATATTATTTTCCCTTATTATGTCGTTGTTATTAAGTTATTTTAAGATTAAAGAACAGATAATATCTTGTAAAAGTGCACATTAAAAGAAACATAATTTATTTTACAAATTCTTGCTGTTATTTAAAATAAAAAGTATATTTATATTAAGGATTTATTTTATTTGATTTTATTAATCCTTTATTTAACCAGAAAGTCCCTTGAGATTAAAAATATCTTTTCTGAGGGTTTATTTATTTATTTAGCATTAAAAATGCTAAATAAATTTTTTAACTGTTATTTTACAGTGTTTCCACATGTAGTAAGATCCCAGGAAAGCATATTAATTATTTACTGTAAAAAAAACAAATTTTAAATGTCCAATCTCAATGTCCAAATCAAATTCTGTATTTTTATAAATTGTAATGTTTTGTTTTACTGAGTTTGACTCTAAAATAATTCTTTTATTTAATGTGTTTAAATCAGCAAAAAATATTTTATAAATTTTCCCTGTTTTGTTTAATTACAGATATTAAACTAACAGAAAAAAGTATTAATTTACATGTCGACTGCAAAAAAAGCAACAGGCCAAGACTGTAAGTAATATCAAAAATCTTTATTTTTATAAACGGTAATCCGTCTTTTTACAACGCCTGACTATAAAATTACACTCATTAAATCACAATATTTAAATCAGCAAAAAAAATATATATATTTTATACACTTTTGTTTTTTGAAAGAAAATTTTGATTCGTTAAGGACTGAAAAATTGTAAATGTTTTTATGAAATATTATTTTCCCTTATTATTCTTCACTTATTTAAAGGTTAAAGTAAAGATAACATCTTGTAAAATCACAAATTAAAATAAGCATAGTTTATTTTAAACATGTTTGCTGTTATCTAAAACAAAAAGTATATTATATTAAAGATTGAAGATGCAAATTAAAATTTTAAACTGTAATAAATATAAAGAATAAAAATAAAAATCAGGCCAGAACTGTAAATACTGTCCAAGTCTTTATTTTTATAAATAGTAATGTGTTGTTTTTACTCTTTATTTGCTGTGTTTAAATCATCAAAAAAACAAATATGCATATTTATATAAGTAGAATTTTTTACGTGATATTTTACTCGATAAATTATAGATATAATCTAATCACAGAACAAGTATTAATTCACATATTAACTGTAGAAAAACAGCCCAGAACTGTCAATAATAATTTAAATATTTTAATATTTTACTGTCTTTAACTGTAAAATTACTGTTTTACTGCATTTAAATCACCTGAAAATGTGATTATTTTGCAGATATTTGCAGTTATTTAGCAGTGTTTCCACATTTATTGAATGTTCCAGCATCTCACTGCTTTATTCCACATATTTTTCTGGCTCCTTGCTGCCTCATTTTCAGTTTCAGTTTTATTTTTGCGGTGTGGAGGGAGGGAGGGAGGAAGGAGGGTCTGAGGAAATGACAGCAGATCATATTCTGCTGAGATGATGAGGCATCAGGTTTCTTCTTCCTCCCATTTTCCATTTTCCTATCGGTCCATCAGACCTTTACAAAGTCACGGTAATGTCATTTCTTCTTCCTCTTCCTCTCTCCCCGTCCTTCCTTTATTCTCTCCATCAGCCAAATGTCATTTTGTCCCGCCGGGTTAGGAAGCGTCCCGTCCAGGAGATGACAGCAGCTGAGATCACGTCACGGAGGTTTTCTCTGCAGCAGGTCGAACCTTTTACCGTCCGAGCTGCTTCAGGAAATTTAAAAACAGAAGCTGAGGACTTATTTTCATGTCTCTGAGAAGGACGGTGTCAACGGTCGGTCGAGAGGAATGAAAACAGCAGCTGAGAGGAAAAATAGAAAGTTTGGTGAAGATAATAAAACGTTGTAGTTCATGACAGAAACCTCTAAATCTAATAAACTAGATTATTATGTAGATAATAGTAGAGCTGCAATTATTCATCCACTATTTTGATAATCAATTAATTAGCTTGAGTCATTTTTTAAGAAAATAAAAGCCTAAATTCTGTGTTTGCAGCTTTACAGTGTGACCATTAAATCACAGACTGTATTCAACCCTTAACGTTCTGCACACTCAGGCCTTGTTTCTATTTAATTATAGGATTAATATCAGCTGGAGGGGATCAGAAGGAGGGGATTTAACAGAAGAAATCACCAGGATTTGTGGAAAACATTTGCTGACTTTGCTTTTCATGATTATTTTTGAATGGGAGTCAATGGGAGCCAGAGGTTTATGGAGGCAGCACCTAGTGGCAGTCAGTGGTACTGCACCCTGAGGAGCTCTATAGGGTTTATGGTGCAACTCAGCAGCTGAGGAAAATGAAATATTCCAAATTTTATAGGAAACATGGTGGATGACTGGATCGATTCATCAGTTTACGTATTTTTTTAAATTAAAAAACACCTAAATTTTGTGTTTCTAGCTTCTGCAATGTGAATATTTTCTGGTTTCTTTCCTCCTCTATGACAATGAACTAAATATTTTTTTGGTTGTTGACAAAACAAGACATTTGAAGAAACACCGATGGACATTTTTGACAAGTTTCTGATATTTTATAAACCAAACGACTAATCGATTAACGTTTGCGGTGAAGTTATGCAACAAAAAAGGAGGTAAATGTTAATTTCTGGGGAGATCATTTAACTTTTCCAGGACTTTTAAAGCTTCTATGCTACACGTTAGCCGCTCTCTTTATTTACTTTAAGAAACCGGCCAAACCTGCAGAAAATGCTGCAAAATAAATGATTCACCAGTTTTATTGTGTGTGGCATCGAGGCCTATGGTAGCATTGTAGCATTTAACAACAGCTAAAGCTGTTCCGGTATGGTAGTTAGCATTGGCATTTAGCTGTTAGCATTAGCATTACAGGCAAATCCGGTTGGATAGTCTCCTTGTGGGTGGTGAGTTTGTTACTAGTATTGAAGTATTTTAGCAGTTAGTGGTTAGCATTAGCATGTAGCATTTTCACTAGCTAAATGGTAGCATCAGTACTGGTCACTACCTTGAGCACCTCCTAAATGGGCATGTGTCAGTTGAACGTGGCAGTGCTGGTTGAATTAGCATTTAGCATTAGCATTTAAGAGCTACCTACATGGTAGCATCGGCACTGGTCACTACCTGGAGCCGATGTTACATGGCCTCCTAAAGGGGCCTGGGTCAGTTGAACGTGGCAGTGCCCGTTGAATTAGCAGTTAGCATAAGCATTTAGCAGTTAGTTAAATGGTAGCATTGGCACTGGTTGCTACCTGGAGCATCTCCTAAACAGGCCTGGGTCAGTTGAATCTGGCTGTGCTGTTTGAATTAGCAGTTAGCATTAGCAGTTAGCAGCTTGCTAAATTGTAGCATCAGCACTGGTTGCTACCTGGAGCATCTCCTAAATGGGTCTGGGTCAGTTGAACGTGGCAGTGCTGGTTGAATTAGCATTTAGCTTTAGCATTTAAGAGTTACCTACATGGTAGCATCGGCACTGGTCACGACCTGGAGCATCTCCTAAACGGGCCTGGGTCAGTTGAACGTGGCAGTGCTGTTTGAATTAGCAGTTAGCATGAGCATGTAGCAGCTAGCTAAGTGGCATACATCGGCACAGGTCACTACCTGGAGCATCTCCTAAACAGGCCTGGGTCAGTTGAACGTGGCAGTGCTGGTTGGATTGTGTAGCAGCAGTGTGAACTGGCACTAGGGGGGGTGACTCTGGGACCCCAGAGTTCACCTCCTAGCCTCCTGGAGGTGTCGTGGGACTAAGTAGGAGAAACAGCGTTGAAGGGAGGTTTCCACCTGATGACCCCCAGAGACGTGTTAGGAATCACTGCTCACTGGTAGGAATAGAGACAGATTAGGGATCCTAGGTCCTTCATGGAGGATGAAGTGTCTTACTGCGTTCTGGCACCAACATCTTTGTCAGTACAGAGGCACCACTGAGTGTTTGTTCATTGTAGCAGGAAACTTAATCCAAAGCTGGCTTCATATCGAACCTGCAACAGATTTTAAATGGGAGAAGAACATCTAGAGAATGAATAGATGATTTTATTTTTACTTTACAGAGAAGTTTCAGGATTAGAATTTCCAAAAACAAGAGTGTTTTAGTTAACACCATGAACTTTCTTTACCTATAACACCCATGTAGTCCAGCATCTGCATCTCCAGACGTGCAGCAGAACTTCCTGCATGTTGGAATAAGTTCTGATGTGAACCGTCCTGAGGCCACGCTGACCTTCCCCACTAATGATGTCTCCTCTGCCTCCTGCCTCTCTTTTAATCTTCCCTCTCTGCCATTTTATTCTCACTTTCTCCGCTTCGTTCTCCGTCAACATCAAGAAAACCGAGTCGTAAACGCAGCTCAGATTAAACCTGCAGCAGCCAGAAGAGACGTTTCACCAAACCTGAAGTGTTTTGATGGTTGCTGGTCATCAGACTCTCCCTTCATCCTCCTCTGTTTCTGACTGGCCTCCTCTCGGTTTGTTGCTTCCCTTATTGGTATTCAGAGGACGACAGCGAGGACATGCAGAGGAATTTCCAGCCTGACCTTGTGTCTAAGGTGGAATAATCATGTATATTTTATGGCATCTCTGCTGGTCGGTGGCCTCTGGGATCGGCTCCTCAGAATTACACGTTTTAAAAAGATAAACAGCTAAATTTAAAGGTTTGTTGTTGGAAGAATCGCATTAAATCCAGATTTAAACGTGGTCTGCTGAACGTGAAGCTTTGTCATCGATCGCTGCTTCACGTTTCCCAGATTATTGGATCATTATTGGATCATTATTGGGTTATCGGTGAGCTCGTTGTCTTCACATCGCTGCCATGTTGTTCCCTCTGGTTCTAATGATGAGGCTCTGACTCACTTTTAGTTTCAGTTTTATCCAGAGAGACGCTTCCAGCATGGATCTGTGGTTGTATCAGCTGGAAAAAGAGAGAAAGAACATTTCTGATGAGTTTTTAACTGGTTAATTTTTACTGTTATTTGACTGATTTAGCCTGTTTTTGTTAATTTACAGATAATATCTAATAAAATCACAGAAAAAAGTATTAATTTGTTTATTAATTATTTTAAAAAACTCATGCCAAAATTGTGTTTTTACTAATTATAATTTATTCTTTTACAATGTTAACGATAAAATTACACAGTTTTTTCATGCTGCTTAAAATAGCTGAAAAATCTAAATATTTTACACATATTTGACTTTATTTGAAAGAAACATTTTGGACATTAGGGACTGAAAAATGGTAAATAAATATTAATGTGTTCAATACAGTGTTTGAAAAAAAAATGCCATTTTTACTTTATTTAAATTTTTTTTTAAGTTATTCACAGATATTTTATATCATTAAAATAAATAATAAATAAATTGAAATAAAATAAAATATTAAAAATGTATAATATAATAAGAAATAAATAATAAATAAAATAAAATAAAATAAAATAAAGACTGAAATATGATATATGATTTTTTAGTTTGTTATTTTACAAATTTTGCTGATGTCAGCTGGTATTTGTAAAAAGAGAAAAACAAGAAAGTCTATTAAGGAGTGAAAGATAGTAGATAGAAACTATTTATTTTACAGATTTTCCCTTTTTTTATTAAATCACACATAATATCTGGTAAAGTCACAGAAATTTGTTTATTAAATATTTGAAAAATCATGGCACAATTGTATTTTTACAAGTTATAATTTATTCTTTTACAGTGTATGACCATAAAGTTACACTGTTGTTCCTGCAGCTTAAAATACATGGAAAAAATTAAATATATTAATTAATATATAATTTATTTGAAATAAACATTTTGTATATTAGGGAAAGAAAAATTGCAAAACAAATAAATAAATAAAAAATTACACTATTTTTACTATTTAAATTATCCAAAATGTTTTTCATAGATATTTTAAGTTATTTGAAAGAAAATATTGAATTGAAATATGTAAATAAATAAATAAATAAAATAAAGACTGAAATATGGTGTAAGATTTTTTTTATCTGTTATTTTACAGATTGTCCCTGATTTTTCTGATGTTAACTGTTATTAATGGAAAAAAAAACATGTAATAATAATAATAAAAATGTAAAAACAAATATTAAGAAGTGAAGAATAGGACATAGAAACT
The DNA here is from genome assembly GCA_024666655.1 of Dascyllus trimaculatus. Taxonomy (NCBI): domain Eukaryota; kingdom Metazoa; phylum Chordata; class Actinopteri; family Pomacentridae; genus Dascyllus; species Dascyllus trimaculatus. The sequence goes on from CM045453.1 coordinate 32,627,042, forward strand.
GTTATTTACAGATTTTCCCTGATTTTGCTGATATTAAATACTTTTTTTTTTTTTTAAACATAAAAAGTCTATTAAGGAGTGAAGAATAGTAGATAAAACTATTTATTTATAAAAATAATAATAATAATTAAAATTGGAAAACATATTTCAAGAAGTGAAGAACAGTACATAAAAACTGTTATTTTATTTTTATTAAATTACAGATAATATCTGATAAAATCCCAGAAAAAATAAACATATTTTCACATGTTTTTAACTTTTTTTTAAAAAAAAGGTCCAAACTGTAAATACCGTCTAAAAATCTGCATTTTTATAAATAGTAATTAGTTCTTTAACAATGTGTGACCATAAAGTGACTGCATTTTACTGCATTCAAATCAGAAATAAATCAAACTTTTATATAACTATCTGCTCTAATTTGAAAAATATATTTATCAACGATTGAAAAGTAATTGTGTTTTATGTATAGCTGGTATAATTTAGTTTTGTTAAATTGTCGTCCAGTAAAATCACAGAAAAACATATTAATTTACATGCTGTGGGGAAAAAACACATAATTCTTTTTTTTTTTACAGTATATGAAATTACACAATCTTCCTGTATTTAAATCAGCTAAATATCTTATCTTAGTATCTCACAGATATTCTGTGTTATTTGAAATAAAAACTAGATACTCCAGAGTGATGAATTAATGACTGCATCTTGTCTGACGGTGAAATACAGAGTTTAAACCTGTTTAAACAGTTTGAACAAAAGGTTCCTGCAGCTGTTTGCAGAGACGGTTCAGATCCTCGGCGTTTAATAATGAAGCTTGAAGCGAATGAAATCTTTCAGGGCATAAAACACGGTAATGTGAAACGTGACCTCAGTGGTGGTCTGGGTTTACCGTCAGGCCTGCAAATAATCCACGTTTGGTTTGTGCTTTATTCACTCAGCTGACAAAGAGGAAGCCTTCAGGTCCTGAGTCTGTCTAAACCCTACACAGAATCATTACAGCCGCTGCATTATTCAGAACCGTAAATGATTCTGACATATTTAAACTGCAATTATCTGGGATCTCTGCTGGTTTTCATTATGTAGGATTCTAAGTTGTTCTCTGCCCAGGGCAAGGAGGATGTAGAGGAGTAACCTTAACTGGCTGTAAGTCCAGCAGCAGGTATTCATTCATTTATATCACATGCTGCAGTTATATAGGAGGACACACAGCGGGACACAGAGGTTGGAGGGCAGTATTCTCTGTTTTCATTATTAAAAAGAGCACAGCGGGAACGAGACAACTGGAATTTAACACAAAATTCACAAAAAAGCACAAAACGTCAGACGCCAGAGACAAAACATAAGAATAAAAGTATAAATGAAGCACTAAACAAGACAAATAAGACACAAAATTGTGTAAATGGGATGTAAAATGACAAAAGATGAGAGAAAATCTAACAAGCAAGACACAAAGGAACAAAAAAGAGAAGCAGAAAAATGAAAAAGCTAGACAAAAAAATAAAAATGAGACACAAATCAAGAAAAACTCAAAGCAAAACAGCAAAAACATGATAGAAAAGCATCAAAAATGAGACACAAAACAACAAAAATGAGACGCACAAGAACAAAAATGAGACACAAAACAACAAAAAAAGAGACACAAATCTCAAAAAACTAGACATAAAATGACAGAAATTAGACAAAAAAACCAACAAAAACACGATATAAACTAGGCAAACTGAGATACAAAATGACAAATATATGCAAAAATGCTGAGACAATAGGGCCGAGATCTGTACAGACAGCTTGTTTAGCAAAAAAAAGTTTGTGAGTTAAATTTCATCAATGGCTTCATATAGTTGTGTTATTAATCTATTATTAATCCATTATTAGTCCATTATTAGTCTATTATTAGTCGATTATTAGTCTATTATTAGTCCATCATAAGTCTATTAATAGTCTATTATTAGTGTAGTAATAGTCTATTAATAGTCCGTTATTAGTCTATTATTAGTCTACAATTAGTCTATTATTAGTCTATTATTTGTCTATTATTTGTGTATTATTACTCTATTAATGGTCTATTTTAAATCCAGTATTAGTCTACAATAAGTATATTATTTGTGTATTACTTGGATATTATTACTCTATTATTAGTCTATCACTTGTCTATTATTAGTCTTTCATTAGTCCATTATTGGTCTATTATTAGTCCATTATAAGTCTATTATTAGTCCATTATTAGTCTACTAATAGTCTATTAATAGTCCGTTATTAGTCTATTATTACTCTATTAATGGTCTATTATAAGTCCAGTATTAGTCTATTATAAGTCTATTATTAGTCTACAATAAGTATATTATTTGTTTATTACTTGGATATTATTAGTCTATTATTAGTCTATCACTTGTCTATTATTACTTTATTAATAGTCTATTATTAGTCTATTATTAGTCAATTATTAGTAGATTATTAGTCTATTATTAGTCCATTATAAGTTTATTATTAGTCCATTATTAGTCTACTACTAGTCTATTAATAGTCCGTTATTAGTCTATTATTAGTCTACAGTAAGTATATTATTTGTGTATTACTTGGATATTATTAGTCTATTGTTAGTCTATCACTTGTCTATTATAGCACTTATAGACAGTCTATTATTAGTCCAGTATTACTCTATTATTTGTCCATAATTAGTCTATTAATAGTCTATTATTATTACATTATTAGTGTATTATTAGTCCATTATTAGTCTATCAATAGTCTATTATTAGTCGATTATTTGTTTGTTATTAGTGTAAATTTTCTTTAAGAAACAGACAAATGAAGCTGAGTGGGTGTTCAGTTTGCAGAAGTTCATCCTCAGCAGCAGAGAAGCCAAATCCAAGCAGCTACAGATGATTAATCATTATTTAATGGATCTCCTGGGCGGCTTTATTCAATGATGTCTCAGGAACCGGAGCTTCTGCTTCGCCTCTGTGTTTGCCGTGTAAAGTTTCTGCATCCGCCGAAGCCTCGGGCCGAAACACGGCTTCACCCGCAGCAACAACAACAAGGCCGACGGCGGCGATAGCAGCTGCATTTATTCTGTCTGTGAGGGGAAGAGGAGCGCCCAAGGCATCCATTCAGCCATTAGCCTGACCTGGAGCGCTGCAGCACTTATAGACAGACCTGTAGAGTAGAACAGGTCTGTAGAATAAAGACCTCTAGAAGAGAACAGAACCTCTATAATGGAGCTGCTGCTGCACGCCGAGGCTTTATCTTCTTTTACCCTGAAACACTCAGAAACACACAAACGCCTGCAGGGTCAGCGACGCTTTATAATTCCATCCCTCGTTTCGTCACCTCTGCTCTGCTGCTGATAAATAGGAAGAACCCTGCAACACCTGACACCTGAATAATAAATGGGCCCACAGCTGCACTCAGATAAAGGACACACACATCTGTACGGAGATACAAATGAAAACGTCTCTTCATGCTGCCGTGACCGTAATCACAAACACAGCTGCATTAACCTTTTAGTAGAAGCAAAACTGCTGCATATTTACACACTCATCATTCATTTGGCGTGGTTAAAGTGGTGTTTGCAACCAGCTGGTGCTTCACAATGCAGCATTTAGACATAAATACACAAAGTAGGACAGTGTGAAGTCGATGGGTTCAGTGGAATGTTTTCTGTTTTGATTGCTGAAGACAATAAAACAGGAGCAAGAAATAAGAAACTAATTTAATGCAAAACAAGACAACATGACACAAAACTACAAAAGTGAAACACAAAGCAAAACGAAATGACAGATATGAGACACAAAACGACAAAAATGGGAGGGAGGTAAGCGACCAAGACACCTGTGACTCCTCAGAAGGAATTACAAGAAAGAGACTAGCATCATGACATGAAGCACAGTGGTGGCAACATCATGATATAAGCATGGTGGTGGCAGCATCATGATGTGGAGCACGGTGGTGGCAGCATCATGATTTGAAGCATGGTGGTGGCAGCATCATGATGTGAAGCACGGTGGTGGCAGCATCATTATATGAAGCACGGTGGTGGCAGTATTATTATGTGAAGCATGGTGGTGGCAGTATTATTATGTGAAGCATGGTGGTGGCAGCATCATGACATGGAGCACGGTGGTGGCAGCATCATGATGTGAAGCACGGTGGTGGCAGCATCATGACGTGAAGCACGGTGGTGGCAGCATCATTATGTGAAGCACGGTGGTGGCAGTATTATTATGTGAAGCATGGTGGTGGCAGCATCATGACATGGAGCACGGTGGTGGCAGCATCATGATGTGAAGCACGGTGGTGGCAGCATCATGATGTGAAGCACGGTGGTGGCAGCATCATTATATGAAGCACGGTGGTGGTAGCATCATGATGTGAAGCACGGTGGTGGCAGCATCATGACGTGAAGCACGGTGGTGGCAGCATCATGACGTGAAGCATGGTGGTGGCAGCATCATGACGTGAAGTATGGTGGTTGCAGCATCATGATGTGAAGCACGGTGGTGGCAGCATCATGACGTGAAGCACGGTGGTGGCAGCATCATGACGTGAAGCACGGTGGTGGCAGCATCATGACATGAAGCACGGTGGTGGCAGCATAATGACGTGAAGCACGGTGGTGGCAGCATCATAATGTGAAGCACGGTGGTGGTAGCATCATAATGTGAAACACGGTGGTGGCAGCATCATGACATGAAGCACGGTGGTGGCAGCATCATGACGTGAAGCACGGTGGTGGCAGCATCATGACGTGGAGCACGGTGGTGGCAGCATCATGATGTGAAGCACGGTGGTGGCAGCATCATGACGTGAAGCATGGTGGTGGCAGCATCGTGACGTGAAGCATGGTGGTGGCAGCATCATGATGTTTCTCAGCAGCAGGTCCTGGTAGGCTTGTAAAGGTAGAGGGTCAAATGAATCCTGTACGACAACCTGATGCAGTCTGATAAAGAACGATTGACACGAATGACTGATGCAACCAAACTGCTGGCGCCTCTAAAGTCACGTCTGTACTACAAAAAAAAGAAAAGACTCAAGAAAACTGTTTAAAATTTCCAACCCAAACTGAGACCGAAGCGAACAGTAAAAACACTGTAAATCAAAAGTTGAAAGAGGCTGAAAAGCTCAGAAAAGCTGCAGAGTTGGTGATTATCCTTGATGGATTCGTTATTACAGGAACCTCCTACACTGTAAAATATTAATGTTTGGTACGATGAACTCAAACAAGGGAACCGCCACTGAGCTCCACAGAGCATCCAGGCCCATCATTTATTTAATTTTCCTGGTTTCAGGGTCATTTTGTCTTGTAGCTGCTGCACCAACACGACTCCCCCTCAGGGATTCATAAAATATCATCTCTTATGCGTCTGCGGTAAACGTTCCTGCATGTTTGTGTGTGTTTGTGAATAAATGAGTGTGTCCGGCGTTGTGTGTCGGAGGGCGGCCCAGTTCACAGCTCCACGTTTCTCCGCTCAATTATCATTCCATCGATAACATCTCCTCCTTCCCTCACCGCTCTCTTTGTTCTTTTTTACGAGCCGCTCTCTCGCCGTCCCTCCATCACTATCTGCTCTCGAATTAGTTTAAGGAATCACAGCAGGCCGTCCGTCAGCTTAAGGGTGGCAAGTCGTTCAAATTCTACACGGATTCTCCTTTGTCTTTTTTTCTTTCGTGCCTGAAAAGCAACTGCAGGAGTTTAAAGGCACGAACTGATCTGCTGCGATGGAGTCCAACAGCAGGATGTGGCTCTCAAGCAGATTACAGTCGAAATTATCAGTTTGTTGTAAACAAATAAGAGAGAATTTACCTCGTGTTTCCCCAGTAATGCACCATGATGAATGTTAATTTGTTATTTCATCATAATGTTTGCTAGTTTTACTCATTACCTCGGTACGGAAAATGACATGACCGATTTAAGATGACGTAGCATCAAGATGCCTCGCTGAGTCTCTGTTCCAACTTGTGTCCAAAGTGTGGATTTCTAACTATCTACCAGTCTTTGAATCGTGTTGATCGGCCAAGTAAAACCAGAGTTATGACAGATAATAAACACCATACTTTCTCCACGTTTGGAGCTCCTTACCGCTTTGGTCTGGTCCACTTGTTTTACTCCTTTTTCATACGTTACCAGGAAACCCAAGTGATCCCAGACGGGTGGTTTTAACCACGGCGGAGCGTCTTCCAGCCGTTAGCATTAGCCGTCCCATCCGCTAGCCGTACGTCACAGAAGCACCAGCAGGAGAATAAACGGTCCGTCACATCTTGTGCTCCACTGGAAACTCCTACTTGTTTTTAGTTCCACAATACTGTGTACCGTATTTTCCGCACTATAAGGCCACTTAAAACCCTTTCTCAAAAATCGACGTTGCGCCCTTCAATCCGGTGCCCTTCCAAGCGCTCAGCTTCATTGACTGTCGGACCATTTCCCACCGACATAGCTACGTAAAGTACGTACACTAAGTACGCTGGCAGCGGTAAACCAAGGTATCTGACTAAGGTATCTGCTTTGACTGTTGTACGAGCTTTCATGAAAGCCGCCATCTTTGCTGAACAGCCACCGAGACCGACTCCGACAATGACGAGAGGGAATCCAGCATGCTGGATGGGGAAACTGCCCATCTGTTCAATTCAGATACAGAAGATGAAGACTTTGAAGGGTTTGTGACAGAAGATTGATCAAAAAATAATGTGACTGTATTTGTAAATACGGTACGTAGTAGAATAAAGTTCAACAAACTCACTGTTTTACTTCCGTTTCCTTATTTTAGCATGAGCCTTTTAACCCGGTGCGCCTTATGTATGGCATTAAGTACAGAAATAGACCCGTAATTGAGACTGCGTCTTATAATCCGGTGCCTTAAGGTGTGGAAAATACGGTAACTATGAGATGGAGAAGGTCCGCCACAACTGTGGGCACTACGAGGTTCACAATTAAAACTATTCTGTACATTGGCCATTCTTAGTAGCCTTAACATTTTCGTACAGCGGTACACCTCTGGACCGAACGGTTCGGTTCGGTGTGTTGTTACACCTCTACTCATTGGGCGTTTTAGTTGTAGTTTTTGTCATGCATTCTTAATTTCTACGTCCTCTTAGCGTCTTGAGGCTACAGCTGTCGTCATAAATCGTCTTCATGCTGCAGGGACTCGGTGCAGGTTCACAGGAAAGGCCACCTTACCGAGCCCTCTCAGCCTTTCTGTTTCCACTTTCTGCAGCGTTAGTTCGATTCACCGAATGCAGGCTGCAGCTATAATCCAGACATTAGCTGCTCATTTCAGGTGGTTTCCTCCTCCTCTTCTGTTTTCTGTGTGTTGCCAATTTCAAAATCCACTTTGCAGCAAGAAAAGGCAACGACGACCTCCAAGCAGCAGTTTATAAATGATGATTTAGTGTTTTAAGGGAAAAAAGCTATCCAAAGCTACCTGGCCTTGTGTGAAAAAGTATTTAAAATCATCAATTAACTGTGGCTAATCACAGTTTTTTGGAAAACTGAGTTCAATTTCCCTGACCACACCCAAGCCTGATTACCTCCAGACCTGTTCAGTCAAGGAATCACTTCAGTAGAACTTGTCTGACCAAATGAAGTCGGCCAACAGATCTCAAACAGCTGCGATCCAAAGAAATTCAAGAACAGATGAGATATAAAGTAACTGACATCTATCAGTCTGGGGAGGGTTACAAAGCCCCGGATAAGCGGAAGAGGATGGATGATGGATGGATGGATGGATGGATGGATGGATGGTTGGATGGATGGATGGATGGATGGATGGATGGATGGATGGATGGATGGATGGAGGGATGGATGGATGGATGGATGATGGGTGGATGGATGGATGATGGATGGATGGATGGATGGATGGATGGATGGATGATGGATGGATGGATGATGGATGGAGGGATGGATGGATGGATGGGTCGATGGATGGATGGATGGATGGAGGGATGGATGGATGGATGGATGGATGGATGGATGGATGGATGGATGGATGGATGGATGGATGGTTGGATGGATGGATGGATGGATGGATGGATGGAGGGATGGATGGATGGATGGATGATGGGTGGATGGATGGATGGATGGATGGATGGACGGATGGATGGATGGAGGGATGGATGGATGGATGGATGATGGGTGGATGGATGGATGGATGGACGGACGGACGGATGGATGGACGGATGATGGGTGGATGAATGGATGGATGGATGGATGGATGGATGGATGGATGGATGATGGGTGGATGATGGGTGTATGGATCAGTATTTTTCAGGAGAGTTGGTTGCAGTTCAGATTATCACAACAACCAGCAAAGTGTTTCTGGAGTTTCCTTGCTGACCCTGAAACCTACCTACTCCTTTTAAAACACAGCAGACTGGAAGTAATGTTTGTTCATTCATATGAAATTTTCATAGATTCCTGCAAGTTTTAACGTGTTGGGTTTTTTTTTTGCCCAAACACCTTCCAAGACCCTGAATTACCACACAGCATAAAGACACACCTGACATAGTGAGATTTTCCTCACTGGCAGCAGGTGAAGCTGTTAATTCCACAGTTTCTCGCGTTATTTAAACACTAAGACTAACTGCAGCCACTCACAAACGTCCTTGCACGGCGTTCCATTGCTCAGATCTCGGGGAAGCAGAGCTGTGACTCTATTTCACCACCTGACGGATTATTTCGCCCTTCCTGATTAATAGATTTCTGTCATCTGTCCGGTAAACAGCTGACACTGAGAGTAACGGTGGATATTCTCTCTGCATCACTGTCAGGCCCCAAAATGAAAAATGTGAAGTTTGTATATTGTCATCTCTTTTTTTTTCTCCGCTGAATGAATCCGTCTTCGGTTTCTGCTTCCACCTCTGTGTCATTTCTTTATTTTCCACTCCTCCTTGTATTCTTCTTCCCCTTCGCCTCCTCCCTCCTTCTTCTTCTTTCATCTTCTTCCACTGTGCGGCCCTTGATTTCCAGGCAGACAATTGAAAGTGCAGCATCCCTCTTCTCTTTTTCGCTCCGTCTGTCTTTGCTCACCGTGTATATTTTCCCTCCACTTCAATTTTCTACTTCAACTTCAATCTTCTGTATCATTGGAAAACTCCTCTGCTCTTCTGACACAGTATTAGATCTGAGTCTCTCTTTCTGTCCGGCAGAGACAGAAATCTTTGCAAAAGGTAGAGCTGCTGCATCGACACAGAAATCCGAAATGTGTGTGTGAAGAATCAAGAGATGCTTTAGAAAGACTGGGACAGAAAAATAAGCAGCAGCGTGTTTATTTTTTGGCCAAATTGATAGAAGACACCAGAAGGCTGAACTACGATGCAAGATTAGAGTGTCGTGTTGAGCTTAAAGTCAGAGTTTTCAGTGTCAAGGAGGTGGCTCTCTTTTAACCTGGTTAGATCGCCATGGTAACTGATGCTGTAGAGCTAGATCTCCATGGTAACTGATGCTGTGGAGCTAGATCTCCATGGTAACTGATGCTGTAGAGCTAGATCTTCAAAGTAACTGACGCTGTGGAGCTAGATCTCCATGGTAACTGATGCTGTGGAGCTGGATCTCCAAAGTAACGGACGCTGTGGAGCTAGATGTCTATGGTAGCTGATGCTGCACAACTAGATCTCCATGGTAGCTAATGCCACAGAGTTAGATCTCCATGGTAACTGATGCTGCACAGCTAGATCTCCATGGTAACTGATGATGAACAGCTAGATTTCCATGGTAACTAATGCCACAGAGTTAGATCTACATGGTAACTGATGCTGCATAACTAGATCTCCATGGTAACTGATGCTGTGGAGCTAGATCTCCATGGTAACTAACGCTGCACAGCTAAATCTCCATGGTAACTAATGCTGCAGAGCTAGATCTCCATGGTAACTGATGCTGCACAGCCAGATCACCATAGTAACTGATGCTGAAACACTAGATCTCCATGGTAGCTGACGCTGTGGAGCTAGATCTACATGGTAACTAATGCTGCATAACTAAAGCTCCATGGTAACTGATGCTGTGGAGCTAGATCGCCATAGTAACTGATGCTGTGGAGCTGGATCTCCAAAGTAACGGACGCTGTGGAGCTAGATCTCCATGGTAGCCGATGCTGCACAACTAGATCTCCATGGTAACTAATGCCAGAGAGTTAGATCTCCATGGTAACTGATGATGCACAACTAGATCTCCATGGTAACTGACGCTGTGGAGCTAGATCTCCATGGTAACTAACACTGCACAGCTAAATCTCCATGGTAACTAATGCTGCAGAGCTAGATCTCCATGGTAACTGATGCTGCACAGCTAGATCACCATAGTAACTGATGCTGTAACACTAGATCTCCATGGTAACTGACGCTGTGGAGCTAGATCTCCATGGTTACTGACGCTGTGGAGCTAGATCTCCATGGTAACTAATGCTGCACAGCTAGATCTCCATGTTAACTAATGCTGCAGAGCTAGATCTCCATGGTAACTAATTCATTGGTGCTAGATCTCCATGGTAACTGATGCTGTGGAGCTAGATCTCCATGGTAACTGATGCTGCAGTTGACACATTACTGAAAATTCTGTTATATTCCGTTACTAAATCCACTGAATAAAGCAGTTACGGTGTCACACACTGGATGCATCGTGTCGCCATGGAAACCCACACGTATTCAGCTCGTGACGCAGAAATCACATAAATATGTTTCTATGTTTGGTCCGTTTACTCTGCTGGTGCTGCAGCTGATGGAACACTGATTGGAACATTAATTATCTGTTGGCCTTTATTACAGAGAATATTCAATCAATAACATTAATTAATCAGCTAATAATCAGCTGCAGTGATCGGTAAAATAAATATAAATATATTAACACACATTTGACAGTTTTCGACCAGCATTCCTATCCTGTGTCGTTTGCAGCAGCAGCAGCACTTTTTAACGTCGTACATTTATATAGTCGTCGTAGCGCTACACTAAAATAACCTGTGGACTGAAGCAGGAGGGACATGATTGGTTCATTCTGGGCAGAAGAAGAGTCACATGATGCAGAAAATTGAGTCAACACTTCAAGCAGTGGAGACAAAATGGAAGTTAAGTGGCACCTCAAAGTAGAAAATGAAAATACAACCCAATTTTTGTACATAACAGGGATTGTAGCTGAAATGTTGCTTGTTTCTTCCACAATACCTCCATCCTATCACGACACGTGACGGCAGCTACATAGCAACAGAGACCTCAGTGGTGGATGGTGATTATTTACCTCCAGACTCTGAAGGCTTCTGGTCGCACATGAGCTGTCGGGCTGCACCGTTTACTCAGCGAGTGAATCAGACCAGAAAACACTGAACAGAAGACTCTCGACTCCTAATCTGAGGTTTCTTTCTCGCAGCAGAAGGATCCTCCAGAGACAAAACAAAACCACAGACTCGGAAAAGTAAAGTTTGTTTCACTTCTTCCCAGTTTTGATTTGATTTTGACTTCCTGCTAAATAATTAAACACCAGCGTTACAATTCAGATGCAGCAGTGAAAAGTGGCATCAGCCTCGTTTAACCTGCAGCCGTCTGTCAGAATATAAACATATGTGTGTAAAAATGATCCTTTCATCGTCTGTTCTGACCAACCACCTGTCAACACGCTGATATAAGCCCTGAAAGTTTACCCAGAATGCACTTTTTAAAGTTTCCTCTGGTGAATAATCAGAAGACAGAAACACTTACAGGGTACCAGTGATTGTTTCCATGACTCTATGCCATAGACATTAAGCTGCTGCAGTTTGACTGTTCACACTAGGATACATCCCATAATACTGATGCTCACAGTTGGTTACAGAGGAAATGAGCAGAAACCAGGTTTACTGTTTGGACTGAGACACCTGGATGGATGTAAAACTGGTCTGGTTTCAGTTTTTGTCATTTTGTGTGTTTTTTTGTCCCATTTTTGCCACTTTTCTAGTTTTTTTTATCACTGTATCATGTTTGTCTCATTTTTTGTTTCATTGTTTCTTGTCTTTTGTCGTTTTGTGTCAAATTTTTGTGGTTTTGTGTCTTGATTGTGTCTCTTTTGTCTCGTTTTGTATGTAGTTCTTGTTTTTTTGTAATTTCTTTGTCTTGTTTTTGTCATTTGTCTCACTTTTTGTGTCTCGCTTGTGTCGTTTGTCTAGTTTTTTTTATCATTGTATCTTGTTTGTTGTTTTGTGTCACTTCTGAAGTTTTGTGTCTCGTTCTTGTTGTTTTGTGTCTCATTTTTATGATTTTTTGTCTTCTTTATGTCATTTGTCACTTTCTGTCTCATTTTGTGCCTAGTTTTTGTCGTTTTCTGTCTTGATTGTGTCTCTTTTTGTGTCACTTGTGTCTTTTGTCTCGTTTTGTATCCAGTTCTTGTTGTTTTGCGTCTGATTTTTTAATTTTTTGTCTTGTTTTTGTCATTTGTCTCACCTTTTGTGTCTCGCTTTTGTTGTTTTGTGTCTTGTTTTTGTCATTTTGAGTCTTTTTTTGTCTTGTTTATGTCATTTGTGTCACTTTTTGAGTTTCGTGCCGAGTTTTTGCAGTTTTGTGTCTTGGTTGTCTTTTTTGTCTTACTTGTGTCTTTTGTCTCGTTTTGTCTGTAGTTCTTGTTGTTTTGTGTCTCATTTTTGTAATTTTTGTCTTTTTTTTGTTATTTTGAGACTTTTTTGTCTTGTTTATGTTATTTGTCTCACATCTTTTTATTTCTAAGGCTCCATCAGCCAGTTAGAAATAAAAAAGCCTCTTGGATGAAAGTGAAACATCTGCAAGAACCAAAACAAGAAGTCCAGTTCTTTTCTACTGAAGTTCTCAGGATTGTGGTTCAATAAAAGACAGAACAAACTAACTCCAACTTTCTCTTCCTGTGTTTTGTCTCCTTCAGGATGATTCCAGCCAACCATAAATACTTCCTTCTGAGCGACCTGGCGTCTTCGAGGGATTATGAACTCTGTGTTTTGGCTGTTTATGACGACGGCATCACGGCTCTGACCGGAACTAAGCTGGTCGGCTGCGTTTCCTTCTCCACGGAGACCGAATATGGACGCTGTCACTCGATACGAGACCAGGTGAGACTTTATGGAAGCTTCTGGAAATATGACAGAATCTGCTGGGTCCAAAATATACAGACAGCAGCTTGAATGATCAGTTTTGGTGATGTAGAAAGTTGTGTTAGTCAATTTGTTCTTGGTTTCATGGCCTCTTAACTCCTTTTGAGTGATTACAATTGACTACAGCTGCTGACTCCTCTAAGATAATTTAAATAGAACCACTGATCCACTCATTATACTCAACCAGTACAGTGGGAAAGTCTGAGGAGCTCAGCAAAGATCTGAAGAAGCAAATCATCAACTTAAATGAGTCGAGAAAGTCACTTGGAGCCATTTGAAAGCAGCTTCACATCCTAGAATCATCTGTTTGTAGTATAAAGTTCATGGTCCAGGTGTGTTGCTGCCACCATCAGGAAGGAAATACAAACTACCACCTGCTGCTGAGAGACACCTGGTCAGGATGGTCAAGAGTCAACCAGGAACCAGCAGAAAGCAGATCTGTTTAGTTTAGTCCAGTTTGGTTTAGTCCAGTTTGATCTATGTTTAGTCCAGTCTGGTCAATGTTTAGTCCAGTTTAGTCCAGTTTGGTCCACGTTTAGTCCAGTTTTCCAGTTTGGTCCATATTTAGTCCAGTTTAGTCCACATGTAGTCCAGTTTAGCTCATGTTTAGTCCAGTTTACTCCACATTTAGTCCAGTTTAGTCCACATTTAGTCCAGTTTAGCTCATGTTTAGTCCAGTTTGGTCTACTTTTAGTCCAGTTTGGTCCACATTTAGTCTAGTTTGGTCTATGTTTAGTCCAGTTTAGTCCAGTTTGGTCCACGTTTAGTCCAGTTTGGCCTATGTTTATTCCAGTTTGGTTTAGTCCAGTCTGGTCAATGTTTAGTCCAATTTACTCCACATTTAGTCCAGTTTAGTCCACATTTAGTCAAGTTTAGCTCATGTTTAGTCCAGTCTGGTCAATGTTTAGTCCAGTTTAGTCCACATTTAGTCCAGTTTGGTCCATGTTTAGTCCACTTTGATCCACGTTTAGTACAGTTAGGTCCATATTTAGTCCAGTTTGGTCCACATCTTCTTCACATTTGGTCCAATAGTTTCTTGACACCTGGTCAGGATGGTCAAGAGTCAACCAGAAACCAGCAGAAAGCAGGTCTGGATGAACCAGAAGCTGCTGGAACACAGCTGTCAGTGTCCACAGGGTTGGACATCAACATGAGCTGAGAGGCTCCATGAAGAAGGAAGTTCTTCCTCTAGAAGCAGAACCTTAAAGCTCCACTGATCACATGGACAAAGAAAAGGCCTTCTGGAGGAAAGTTCTGAGGTCAGATGGAACAAAGACTGGAGGAGAGAAGGTGAGGCCTTCAACCCCAACAACACCAGACCTACCATCAGCATGGAGGTGGCAGCATCATGCTCTGGGGAACTAGAGCTTTACACAAAGTCAATGGAACAATGAAGGAGGAGAAATTCTCCAAAATGTCTTCAAAATAGTCTAAAATGACTGTAACACGTCACATGTTGTACCTCCACAGTCTCTCTCTATACAGTTCTTCTAAAAGATCCAATATTTTTTAATGGCATCACATAATTTTCCTCACCGCATGGAATATGACCCTTTTGAAATGGAGTTTTAATAATACATTTCCATTTATGTGAGATCTTTAAAGTGTAGCTGCACCCAAAGTCTACAATGAAATTACTTTTTAGGGCTCTTCTTACAGGTTGGTATTAAAGCTCGTCTCAAAGTTCAGGAATTAAGTTGTCATGAACCACTAAGTTACACTTGCTGCAGTTAATCCGAGAATCTTCACACCAGACTGAGTATCTCCATGTTCTTAATGTTCTCCTCCAGTTCCTGGGCGGCACCATGATCATCATCATCGGCGGGATCATCGTGGCCTCCGTCCTCGTCTTCATCTTCATCCTGCTGATGAAGTACAAGCTGCACAGCAACCACTACAAGCAGAAGGCCGCCGCTCGCCACGCCAACGTCTGCTCGCAGACCAACGGAGGAGGAGGGGGCGGAGCCAACATCCTCGCTCTGCCGCCGTCCTCCTCCAACGCAGGACAAGGTGAGGCAAACCTGGGGTAGAAGAAGACACAGGTGACTCCTCTTGATATCTCCTGCATCTAACCTGACTCCATGTTGTCGTCTCCAGGTGGAGGTGCTAATAAAAACTCCCAGCCTTCTTCATCGACGGACGGGATGGGCGGAGCTTCTCTTCGAGGGACGACTGTAGTGGACTTAAACCCCGCCCACGACGATGACGCCATCTCCCAATAACACACAAGAAACTGTCATCACTCCCACAAACCACCAAACCAATACTCCACCTCCCCACCCCTCTTTTTTATTTGTTGCTGGTGCCTGGAGCCAAACTCCACCTTACCTGAGGAGCAGCTCCTGTCATTGGTGAGTAGCAGTGGTCAGGTGGGAGAAAGCAACCAATGAAAAGCAGGAATACTAGTAAACAAACAGCTGGATCAACAGTGGACAGCACATTCAGGTTCAGACACACAGCTGGATATTTAGAGTCTTTCTCCAACTGTTTTAAAGTGTTTTTTTAGGTGCAGCTTTCGAGCAGTGAAGATCCTGGTGGCTAAAAGTGACTAAATCTCAAAGTTAGCAGTACTGAGTGTTTGAAATGACTGAAATTGATCCAAAATGAACCATAAAAATGTGTCAAAGTTGTACAAAATGAAACAACTCATCCCAAATGAATAATATATTGACGAAAATCACATAAACTGGTTTAAAATGGAAGAAAAGTCGGTTGAAATAGTTTGAAAAGACCAACACTGGACCAAAACAAATCACAAAGTGTTTGAAATTGTTCAAAATTACTAAAAACGTCTGCGTTCCATTAATTCCATTCAGTTACCTCAACCTGAATCTGGTTTTAATCAGCTAATGCAGAAATTTAACGTTAAACTACGCACAGTATTAAACTGATGCAACAGTATTATGTCATACAGGTCATAGTCATTCTGGGCAATTCAGTCGAAGGCAGCTGGACTCAGTAGACTGTCTGTGAAGACGTTTGGAAGCCATCTATGTAAAAGTAGAGAAACCATCCCTCAACAGAGGAGGAGGTCTCCGATTTCACCCTTTCATCTCTACCCAGGAGATTCAGCAACTTAACCTCTCAGAACCAGAGTCGTTAACTAATGGCCCAGTGTGGCTCAAACAGCTCTGATGAGTGTTGCTCTCGATTGGCCTCATGTGACTCCTAACGACTCTGATGACCCCAGCGACTGTCGTTCCATCATGGAGACCGTCTGAGTCACACCTTTGGAGCACTAATGACCACCTTTGATCTTTGCACGGCCTCCTAATACCTGGGTTTCCCACCAGCGAGTCAGAATAGCCCAGTCTAGTCTGGACACGCATGAACTGATGAAGCCACTCAGATGAGAGGTCAAACGTCTTCACAGACATTCTACTGAGTCCAGCTGCCTTCGAGTGAACTGCCCAGAATCATCCGAATAGTGTTTGCAGCTTAAAAGAATCATCTAAATCAGTAAATTTCAGTTTTTGTCTCTATTTAGAGCAGCGATCCCCAACCAGTTCAATTAAATTTTACTTATATAGCGCATATTTACAACGTATGTCATCACAAAGCGCTAAACACCGTAAGGAAGAACAGAAAACAGGAAACAGAAAACCCAACAATCCAAAGTTGCTGTTGGATTCCCTCTGAGCAGCAGTCAGAGACGGTGGGAAGGAACCAAAAACCCCCTATGATAGGGAAGGAGGAAAAAACCTCCAACAGAACCAGGCTCAGGGAGGGCGGACATCTGCCTCGACTGGTTGGGTTGGGAGTGGGGAAGAGGAGGGAGGAAGGGATAGCAGGAGAGGTTGGGGTGGGGATGGGAGGACAGGGCTGTGGGTCATATTGTACCAGGCCACACAGAAAGAATAAAAACGTTTGACTTTATTTCCGGCGGAGTCTGCAGGGTGTTTTATTTTGAAAAACGACTAGATGGTCTTCCGATCACTTTCGTCTGTGCTCATTTCCCGCGCTTGACTCATCAATCTGACCTCCCACCAAAATTAATTAAAAAACAAACGTCTCTGGAGAGCTTCTTTGAAAAGAGGGAGAGATTCGAAAAGGTAATTACGATTTTAGTTTTATTCGTTTAGGACACCTTTTTTAATTTAAAAAAAATGTTGCAGCCTTTTCTGCACCACGGAACGGTCATCACGCTCGATGACTGGTTGGTAGGAAACTGTCTTGCTTGAAACCAGTTCGTGGTGCAGAAAAAGGTTGCAGACCGCTGATTTAGAGTTTAGCCTCTGAAGTTAGATGTGGAGCTCAGGATGTCTGGTTGGACTGTTGTCGTGCAAAAACTGTTTTATATTTACATGCTTTCTGCTGCTGCAGTAACAAATGAATTCCCTTAAACGCCACGCCGCCGGAGGAGAGACGAGGGAGGAGGGAGTTTCATTTGATTTTTTTTTTCAAATTGAAATGTGAAACAGACGGATGGGGAGGACGGATAGCGGAGCTTCTCTGGTAAACCGAGCGGACAGAGTTCATTCAGTCTGCGCGACTGAGCAGCGACTCTTCCATTAAAAATGCACCTGAGTGAACACATGGATGAAGCAGCTACTGATGCTGCAGGTCGACGAAGCTGCTGAAAAAACCTCCTCTGCAGAAAACTCGGCTACAGTCAGACTGATGTAATGTAGGTCTGACTTCAAAAAACTTTCTTTTGTGAGCTACAGCAACACTTACATAACTAGAAAACATGCAAGAAGTGTGTTTTAAGAGCTCATATTCACAAGACTTCCTGGTGTAAATCGTTATTCATTCAGAAGGAGTTCATATAAAGGCACTGTTCACACCAGAGATGTCATAGGAGTCTGTCTTGGTATCTGAAGTACATCTCAGCTGTGCGTTAATTAATACACTGATAGCTGAAGTGTTCCTGTCATTGTTAGGTTCCTGTTAACGTCCTCCTCAGAGGTCTGGAGGCAGAAGCAGGTGATTCTCTCAGATGAAGCAAAGCTGTCGCGGGTTTGTGTCGCGCTCATCAGCTTGAAGTATTTCTGCTTAATATCTGAGAAATCGCGGCTCCAAATGCGACTTCTGCAGTTTATGAACGAGAGCCGTAGCAAATTTAAAAGTCTTCCTCGTCGCACGCGGGAATGAAACGCGAAGAAACAGGTGGAAGTTCAGGTTAAGTAGTGTACATACCGATGGGTGGGTGGCTACGTCCATGTTTAATGCGCGGTATATAATTGCCATAAGTAGAGATGCACGATAATGCCAATTTCAACCGATACCGATAATTGATAATTTTATACTTCTTGCAACCGATAACCGATAATGTCAACTGATTGGTTTTGTGCCGCGGTGTCAGTCGTGTGGGTGGCGGGGAAGAGCATGAGCATGAGGGAGCGGGGGAGACACCGGAGCGGGACACCAGAGTTGCAGGTCCGCATACTATAACCACGGCGCCATTCTAGAACCTTGGCGGCATTCTACAGCCTTAGCGACGCTCGGCAGCGCTCGGCAACGCTCGGTGACGCTTGGCGGCGCCCGGCAGCGTACTACAGCTTCGGCAACGCTCTGCAAAGCTTGGTAACACTCCCCGGCAGCAACGAATATTTGGATATTCCAATATTCAAGACCAGCCCTAGTGAAATGTCTTCTTCAGACACCGTAAAGAAAGTCCACTCTGCTCAGTGCCACGCCATGATGCTTGTTTTTCTCTGCCAGCGCAGTCTGATGACATCACACACATGCGACAGTACCGTCGGGGAGGGGAGGGGTTGAGGAGCCAGGCATGAGCACAAACCACAACACACAGACCAACGGCAAAAATGAAGATTCCAGGTCTTTATTATTATCGTCTCATTTTATTGGCTCATTTTTTTATCATCGGAATGATGTCATAATTGCCAAAATTAACCGATAATTATCGGACACCGATATTATATTGCATCCCTAGCTGTAAGAAATGACAACATTCTTTGTAAATGATAAAAATAATGGTGCCAAATAACTTGCACATAGTTTAGAGATGCAACAGGAATCGCTGCACTGTATTTCCTGTAATTTTTCATGCATTTACCGCATCATGTTATATTTGTATAATGCACACTTAAATATATATATAAATATTGTGCTAAAGAAGTTAAGTTAGCTGTTCTCTTCAAGTTTAGCAATAAAGCCCCAAATAATGAATCTAGTAACTGAGATAAATCAGCCAAAACTAGATTTAAACTTTTCCTAGTTTTTATTAACCAGCCTGAAGAAAAACCTCCACCAAGTGCTGCAGTCATTTATCAAAGGGTCCCTTCACAATATATATACGTTTCTGGAGTTATTACCTGGAGCCTCGTGAGCACCGGTCACACTACAGCCTCTGCTGAAGTTGATTTCTGCACATTGTCGCTTTCATTCCGAGAGAATTTACGGACGTGGCTCCGCTTGGCGTTTATTTGACGATGAAAACGAACCATATTACGCTTTATTGCTTTCCTCCTGGAGCGAGCACTTTCTCTCCTTTACTTTGTCTCTCCCTCTCAATACAAACAAGTCGTGTCTCCCTGTAGTCATTTGTTTGATTTTAATGAGTTGTTTTGTTGTGCCGCTTCCTTTTCTTTCTCTTTTCCCTCCTCTCGTCTCCGAGTTGAAGGTCGTTTTGTTTGTCTGTCATCCTTCGCCGCAGCTTTTCTCTTTATCTTGTGATATTTCTGCTCCCAATTTCACTCCCAAATTGATATGTATTCCCTATCTCGAGATATCCTTCAAAGCTCCGGAGGATTGTCTCTCCTTCGCACAATTTATGAGCTGTTTCTTTTCTTTTTATCTCTGTGTGAATTGTAATACGGGCGCTGTTGTAGCTCGATGGATGGAGGTCTGACACGAACGCTGTCAAGGTGAGCATCTCCATTGGCCGTTTAGCCGAACAAGTCATGAAGCCGCTGGTTCACGTCTTTAACAAGAGAAGTGACAGGGACGTGACAGAGGATTATCTTTTATTTATCATGGGGTTCTGCATCGACCTGGTTCTTATATTTTCCAGGAGTTAACTTCGTTTTTAAAGCTATATTTATGTGCAGTTTCTCTGTACTGACTTTTGGATGCCTTTGACCCCTTTTTATAGCGGTACTCACTCACTCGTAGACCTTTCGTCTGGAAAATTAAAATCATATTTTAATGCAGATGGAAACGTACGCGTTGCAGTCAGATGGAAATACCACATATACGAGGGCATAAAAACAACACAAAACAAGGAACGTAACACCCTTTTTTTGGCATAATTGTACGCTATCAAGCCTTATATCATTGTCCACAAACACTTAAATGTTTGAAGCAATGAAAGAAAGCAGAGGAAAGCAGCCTCTGACTTCTGTTGCCCAAACTGAATTCTTACTTGCCTGGTTGCTATTTTCAGAGTGATGAAAAGGTCGTGCATGCTGTTGAGGAGAATCTGAAGGCTCAGGATGTGACCCTCTTCCACGAAGGGATGGTGAAGCTTAAAAAATATTGTTGACAAATAACGCAAGAGCGATCTTTCTTGTGTGAGGATGAGAACTTTTTGAAGTACCCTGAAATCTTACGTGAGTGGTTGCCGTTTTCAAAGTGACGATGAGGTCATGCATGCTGTTGAAGTGTAAAGTTGAAGTAGTCTATGTTGAAAAATAATGCAAGAACAATCTTTCTTCCTTGACGCGTTCTGTTGAGGCTGAGGAGCTTTTGAAGTACTCTGAAATCTTAATTGCGTGTTTGCCATTTTCAAAGTGATGATGAGGTCATGCATGCTGTTGAGGAGTACCTGGAGGCTCAAAAGTGACCTTCTTCCACGAAAGAACAGTGAACCTTGAACATGAGTGAAACAAGTGCATAGAAGTTAAAGGAGGCCATGTTGAAAGCAATGCAAGAACAATCTTTCTCCTGAAGGCTGAAAACTTTTTGAGTACCTTGAATTTTTACCTGCATAGTCACCATTTTCAGATTGATGAAATGGTGAAGCATGCTGTTGAGGAGTAAAGTTAAACTGGACTATGTTATAGAATAATGCAAGAAAAATCCTCCTGTGATGTTTTCTGATTAGGATAAGAACTTTTTGAAGTACCCTGAAATTCTACCTGCATTTTCGCCATTTTCAAAGCGATGAAAAGGTCGTGCATGCTGCTGAGGAGTATCTGGAGGCTACAATGTGTCCTTCATAAAGGGGATCTTAATAACAATAGGCCACAGTAAGTGAGTAACATTGAATTTCTCTAATCATAGGTATAATTTAATGGAATCAAACTCCCTCTAGTCATAAGTTATATAAGATACACTGCACCTGCAATAGTTTCCCTTTTTATTTGTGTCTTGGCTGGACCCGGGGTGCAGTTTCTCTCGCTGAGACTTTGCAAATTTATACCTATTACTGGTTTAACAAGCAGTTAAGCTAGCTTAGTCTCCTGGCTAACTGACCTTAATTGGATATCTTCAGTTTTACAAAAGAAATGATCCAGCGAGACAAAGAGAAAGCTGGATAAATAAGAAAATTGAGTAAACTTATGTCTTTACTTGATCATCTGTGTCAGTTATATGCCTAGTTTGGCATTAACTTGTCAGAGTATGAGGTGTCGACTTGGCCTCCAAATTCATGAGATCTCAAACCGATCGAACGTCTGGACATGTAAGATAAACAAGTCTGATAATTGAGGCTCCACATCACAAATTCTGGGATTTAAAGGATCTCCTGCTGAAGTCTTGATGCCTGAAACCACAGGAGACCTTCCGAAGTGTGTACAGTTCAGGTCTCAACAGATCAAACCTGCTTTGGGAGACAGAAGGGAATATCATGGCTGGTCGGTGTGTGTGGATTAAAGTATCATCGTTTCCCAAATTACAAGATGCTTCCCAGCGTCTGAATTTGTCTGCCAAAAACTTCAGTAGTTTAAATTTGGCTTCCTAAACGCATTTAGAGCTGAATCACTCCAACAGACACACTAAAAACAGATCCTCACGGGCAACGTTAGTGCTGCAAACCCATAATGCGGCACAGCAGAGACGCAAACCGATATATATATATAAACGCCTCGGTGTTATATTATGGCTCCAATTTCTTTAATAACCAGGAGCAAAATATTTCCTTCATCTTCCACCTCTTTTCTCCCTTCGGTGCTGTTCTTGTTTTCCCAAATTGTTCTCTCCTTCCTCTCACGTCGAACATTTGTGATCTATTCCCTGGTCTCTCTCCTCCGTGCATCCTCTGTTTCGACTCCATCTTCTTTTTGCCGCCCCTTCCGGTCACGTCCTCCTCCGTTCATCCATTCATCATCCCCTCCATAATATTACATTCCCTTTTATCTGAGCGTGGTACCGTCCCTCCTCTCCTCCCTGTAATAACACACCTCCCACCCAAAAGCATACATTTCATCACGCACGTTTGCGCGCACACGCCCATGCACGTGTTGTTCTTCTCGTGGAAGTAATCTCAGCCGCCCTCGGGCCATTTGTTGTGGGTTTAATATCCATCACGCGCACACACAAACAGAAGCAATCTCAACGCACCTGCTTCCTCTCCGACCCAAATGAACCGAGCTGCTGTTCGCCGCTCGTGCATCAGTAGCACAAAATGCATCGCGTGTGCATTCCCGCCGCACATGCAAACTTCTCTCTTTTTTTTCTTTTTTGCTTTCACGTCACTTTCATGATCAGAAATTCCATCCTCGTGTCGGCAAATTTTCATTAACCCAGCTTCGGCGTAAGCAGTTGTCTCAGATTCTGTCGTACTTTAGCTCCTTAGGTGATGACCAATCCGTGCGACGCTTCACTTTTCCGGTTGGGTGGCTCTTTCGTGCAGCGGGGGGCCATTTTGCTGGCCTGGCTTGGGTTCTCTTGCCCCTTTAAAATGGAATAATCACTGCAGATCAGTGCAAAGTTGTACTGAGCGATTTCTATCCTGATGGGAATGGTCTCTTCCAGGATGACAGTGCCTCCATTTTCAGGGCGCGAACGGTCGCTTAAAGGTTTGATCAGTAAAAAAAAAAATGATGTGAATTACCGGATCTCAAACCAGCTTAACAAATTTGTTTTGGACAGATGTTTTAGATCAGTGTTTGTCAGCCTTAGCCTTAAAGGTGGTAGGGTCAACGGTATCACGGATATGTTGTGGGAGTGAGTTCCAAAGGGTCCTGGGGAAGGTCGGGAGGTTTGCATCGGAAGAACGGAGGGTACAGGAAGGGGTGTAGGGGTGGAGCAAGTCTTTAAGGTAAGAGGGGTTATGGAGCGCTTTATGGGTGAGTAGGAGGATTTTGAATTGGATACGATATGGGACAGGAAGCCAGTGAAGGTTCTGGAGGACAGGGGTGATGTGGGTGAGGAGGCGGGTGGTGGAGCTTTGGATGTACTGAAGTTTATTGAGGAGATTGTTGGTTGGGCCGTACAGGATGCTGTTACACACTGTAAAAAATGCCCCTCCCAAAACAAGAAAAATAAACTTATTTAAGGCACTTTTACTTTGAAATAAGTGAAAAAATCTGCCAATAGAACAAGTGAACATTTGCTTGGTCAGATTTCTTGAAATAAGACATGATATTTAGAATATTAAGGTCTTAAAATTAGCAGGGAAAACTTATTTGAAGCTATATTTTAGCAGCATTGTCAAGCTGAGGTGTCTTAGAATAAACCAGACATGCTAAAGAGTTAAATAGATGTTTGCTTTAATAAGTGTCAGCTTCTTAATTTGAGATGTGTTCAACTTATTTTAGTTGTATTATCGTGGCTCTTCTCTAGATTTAAGACCATCTTGTACTTGAAATCAGATCACACAGATTAATTGAAGCATTCTGAGATATAATGTCTTCTCACAGTTGGCTAGAAATCCTAATATTTAGTGGTGTTTGACAGCATTTGAAGGTGTTGTGTTTTAGGTGAAGCCAGCTACGCCCAAAAGGAGGTGTTTTAACTCAAAAGCAGACATTTGCTTTGTTTTTTTTAACAGATTTTACACATGCAGCTGTTTTCTGATATGAATTGGTGATTTTCCAATAAAATGCATTTACTTTATTTCTTAAATCCAGATTATTTATCTCATACAAACAACAGCTCAGCTTGAAACATGTATGAAATGAAATGAACCTTGTTTCCTGTAAAATAAAACTAAAACAAGATCATTTCAAGATTGTTTGACTTAAGATATTTAAGATGCGTTGTCTTAAAACACGTCCCTCCATCTGCTGAAATGTTACCTGTAAAGTGAATTTATGTTAAATCAAGTGGGTTGAGACAATTTGACTAAAAATAAGACGAATAAACTTGGTAAGATGTTGAGTTTTTGCAGTGCAGTCGTCGATGCGGCAAGTGATGAAGGCATGAATGAGGGTTTCAGCTGCAGGGGAAGAGAGAGAGGGGCGAAGGCGGGCGATGTTCTGGAGCTGTTTTTGTGGCCAGTTTAATGTGTTGGGAGAAGGTGAGTTTATTGTCAAGGACGACTCCGAGGTTGCGGCAGTGGGGTGAGGGTGAGAGGGCGAACATGTCAAAGCAGAGGCGGAAGTCCTGGGCTGTTGAGGTGAGGGAATGGGGGCCTATTGTGAGAACGTCGGATTTGGCACAGTTGAGTTTGAGAAAATTTGTTTGCATCCAGAGGCTGACATCAGAAAGACAATTTGAGAGGGTAGAATGGGCCTGAGGGTCGATAGATTTAGTGGACGGTACACTTTTTTAATTGAAAAAAATCTCGAGGCACACCACCAAAAACATGTTAAAAATGACACTCTGTAGCCTGATACAGTAAACATAACGACAATATAGTGTCTGTGTATTTATACACTGCAAAAACTCTACATCTTACCAAGTTTATTCGTCTTATTTTTAGTCAAAAAGTCTCAACCCACTTGATTTAAGATAAATTCACTTTACAAGTAACATTTCAACAACATGGAGGGACGTGTTTTAAGACAACGCATCTTAAATGTCTTGTTAAGTCAAACAATCTTGAAATGATCTTGTTTTAGTTGTATTTTACCAGAAACAAGGTTCATTTCATTTCATACATGTTTCAAGCTGAGCTGTTGTTTGTATCAGATAAATAATCTGGATTTAAGAAATAAAGTAAATGCATTTTATTGGAAAATCACCAATTCATATCAGAAAACAGCTGCATGTGGAAAATGTGTAAAAAACAAACAAAGCAAATGTCTGCTTTTGAGTTAAAACACCTCCTTTTGGGCGTAGCTGGCTTCACCTAAAACACAACACCTTCAAATGCTGTCAAACACCACTAAATATTAGGATTTCTAGCCAACTGTGAGAAGACATTATATCTCAGAATGCTTCAATTAATCTGTGTGATCTGATTTCAAGTACAAGATGGTCTTAAATCTAGAGAAGAGCCACGATAATACAACTAAAATAAGCTGAATACATCTCAAATTAAGAAGCTGACATTCAACTTATTAAATCTATTTAATTCTTTATCATGTCTGGTTTATTCTAAGACACCTCAGCTTGACAATGCTGCTAAAATATAGCTTAAAATAAGTTTTCCCTGCTAATTTTAAGACCTTAATATTCTAAATATCATGTCTTATTTCGAGAAATCTGACCAAGCAAATGTTCACTTGTTCTATTGGCAGATTTTTTCACTTATTTCAAAGTAAAAGTGCCTTGAAATAAGTTTATTTTTCTTGTTTTGGGAGGGGCATTTTTTCCAGTGTACTCACTCAATGTGAAACCTGGGCCTGCTTGGATGAACACAGAGCAGATATTCAGGCTGGAATTGAGGGAAGACAAACTCGAGGCTCTCCATCAACAGCTCTCAGTCTCTCTCTGTTTTCAGTTTTTATGGCAGTCGGGCCTGAAAAGCTCACCTCACACAGACGTGTCGTGGAGAATGGGAGCAATGTCAAAATGGCTTTGTTTGCCAGAACGGGGAACTCCTTGGCAGCTGTTAACCAAAAACAATCCAAAGGTAGATCAGCAACGCTTAGCTTTAAACCACGATCTCGTCTCAGTTCAGTTGGTTCCTCCTGCTCCTCTTTCCAGCAGCTGATTCGGAGCTATGAGGGCCCCTAACCCAGTCAAGGCATTCAGTGAAGGCTGAAGAGAAGTAAAATGACATGTTCTCCTCAAGAATTTTCAAATGTCCACCTATTATCTCACACAATGCAGCAGTGTTGACGTCTTGGCGTCTCATTTACGATGGCTTTACAGGAAGGTGGTGTTAACGGCTCTGCTGCAGTGTGGGACTTTTTCCATTTAGCTACAAGTTCAGCAACGTGGTAGCTACCTCTGAGGGCGTTTCTTATTTACCTTTGTGGTTTTTCTCATAAAAGCTGCCTGTTTTTTTCCATGTGTTCACACAGGCGAACTAAACAGTCTGCACTCTTGTTTTGAAGCGACAGGTGTTTGGTTTGGAGATGGCGTTTAAGCTTGCTTGGGACCACAGCACTGTTGGAAAGCTTCTGACCACACACCAGGCACAACGGAGTCGGTGTCGGTGCATCCTCGGTGAAAGTAAACCCAAATGCAACATAGCTTTCGCTGAACTGCTTCGAGCTCGCCCTCTTTTCTTTCTTGACCTCTGTTTCGTGACATCCACTCAGACTTGGGCCTTCATCTGGGTCCGAATTTTGTCCAGGGCCGGGTTCGTAGTTCGCATTTTTTCTTTTTAAAAACGTCTCCGTCACTGTCACCACTATCTTGCTCGCCACAGTGCTACCGTCACCGCCATAGACATATATACGTAGATGCCGCGTTGACTGCTGCTGCCGATTGGCGGCCATCTTGGTACAGTGCCACTCGCCCCTACAGTGCATTACGTCTATAGAGGAATGACATGTCTGCACTATAAAAGTGATCATAAATCCATCAGTTGTCAACATATATTGTTTGTTACAAACGTCAGACATGGAGGACGGACAGGCAGACATAAATAGAACAAAAGCATCCAAGCATCCTGTGTCAAAGCTAAATGTGTGACGTTTTTAACAAATCAAACTGTTTAGAAATTGGTCGAAAATTCAGTGAATAATTCTACTTTAAGATTGTGGAGTACCTCTTACCTCCATAGACTTACATTCACTCCCCCCTCTGCTAGCCCTGTACCAAGATGGCGGAGCTTTAGGCACGTCCCTCCACAGTCAATGCGGCGTCTACGTATGTATGTCTATGGTCACCGCTACCTGTGGCATGCATGCATCACTGATTCTCTTGTCTCAGAGTACAATTAGGCAATTAGCTACCTGCTGCCACCCACTGATATGGAAGAGTGTTGCCAGTGACAGAGACACTCAACAATGGCATATTATCTGCAGAAAATAATTCATTTTCAATTTTTTTTAGACCAGTTAGGTGAAAGTGGATCATTTCCAATGGTACGCCTGACGATCTCTCACGACACACTGGTGATCTTTTGGAATGATAGTGCTCATCTGGTCAGGACAGTTTAGAGACTTGGAGAATCAATGCAAAGGTGCACTGGAGCTGTTCTGGTGGCTCAACGCCTCGCTACAGCACTGGATGTAGATGGCAAGAAGAGCTTTGTAGATTAGCGTGTACCAGGCGACGCGGTGCAAGAGCTTGAGTACAAAGCATCTGGACTTCTCTTTATGGTTCTCGAGGACGTTTCACCTCTCATCAAAGAGGCTCGTTCAGTTCTGAAGAGCTGACGGATGGCGGATGAGAGGTGAAACAAGAGGTGAAACATCTTCAAGAAGCCAGAAAGAAAAGAAGCCCAGTTGCTTTTTACTGCAGCTTATGACCTGGATGACTGAGAATCTGCACAGAGCCTCTGCAGATATTTATATGTGGCGTAGTGCAGCTGAAAACCAACCTGATTCCACAGATGATGCAGATATTGCTCGGACACATGCAGGCTGACTCTAATGCGATCCCACCATCCCGACCACGATTACCACAAACAGGGAGGCAGGGAGCAGATATCATCGCAGGGAGCTCTGTAAAGCCACGAGGCATCATTCAGCGTACTTTTATTATCCAAAGCCTGGCAGCGAGCAGCAGGATGGCACACTGACTAAACTGTGAGCAGCTCCACCGAGTCTGGCGTGGAGTCACAGTGACACCCGGTGGCGGCGTCTGGCACTGCAGCGGGCTCTCAGGCTTTTATTTTTACCCTCATGTATCCAGGGAAAATATAAGGATACTGCTGTTCACTTTCATGCGTTCACACTCATATAGTCCCACTGGGAGCTCGAGCACAGTGAAGGTGCAGGAATAGAAAACAAAGATTTAAAACCGGGAAGATGTCTGTGTCAGCTTTACAGCAAGAGGAGGTTCTTTTTTAGCCACCTAGAAACTAAGAAAAATGTATAAAATCAATGTTTGCAACGCCTCTGTCTTTAACAATGATTAAAACTTAGCATCATGGCTACGGTCTGTATACAGCGGATCCACAAAGAGTCACATTTAGGCATTTTTTAACAGATTTGACTCATCATTTGTTGACATCTGCTGTCTCACAGGTGTTTTAAAGGTAGATTTGTGGAAGGACAGTAGGGATGCAAATTCTGAATAATTTTTCCAATCAGCAGCGTTATCAATCGGCAATCTATCGATACACAAATCAAGCTTGGTGGTCATTTGTCTTATTCTGATGTTTACGTCAACAGACACATAATTTGGGCCACAAAATGGCTTTGACACATATACCAAATAAAATCTAAATAAAAATATGTAATATATTATGTAGATATGTATGAACAGTGTCCTCATCCATTCCGGTTTGTCTGAAACACATGAGCTCTGCCCGGAGGTCATTAAGCATCACAGAAGTCTTTGTCATGGTGCCCGTTGCTAGCTAAACCCCCACATGTTCTCTTTATGCCAACATAAACAGCCTGTAGTCTGAGTGACGCCTCCTCTGGTCTCCACGGTATTAAACAGTAAGAGGCTCCCCCTGGTGGGACAACCAGGTACTACAGCTAAAAACAGGCAACAGTCTCAGAATATATGTAAAATACGCATCGCAGTAAACATTTTCACCCGTACAGGCTGCAAATTGAGGCTAGAAAAATCTTTGTAACAGAAGCTACAATCACAGTCAAGAACCAACATATCAAGTAAAAACTAATAGCCAGAGTTCAGACTTCCAACTTGTCTTGAACACTTTAGCTCTGGTCGGAGGTCATTAACCTCTACAGAAGTCTTTGTCATGGTGCCCCGTTGCTAGCTAAACCCCCACAATGCTCTTTGCTTGCCAACATGAACTACCTGTAGTCTGAGTGACGCCTCTTCTGGTCTCTACAGTATTAAACAGTAAGAGACTCCCCCTGGTGGAACAACCAGGTACTGCAGCTGATCTATGATACATTTCCTGACATCATGTAGAGAATACAGGTTTTCTCCAAATGCAGAAATGCATCCAAGTTTTAAAATTTGCTGTTCAGTTGTCAAGCATATATATTAGATTGATTTAAACAACTTTATTTTACTTGAAGTTAGGGATGGGAACTGATGAGATTTTTACGATTCGGTTCTTTATCGATTCTGTTATCGATTCTCATTGATGTGCTAACGTTGCCGCTACTGCTGGGTTGAGATTCACTCTGACATGACATTCATTCAAAGCTATCTCATGGTGTGTGTGCAAATGTTTCTGCATACTGGTAGCATCTCCTCCCTTTGATGAAATCTCCACTTTGCAAGTCATCCTCTCTCGTGAAATGTAACCAAGCTTTCGAGCTTTTGTGCGTTGCGTAGCTTACTTCAGCTACGTAACGTGCGTGGTGACGTCATTCACACCCACTGGAATCGATAAAGGGAATCGTTTGCAAAACTGGCAAATGACTCCAAGGAACTGAAACATCCTTACTTGTAGTTTATATTATCCAGGAAAATAGTATGGGGTTGGGTTTAACAGCAGATACTGACTTGAATCGGATCAGGAGCAGGACTGCCCATGCTTAGCTGTGCTGCAGATTTGAATTTAAACTGATAAAATGGCCATGACGACGTGAAAATGCAGAAAGACCACAGAAGTCCTCCTGTCTCCGCGTAGCATGATGCTGCCGCCGCCGTGCTTCGCCTTAGGACGGCATTAGCAGGTGATTACTTGTGTTTGCTATTCAACAGAGGTTTTAACCCGTAGAGTTCAGCTGTTGACTAGAATGTCTACGCTTAAAATGCAGTTTGACGAACTCTCAGCAGGTTTTAATGTGTCTTTTTATTGAGATTGGCTTCAATTTATCAGTGCTGCGATAAAGGTCTGATTAAGAATTATTGTGTCCTCTGTGCTCCTTGGAAGGTTTTCTCCAAGTAATGCAGGTTTTAAATAGTTTTATGTTTATTCCCTGAGATCTAGCGAAGCTTCCTCGGACGTTACTGCTCGGTTTTGTCTGTTTTTAAACTCTGTCTTCTGGCTTTTATTTTGAAATTCTACACGCATCTCTTGGATAATTAGAGCAAACAGAATAGAGGAGTTTATCCAGATGATCTGAACTGCATTTGAAGTTGATTTATACACCCGAGACGTCGGTAATAATCCCTCGTCGCAGTGGAAAACCTTGAACGTGCACAAACGCGGCAGCCAATTTAGGAAACCTTGCGCTTGTGTTCGTTTTTAAATAAGTTTGTCTGACCTGGAAACGGCTTCATAATCACACGCCGAGCTGCAGACCTGACGCATTAAATCTTCACTTCATGAGCTAATTTGAATTTAAAGTTTTCGCCCGTTCTCCTCTGAGTAAATCCCGTGAATGTGCATTAACGGAACGCCGGCTCTGCTGTTTCCCCGTATCTATTTTTACAGCCTTTGAATGTAATTTGCGGCGTAACATCGCCAGTGGCTCCGTAAACCTAAAATAAAACAAAGCCTCGTTTTAATCTCCATCTGAAAAGGAGCTGAAAGGGAGGCAGAAAGACGGAGAAGGGGAGGACAGACGGACAGATTTGCGGCCGGTGGAGAAAGAAAAACAGACAGAAGGAGGGATTATGGACTTAGTATATTTAGTTGGTGAGAAAAATGAGAAAAGAAGCAAACAAACGGGAGAAGAACAGATGAGTCACTGAGCCCCGAGACAGTTATTGACGAGGAAAGATGGAGGGATAAAGGAGAGGAATGAAAAGGGAGGCGGAGGTGGAGGACAGAAGGATTCACAGGAGATGGAGAGGATGAAGAGGAGTCTGCAAATAGAAAGTTAAAGCTCAGATTTACTGACTGACAGAAACTCGCTGGGGAGCACAAAACACTGTAAAATGACACTGAAAAACCAGCAGCTGCTCACGGCCGATTACAGTAGAATTAAACACAGCAGCTACAGTGGAGGATCACTGGTTAGTTTACAATAAGATACACTGGAGGAGGCAACACCAGCAGCTGGTTAAAGTCAAGTACAGTAGAATAAACACAGCAGCTACAGTGGAGTAACGAGGATCACTGGTTCATACTGACACTGGAGTTTAAAGTAAGATACACTGGAGGAGGCAACACCAGCAGCTGGGACTGTGGTTCTGGGACCTTTCGTCGATTTGTGTCTCATTTGTGTTTAATTTATGTGTCTTTGTGCCTCATTTCTTCATGTTGTTGGTCTCGTTGTGTCTCACTCGGGTCTCGTTTTTGTTGTTTTTTGTCTCGCTGTAGTTTAGTGCCCTCTGTGGTATTTTGTGTCATGTTTGAGTGATTTTGTATCATTTTGTCATTTTCTGTCTTGTATTCAACATTTTGTGTCTCGTTTTTATCATTTTGTGTCATTTGTGTTGTTTTTAACATTTTGTGTCATTTTATGTGTTGTTTTTAACATTTTGTGTCATTTTGTGTCTTGTTTTTATCATTTTGTGTCTTATTTTTATCATTTTGTGCAATTTTGTGTGTTGTTTTTATCATTTTGTGTCATTTTGTGTCTTGTTTTTATCATTTTGTGTGTTATTTTTATCATTTTGTGTCATTTTGTGTGTTGTTTTTATCATTTTGTGTCATTTGTGTTGTTTTTTATCATTTTGTGCAATTTTGTGTCTTGTTTTTATCATTTTGTGCAATTTTGTGTGTTGTTTTTATCATTTTGTGTCATTTTGTGTGTTGTTTTTATCATTTTGTGTCATTTGTGTTGTTTTTTATCATTTTGTGCAATTTTGTGTCTTGTTTTTATCATTTTGTGCAATTTTGTGTGTTGTTTTTAACATTTTGTGTCATTTTGTGTGTTGTTTTTATCATTTTGTGTCATTTTGTGTCTTGTTTTTATCATTTTGTGTCTTATTTTTATCATTTTGTGCAATTTTGTGTGTTGTTTTTATCATTTTGTGTCATTTTGTGTCTTGTTTTTATCATTTTGTGTGTTATTTTTATCATTTTGTGTCATTTTGTGTGTTGTTTTTATCATTTTGTGTCATTTGTGTTGTTTTTTATCATTTTGTGCAATTTTGTGTCTTGTTTTTATCATTTTGTGCAATTTTGTGTGTTGTTTTTATCATTTTGTGTCATTTTGTGTGTTGTTTTTATCATTTTGTGTCATTTGTGTTGTTTTTTATCATTTTGTGCAATTTTGTGTCTTGTTTTTATCATTTTGTGCAATTTTGTGTGTTGTTTTTAACATTTTGTGTCATTTTGTGTGTTGTTTTTAACATTTTGTGTCATTTTGTGTCTTGTTTTTAAAATTGTGTCATTTTGTGTCATTTTGTGTGTTGTTTTTATCATTTTGTGTCATTTTGTGTGTTGTTTTTATCATTTTGTGTCATTTGTGTTGTTTTTTATCATTTTGTGCAATTTTGTGTCTTGTTTTTATCATTTTGTGCAATTTTGTGTGTTGTTTTTAACATTTTGTGTCATTTTGTGTGTTGTTTTTATCATTTTGTGTCATTTTGTGTCTTGTTTTTATCATTTTGTGTCTTATTTTTATCATTTTGTGCAATTTTGTGTGTTGTTTTTATCATTTTGTGTCATTTTGTGTCTTGTTTTTATCATTTTGTGTGTTATTTTTATCATTTTGTGTCATTTTGTGTGTTGTTTTTATCATTTTGTGTCATTTGTGTTGTTTTTTATCATTTTGTGCAATTTTGTGTCTTGTTTTTATCATTTTGTGCAATTTTGTGTGTTGTTTTTATCATTTTGTGTCATTTTGTGTGTTGTTTTTATCATTTTGTGTCATTTGTGTTGTTTTTTATCATTTTGTGCAATTTTGTGTCTTGTTTTTATCATTTTGTGCAATTTTGTGTGTTGTTTTTAACATTTTGTGTCATTTTGTGTGTTGTTTTTATCATTTTGTGTCATTTTGTGTCTTGTTTTTAAAATTGTGTCATTTTGTGTCTTGTTTTTATCATTTTGTGTCATTTTGTGTCTTGTTTTTATCATTTTGTGTCTTGTTTTTATCATTTTGTGTCATTTTGTGTGTTGTTTTTATCATTTTGTGCAATTTTGTGTGTTGTTTTTATCATTTTGAGTCATTTTGTGTGTTGTTTTTAACATTTTGTCTGATTTTGTGTCTTGTTTTTATCATTTTGTGTCATTTTGTGTGTTGTTTTTATCATTTTGTGTGTTGTTTTTATCATTTTGTGCAATTTTGTGTCTTGTTTTTATCATTTTGTGTCATTTTGTGTGTTGTTTTTATCATTTTGTGCAATTTTGTGTCTTGTTTTTAACATTTTGTTTCATTTTGTGTGTTGTTTTTATCATTTTGTGTCATTTTGTGTGTTGTTTTTATCATTTTGTGCAATTTTGTGTCTTGTTTTTAACATTTTGTGTCATTTTGTGTCTCGTTTTTATCATTTTGTGTGTTGTTTTTATCATTTTGTGTCATTTTGTGTCTTGTTTTTATCATTTTGTGTCATTTTGTGTCTTTTTTTATCATTTTGTGTGTTGTTTTTATCATTTTGTGTCATTTTGTGTCTCGTTTTTACCATTTTGTGTCTTATTTTTAACATTTTGTATCGTTTTGTGTATTATTTTTATCAATTTGTGTCATTTCGTGTCTCGTTTTTGTCGTTTTTCTTTGGTGTCTTGTTTTGTTGTTGCCTAATTTTCATCATGTCTTATTTGTCTTTTGTGTCCAGTTGTGCCTTTTTGTGTGTAACAATAGTTTTGATTTTAACAGAGCATGTTGCCTCGTTTCATGTATCATTGATCTCATTTTATGTCTTGTTTATGTCATTTGTGTTGTTTTTTGTCTCTTTTTTTTGTCTTGTCTTGTTCGTGTCATCTTGGGTATTGTTTGTGTCATTTTGTGTCTCATTCATGTCGTTTATGTCTTGTTTGTCTCATCTGTGTCGAGTTTGTGTCTTGACTTTGTCTTTTTGTGTCAATTTGTTTCTCACTTGTGTCTCGTTTTGGTCTTGTTGTAGTTTTGTGTCTTTATTTTGTGTCTTGTTTTTGTCATTTTGTGTAATTTTGTGTCTTATTTTTATCATTTTGTGTCTTATTTTTATCATTTTGTGTCATTTTGTTTCTCACTTGTGTCTCGTTTTGGTTTTATTGTAGTTTTGTGTCTTTATTTTGTGTCTTGTTTTGTTGGTTTTTGTCTCGTTCTTGTTTTGCTTTGTCTTTTTTGTGTCCCCGTTTTGTTGTTTTGTGTCCTGTTCATGTAATTTTGTGTGGCTTTTTCTTTTTTCTTTGTTTGTGTTGTTTTTTCTCTATTTTCTGTCTCATTTTTGTCTGTTTTGCTTCCTTTCTCTGCTTCTGTGCCTTACTGTTGTCATGCTGCGTTCACTTCCCCCTGTCGGTCGTCTCGTAGGTGTATCTCTGCTGTCCTCCAGACAGACAGACAGACAGACAACAGATGTTTGCTTCCTGTAACTCCTCGTCGGCCTTGTGTGTTTTTCAGATTTCTACATTCAGCTTCACAGCGCTGGAGGGAGACGGAGCTGGAAGGAGGTGAGACACCTGCACAGCGACAGACACACAGCAGCAGGTTAGACTTTAAACCGGTCAGCAGACGATCCTCTGAGGCTGGAAGCAGAGACGTCCTCATGTTTCATATAGAGTCTGATCCTCCACAGTCCTCAGATCAGTGTTACTTCGTTGTGTAACTTCCTCTCTGCTCATTAACACTTTCTGACTACTGTCCTCCATCTTTGTTCTTCAGTCTCCTTTACCTTCCCTCTCCTCTTCTTTAGTTTTACTCTCCTCTCTGTCTCATTCTGTTTTGTTATTCTGCCATTTTTCATGTTTCTGTCTCCTCCTTTATTTCCTTCTGCTACTTTTTCCTCCATCGTCTCCTTTATTTATCTCTGTTAAACATCTCTCTGTTCTGTCTTCATTTAACTGGCCTCGTGTCTTATTTGTGTCATTTTGTCTCATTTGTGTAATTTTTTTTTGCATCTTTGTGATGATTTTGTTTGGTGTCTTGTTTTTGTTGTTTTGTGTCTCCTTTTTGTAGTTTTGTGTCTTGTTTGTGACATTTTGTCTTGTTTTTGAGATTCTGAGTCTTGTTTCAGTTGTTTTGTGTTTCATTTCTGTGCTTTTTGTGTCTCTTTTTTGCCATTTTGTGTTGTGTTTGTTTTGCCTTGTGTCTTATTTGTGTAATTTTGTCTCATTTGTGTAATTTTTTCCCTATTTGTGACGTTTTTGACTCCTTTCTGTTGTTTTGCATCTTATTTTTTTGTTGTTTTGTGTCTTATTTTTGTGGTTTCATGTCTTATTTGTGTTGTTTTGTGTTTTGTTTGTGTTGTTTTTGTCATATTTTAGTTGTTTTGTGTCTTATTTTGTTGTTGTTTTGTGTCTTATTTTTGTGGTTTCATGTCTTTGTTGTTGTTTTATGTCTTGTTTGTGTTGTTTTGTATCGTATTTTTTTGTTTTGTGTCTTATTTTTGTTGTTTCGTGTCTTATTTTTTGTCTTGTGTCTTGTTTTTGTAGTTTATGTCTTGTTCGTACCTTTTTTTGTCTAATTATTTGTTGTTTTGTGTCTCGTCTCAAGTCAAGACCTTCTCTGTTTGCCCGTTCAGGTTTCGTACGATCCTCACTGATACCAATAATCAAACTCAAGCTGCCGTGTTTTCTCATCCTCATGATTCAGTTTGTGTTTATCTTCACGCAAAATCAGATTTTTTCTTTTTATGCACAACTTCACTGATCCAGACACCAGACCCTTCTGTTATTCAGCTTTGAAATGGAGCTTGTCATGTGACTAATGACAGAGCTGGAGGACATTTATCCTAATAAATCCATTTGTAAATGTGAAGCAGGGCCAGTTTAATGCTAATTAGCATTTAAATCATATGTTCATGAAGTCAAATTTTAAAATAATGATCAAAATATCATCATTAGAAGTTAAAAATAGTCCTTAAATGTCTTGTGTAGCTGCTTCATATCTTAAAGGACTTTCCATCCCTTCAAAATAAGAGCACGTGAATTGATTTTGTACTAATCTGGTTCTGATCAGTTTATTGTTTATAGATTCTCGTGCTAATCAAGCGCCCCCTGCTGGCTAATTCATGGGTTTCATCTCCACATTATGCAGCTTCATTTACCAAACAAGTTGTTTGCTTATATTCTGCTTTTCAAGTGCAAATACTAAAGAGTCTGTGGGGGAGAGTCGGGGTCGTTTGCAGAGCCGGAAACGGGCTTGAAAAGCTGAAATCCGAGCGGCAAACTGAGTCACCAGAGCCCCGCAGAGTCCGTGGGCCGCTCTGAGATCCTTCAGGACTGGGGGAGGATCCGAGCTCGGTTTTTCTGCTTTGGTAAATAAATTGGGGAGTCTCGAGTGAGCAGGAAAAAGCACAGAACAAGCACATATTCAAGGAGGCTGTTGTCTATAAATAAGGAGACAGAGCTCTGCCGGAGACGCTTAGAAGTTGCAAAAGAGTGACGAAGCAAAAAAAGGAGAATAAATTAGCAGGTTCGGCTTTGTTTAGTCAGGACATTTAGATGAAGATCTGCTGTGAAAGAGAGACTCGAGAGGAAATTCAAACCAAAGCATGGAGCCAGAAACACTTCAGTCTGTGGAGGAAACGTCCTCTTCACTTTATCTGACAGACGTTTGCTTTAAAGGTGGACATGCAATGATATTAATGGGTTTTACAGGTTATGACGGATAAATGGAGCCACTTTGGATTTAAAAAGCAACAGAAAATAGAGTAGAGTGTCCTTATTGTCAGTGTACCGGCACGACGAAACTGAGAGCTTCTGATTTTCAAATCTGCCTGCAGGTTTTTGGGGTTTGTGAAGCTCTTTAGCTCTTTACAGTGTGAGTAGAGGCAGTGGAGGTCTAGTGGTCTGTGAAGCGAGCTTGTAACCGGTGGGTCGCCGGTTCGAGTCCCCGGACTGGCAAGAGGTCGAGGTGGGAGAGTCACCATCACTGTGGGCCCCTTGAGGAAGGCCCTGAACCCCTGACTGCTCCTAGTGTGTAGAGTTAAGGTTAACTATGAGTAGGATCAAATGCAGAGAAGGAGTTTCCCCAAGGGGATCAATAAAGGTTAGATTATTGTTATTATTTATTGCTGTATTAATAAAATAAACCTAAAACTTAAAAAACATTTACAAAGCAGCATTCTGATCTTTTTTATTGTTTTAAACTGGGGTCTTGTTTTCAGCAGATGACTAGAAGACCAATATTTCACTGGTGCCATAAAATAAAACACCACCGTGCACTGTAAAAAAAAGTGTGTCAGAAAAAATACATTAAAAACGTTGGAATGTTCAAAAGCTGTAAGCAAAACGATTAGCTGATTTAAAGTCAGCAATTTTATAATAATAATAATAACAATAATAATTTTATGGTCCAACACTTGTTAAAGAACAAATATTTTTTATAAAAATACAGATTTTACATTATTTATTACTAATTTAATACATTTTGTGTTATTTTATTCAATATTATCTTTTATTTAGAAAAACAAGGAAAATCTAAAAAAAAATTTAACAGTTTAACAAGATTATTCACCATTTTTCAGTCTTTAATACACAAAATTTATCTTTCAAATAACAGAAACATACCTGTAAAATAAATATTTCTTGGCTGATTTAAATAGAATAATCCAAAGTGATTTAATTTTACCATCAAACACTGTAAACAAACAAATGTCCATTTATACATTTAGTTTATATTTAACATGGAAAATGGTACGTTCTTCTGTAATTTAACAAAACAGGGAAAATCTGTACAAAAAACTTATATAATTATATATATATAATTTTTAATCATTCATATGCATAATATATATCTCAAACATCAGAACATAAATGTAGATAAAAATAAGAATAGTAATAATAATAAAAACCAATAATAATAGCAATAATAACAATAATAATAACAATAATAATTAATAATAGTAATAATAATGATAATAGCAATAACAATAATTGTAATAATAACAATAATATTAATAATTAAATAATAATAACAATAATAGTTTTACCTAATTTAAATACAGTAAAAAAAATAAATAAAATTTGTGATCAACTGTTGTAAAAGAACAAACTACATATATATATTTTGTTTTGTTTTTTTTACTGTTTATAGTTTTTATCTGTAATTTAACAAAAAAATCTGTCAAACATCAGAAACTTTTTCCAAAATAATAATTTTTTTTTTCACAGAACTAAACCCAAACATGAATGAATGAATCTGAACTTCCCTCCATCTTTGTTCTCCTCCAGGTGCCTCGTGGGTTCAACCTCCACATCCTGACGATCAGGTATCGACCCAGAGACTCACACGCCCCTCCGAGGCCACCAGAACCAGAACCAGAACCAGAACCAGCGGACGGACCTCAGAAGCCTCCAGAAGCCTCCTGGCCGCTGGGTGGGACGTGTGGGATCAGGTCCGGATCAGAGGAACCAGAGCGAACACTGTGGAGGCTCTTCTCCTCTCTGACGGTTCATCTGGACCGGCTCTGCTGGATCCAGGTTCTGCGTTTGACGGTCAGGACCTGCGTCGACGCCACATTCCTGGAATATCTCGAACGGATTACAGTTTTCTGACGTTTCTCCGGGGCGTCGTCGTGGATACCGGGCGGCGCCGCTCCCCGTTTCCTCCAGCGTCCAGTCACATGCCAAAGGATTTAAACGACAGTTCTCCAACACTGGGAGAATATGCAGACGCCTCTTTACGATCTCTCCGGATGGAAAACCCGTCGTCTTGTCTCGAAGCATCAGTAATAACAAACTCAACGGTGAACTCTCTCTTCTTCTGGCACTTTACTCACATGTTTCCATCTCATCTTTCTCTTTCTCTGTCTGTCTCTTCTCTCATGAACAGCTGAATCGTATACTCTCCAGTAATCTAACTCTTCTGGCTGTGGACGACTTAGATAAATAATCAGTGTGTTTGGTGGATTGGTTCTTCTCTGTGTCGGAGTATTAAATAAAAACCTGAAGAAGAGCACCGGCGGATCGGACTCCAAGCGTTTTGACGCCGGGAAACAAAACAAAAAGCCGAGGTGGATGAACGGCGGTTTGTAAAAGATGGCCGGCAGAACTCGTCCCTCCTTCTTCTTCTTCTTCTTCCCTCTTTGCCGTTCGACAGTGTCTGTGTTTGTATGTGACATACACCTTACAGTCTTCGATGGTTTGATACCCATGATTTACTTTGAATATAACGAAACAAACGACCACAACAAGGAGAAAAAAAAAAACACGACGACAACATGCGAAATGGGGATTTTATGCTTTCATAGATACAATTATGTGGATTTATAATGAAATAAAAAGGTATTTTTCTTGGAAAAAAAGACGTGTTCTTACTCAGGTTTCAACAGACTGTGTGGAAAAATCTGTTCACAGTGAGGAAAAATGAGCCTACAGTGAGGAAAAATTAGTTCACACTGAGGAAAAATTAGCCTACAGTGGGGAAAAATAAGTTTACAGTAGGGAAAATGAACCCTTAACGAAGAAAAATGAGTTCACAGTGCAGAAAAATTAGTTCACGATGAGGAAAAATGATTCCACGGTGAGGAAAAATTGCTCACGGCAAGGGAAAAATTAGTTCACAGTGAGGAAAAACAAGCTTCCAGTGAGAAAAAATGAGTCCACAGTGCGGAAAAATGAGCATACAGTGAGGAAAAATGAGTTCACAGTGAAGAAATTTCTTTCACAATGAGGAAAAATAACCCAACAGTGAGGAAAAATTCGTTCACAGTAAGGAAAGACGAGCTCACAATGAGGAAAAATTAGCTACAGTGAGGAAAAATTAGTTCGCAGTGGGGAAAAATTAGCTACAGTGATGAAAAATGAGTTCACAGTGAAGAAATTTCTTTCTCAATGAGGAAAAATAAGCCAAGAGTGAGGTAAAATTAGCTACAGTGAGGAAAAATGATTTCACAGTGAGGAAAAATGATTTCACAGTGAGGAAAAACGAGCTCACAGTGAGGAAAAACAAGCTCACAGTGAGGAAAAATGAGCTCACAGTGAGGAAAAGTTAGCCTACAGTGAGGAAAAATTAGTTCACAGCGAAGAAATTTCTTTCACAATGAGGAAAAATAAGCCAAGAGTGAGGTAAAATTAGCTACAGTGAGGAAAAATGATTTCACAGTGAGGAAAAATGATTTCACAGTGAGGAAAAACGAGCTCACAGTGAGGAAAAATGAGCTCACAGTGAGGAAAAGTTAGCCAACAGTGAGGAAAAATTAGCTACAGTGACGAAAAATGTGTTCACAGTGAGGAAAAAAGCTCACAGGAAAAATGAGTTCACAATGTGGAAAAATGAGTTCTGCAGGTAACAAAGGGAGGGCAGCAGGTGTTTAGCATCAGAAAGTCCATATTGGAGCCATTTAACTGCTAAACGACCTCATATTGACGCTGCTCTGTGCCGAGTATCTAAATAGGTTCTTGTTTCCTGACACTT
This sequence comes from Dascyllus trimaculatus, assembly GCA_024666655.1. Taxonomy (NCBI): domain Eukaryota; kingdom Metazoa; phylum Chordata; class Actinopteri; family Pomacentridae; genus Dascyllus; species Dascyllus trimaculatus. The sequence goes on from CM045453.1 coordinate 32,667,732, forward strand.
TCACAATAAAAGCTTTGAGAGTCAGGAGTGTTTACGGCTTCGTCCTCCGCCCTGAAGTGACCAAAAATCGATCAGCCAACATGTAGGAGGTTTTGTCGTTCACTCCAAGGAGCTGAGGAGCTCTTCTCTGACCTCGTTAATCAGCTTGATTGATTATTTATTGAACAAACAGTCTAAATTCAGTGATTGCAGCTCCTTCGGTCTCCTCCTCTCTGACGGTGAACATCTTCCCCCAGGTGATGTTGGTTCGGTGTCTTGTTCAGGTGATCAGGACGGATGATGTGGGAAAAGAAAACAAAAACACAAATCTGTATTTTAACTTATTTTTTATATGGTAATTTGTTCTTTTGTGACATTTAACTGTAAAATCACACCTTTTAAAAAAATTTAAATCCACAAAAAACATTATTTTACAGACATTTGCTGCCAAGTTATGTGCAGTAAGGAACCGTTGTTTTTACAGATTTCACAGTTTTGCCAGACGACAGATTATATCTGGTTAAATCTCTGATAAAAGTAAACACTTACATGTTAACAGTAAAAATATATTAAAATATAAAAAACACACAGATGAAAGCTGTAAATAACATTTGACTGGACAGTAAGACTATTTTTTATCATTTTTCATTAAAAGATAACTATTTTACAGACATTTGCTGCCATTTATAAGAAAAATTATAGATATTAAGGACTGAAGATTTGAATTTAATTTAACTGTTATATTACAGATTTTCAGTTTCGTTAAATTACAATTAGTATCTTGCAAAGTCAAAGAAAAAAATATTAATGTACATGTTAACTGTAAAAAACAATATTAATGTACATGTTAACCATTAAAAACGACAAAAAACAATATTAATTTGTTGTTTTTAACTGTAAAAGACAACAAAAAACAATATTAATGTACATGTTAACTGTAAAAAACAACAAAAAATAATATTAATGTACATTTTAACCATTAAAAACACAACAAAAATAATATTAATGTACATGTTAACTGTAAAAAAACATTAATGTACATGTTAACCATTAAAAACAACAAAAAACAATATTAATTTGTTGTTTTTTAACTGTAAAAGACAACAAAAAACTATATTAATGTACATGTTAACTGTAAACAACAACGAAAACAATATTAATGTACATGTTAACTGTAAAAAAACAATATTAATGTACATGTTAACCATTAAAAACACAACAAAAATATTAATGTACATGTTAACCATTAAAAACAACAAAAAACAATATTAATGTAAATGTTAACATTAAAAAACAACATTAATGTACATGTCAACTGTAATAATATTAATATAAACAGGCTAAAACTGTAAATAATGTCAATCAGCTCAGATGTTGTTACACTCCTGTATAAAGGTTTATTTAATGTACTAAACTTCGTTGACAGAAAACTGAATTTCCTATATTTATATTTTATCCGTGAGTCGTGGCGTTCGTCTCTGGAGGTCGGCGAGGACGTTCCTTCTTTTGTTCCTTTGTCTGGTGTCTGCAGGTCTGGACAGAGAGGTGGGTAAACCCGTCTGATCACCACTTTAACAGCTTTTCTTTGAACCCAACACGTTTCATACGTACGGCGTCTGAGAGCAGAAGCAGAGGACGGCGACGAGGACGACCATCCCCAGCAGGAGGACGACCAGCCGGAGGAGCAGGTCCATCAGGGGAGCTGAGGACCAGGAAGAAGCACGTCGTCAGGTCGGACACATTAAAGCATCAAGGTGAGGTTTCATTAGGAATGTTCTTTATTTTAGGGAGAGCAGGTGGATTTATTAAAGCTAATGAAGTGACCCAGCTAACCGAGTGTGTCACGGTCGCATTCAAAGTGTAGCAGGAGCGCTTGGAGCAGTTTATCGTTGTACAAGGAGGCTACGTCAACAGGAAGAAGAGTTGATTACATTTACAGATTTATTTTTATATTAAAGGCTGTTAAATATTGCTGAAAAACAAGTTGTTTAAAGGGGGTACAGCTAAGCTAAATCAAGCTAACCGAGTGTGTCACGGTCGCATTCAAAAAGTAGCAGGAGCGCTTGGAGCAGTTTATCGTTGCACAAGGAGGCTACGTCAACAGGAAGAAGAGTTGATTACATTTACAGATGTATTTTTATATTAAAGGCTGTTAAATATTGCTGAAAAACAAGTTGTTTAAAGGGGGTACAGCTAAGCTAAATCAAGCTAACCGAGTGTGTCACGGTCACATTCTAAAAGTAGCAGGAACGCTTGGAGCAGTTTATCGCTGCACAAGGAGGATACTTTCAGCAGAAGAAGTTGATTACATTTAAAGATGTGTTTTGTTTTCATTTAAAAGCTGTTAAAGACTGTGGGAAAGCTAGTTGTTTGAAGAGAGTAAAGGTGGACCAAATGAAGCTGCTTTAATTGAACGTGTCATGGTCACATTTCAGTCGTAGCAGGAGCCTCTGGAGCAGCTTATCGTTGCACAGGAAAGCTACTTTCAACAGAAAACGTTGCTCTCTTTAGAGATGTTTTTATATTCAAAGTTGTTAAAAACTGCTAAAAAAAAACCACCACACTGTTTAAAGGGAGTACAGCTGGACTAAACCAAGCTAACCGAGTGTGTCATGGTCACATTCAAAGTGTAGCAGGAGCACTGGGAGCAGTTTATCACTGCACAGTGAGGCTACTTCAACAGGAAAAGTTGCTTCATTTAGAGATGTTTTGTACATTTAAAGTTGTTAAAAACTGCTGAAAGACAAGTAAAGGTGGACTAAAGTGTGTCATGGTCACATTGAAATCGTAGCAGGAGCGCTGGGAGCAGTTTATCGCTGCACAAGGAGGCTGCTAAAATTGCAGTTTCCAACTTTCTGAATCATTTTAATATCACAGGCTGCTGTTAAGAGAGGAACAGGTGTTGATCTTTAAATCCCGCCGTCCGGGTTTGGCCTTTGCTTGAATAAAATCACCACAGTGTCTGCCGTCGTACCGGAGTTAAGGCACCAGTTAGGCTGCTAGCAGTTACACAAGAATACAGGTTAGCAACAGCCTGAGGCAAGTCTGTTTGGGTGGAAAGCAGAACCAATGTTTCCCTGCTGAACTCTGAAGCTACCTGAGGCGATGAGATGGATCGGCCGGCTTGCGGAGGAGAAGTTGTAGGAGAAAGCATTGAGGCGGTAAACACAAGCGTACGTCCCTCTGTGGAGGCGTCCTGCAGCGGAAAACGGGAAGGTGGCCGAATGGCTGACGGCCGGCAGAGTGCGGATCTGTCTGGTGCTGGAGGAGGCGAAGACGAGCTGGAAGGAGCCTCCTGGATACTGAGGCCTGACGGAGCAGGTGATGCTGAAGTTGGAGCCCAGAGGAACCCGAAAGTCCTGCAGCTGGACTTCCTCATGGGACGAAGAGACGGAGATGCTTGGTTGAGCCAGTAGATCTGGAAACACAAAGGGAGGTTACTGTTAAATTACAGATGGTATCTTTAAAAAAAATCACTGCAAAAGTACATTTTTATAAATACTAATTCAACCTTTTACAGACATCTGCCACCACTTTAAGGAAACAATCTGCATATTAAGATATTTTAAGATATATTTAAACTGTAAATTAGTGAACTATTACTTTACTGATTCTCACAGTTTTGTTAAATTACAGATAATAACTAGAAAAAATGTCCACATTAAAATCTGTATTTTTATTTTACAGACATTTGGCATCACTTGAAAGAAAAATTATCAGTATTAAAGACTAAAAAGTTTTAATTTTGTAACTGTTATTTGTCAAATTTTCACATTTTTGTTAAATTACAGATGTTACATATTTAAAAATAGCGTTCACAACAAAAATCTATATATTTCCAAATGTTATTTTTGCAAAAATGGACCATAAAATTACTGATTTTTTTTATTTTTTTAAATTTTTTACTGTATTTTTATATGTATTTACATATTGGTTTTTTACAGATATTTTGTGATAGTGGGAGGAATATTCTTTTAAAAATGGTAAATTTTTTGACTATTATTTTACATATTTTTACTTTTTTTTTTAAATTATTGATAATATCTAGTAAGGTCATAAAAAGTATTTATTTACATGGTAGGTGTTTAAAAATTTTGACCATAAATATAGTTTTTTTTACTGTATTACATCCACACAAAAATATAATTGTTTTACAGATATTTTCCATGATTTCAAAGAAAAAAATATGTGTATTAATTACTGAAAATGTGTATTTTACACTGTTACTTTACAGATTTTCACAGTTTTGTTAAATTACGGATAATATCAAGTAAAATCACTAAAAAAGAATTAATGATAGTCAACCGAAAAAAAAAACAGCCATAACTATAAATAAGGTCTACATCAAAGATCTTTTTGGCTTTTTTAAAAATATTTTTAAGGGAGTTTTTCCATTTTAACATAGAGTGGAGAGACAAAGGGTCGTGAGCCGGACTCGAACTCACGACCGCTGCTGGCGACCTGCGCTCACATGCTAATACCTTTACTCAGTGAGTTTTGCAGCGGCCCGTTCTGCACAACAAAGCAGCTACTGCAGCTCAACCACAGAGCTGAATTTGTGCTCTCTCATTTACACATCAGGAGCCAGACAGAAGCCGAAGTGAGGAAACACCTGAAGCCCTTGTTACCTGAACAGATCACCTGCAGGCTCAGGATGCTTTCCACCACACTGCTCAGAACCACACAGCTCTGCAGGTCGGCGGCTGAAGGGAAGCAGGAGGACCTGATCCACCACGCGGGACGGTCGATTTCAGTGTCCTCTACACTCGATGCCACAGCAGAACCACAGCCGAGCCGAGAACACACCACATCTGCAGAGGACTGGTTCCAGTTCGAGTCCCAGTCCGCCACTGGTCTCCACTGTCCCTGTATGTTCATCTGCAGCTCACCTGCACAGGTGCTGTTGCTTCCCACCAGCCTCAGGTAGTCTGGAGCTGACAGAGACGCAAAGAATCAGCAGAGAAAGAAGGCAGTTCTTTTGTTCTGAAGACGTTCTACTAACGTTTTCTGCAGGAAGTTTTCTTTTGGTTCCCTGAATGTTCTTCCTGAATGTAGAATGACTAAAGATGTCTCGCTGAAGACTGTGAGGCTTCAGCATTCTAAATACTGAATGCTGCACTGAGAACGTTCCTCCTTTGTTATCCTAGAACATCGTCTGTGTTCCTGACAGCATCCAGTCAATGTTGATGACTTCTTCTTTTACCTTTATAGGAACATTACTGGAAATGGACACTTTCTAAGAACATAAGAACTAACCCTACTAACCCTACTAACCCTACTAACCCTACTGACCCTACTAACCCTACTAACCCTACTAGCCCTACTAACCCTACTAGCCCTACTAACCCTACTAACCCTACTAGCCCTACTGACCCTACTAACCCTACTAGCCCTACTAGCCCTACTAACCCTACTAGCCCTACTAGCCCTACTAACCCTACTAGCCCTACTGACCCTACTAACCCTACTAACCCTACTAACCCTACTGACCCTACTAACCCTACTAGCCCTACTAGCCCTACTAACCCTACTAGCCCTACTAACCCTACTAGCCCTACTAACCCTACTAACCCTACTAGCCCTACTAACCCTACTAGCCCTACTGACCCTACTAACCCTACTAACCCTACTAACCCTACTAGCCCTACTAACCCTACTAACCCTACTAGCCCTACTAACCCTACTAACCCTACTAGCCCTACTAACCCTACTAGCCCTACTGACCCTACTAACCCTACTAACCCTACTGACCCTACTAGCCCTACTGACCCTACTAACCCTACTAACCCTACTAGCCCTACTAACCCTACTAACCCTACTAGCCCTACTAACCCTACTAGCCCTACTGACCCTACTAACCCTACTAACCCTACTAGCCCTACTAACCCTACTAACCCTACTAACCCTACTAGCCCTACTAGCCCTACTAACCCTACTGACCCTACTAACCCTACTAGCCCTACTGACCCTACTAACCCTACTAACCCTACTGACCCTACTAGCCCTACTGACCCTACTAACCCTACTAACCCTACTAGCCCTACTAACCCTACTAACCCTACTAGCCCTACTAACCCTACTAGCCCTACTGACCCTACTAACCCTACTAACCCTACTAGCCCTACTAACCCTACTAGCCCTACTAACCCTACTAGCCCTACTAACCCTACTAGCCCTACTAACCCTACTGACCCTAGCACTTATGGGTAATGTTATCCAATGTTGTGGGAACGTTCCCTGCTAGCTGGGAGTTATCCGTATCACAGCTGCAGCCTTACCTGAGCAGGTGAGTCTCACGGCGGAGCCAGGTGAGCAGGTGTCTCTACCGGAGCTGCCACACCTCAGCAGAGCAGACTCCTGGCCTCCACACTGGAACTCTGTGGTGAACACCGGAGCTTCTCCATGGAGCTCCTCCTCAAAGCCTGCAGGGGAACCACAGCCGAGCTCCCTGCAGACCACCTCAGCATCCTGCAGGTCAAATCCATCGGCACACACTGAGGACCACACCTGGTTCCACTTCACCTGCAGGATACCTGAACACTGGTGAGTCTCGTTCACCAGCCTCACAGAGTCTGCAGGTGGAGGGAGATAGAAGATCAAAGTTTAAATTACAGATAATAGCTGGTAAAATCACCTGAAGTATTAATTTCTAGGTGTACTGTGCTGGTGTTTACTGCTTGTAGTATTATTCATTACACTGTTATACACGTACACAAGAGCAGAATGTACATTTATATTTCGTGTTTAGATATATTTTATTTTGCATTACTAATTATTTTTATGTGTTATTGATATATTTATACTCTTGTACTTATTTTAAGACTTTGACTTTGATTGGGAGCATCTGTAACGAAAAACAATTCTACCCAGGGGATTAATAAAGTACTTCTGATTGTGATTAATGCAGGAAGAAGTATGTTCTTGATGTAGAGACTCAGAAAGTTGGTTTGCTGGTTGTATAAAACGTTTATGCAAGTCCAGAGTTTGTGTCCTGTCATGAACCTGAACAGTTTTGAATAACTGTTACAGATTTTCCCTGTTTTGTTAAATTACAGATAAAAACTATTGAGGCTAGTTGTTAGTCTTAATAGTTAGAGCAGGACGTCCTCAAAGACTGAGAGCAAGAAGGGGACTAGGGAGGGAGGCCACCAAGACACGTATGACTCCTCTGAAGGAGTTACAAGAAGGAGACTAGTGAGGGAGGCCACCAAGACACCTATGACTCCTCTGAAGGAGTTACAAGAAGGAGACTAGGGAGTGAGGCCACCTAGACCTGTATGACTCCTCTGAAGGAGCTACAAGAAGGAGACTAGGGAGGGAGGCCACCAAGACACCTATGACTCCTCTGAAGGAGTTACAAGAAGGAGACTAGTGAGGGAGGCCACCAAGACACCTATGACTCCTCTGAAGGAGCTACAAGAAGGAGACTAGTGAGGGAGGCCACCAAGACACCTATGACTCCTCTGAAGGAGTTACAAGAAAGAGACTAGTAAGGGAGGCCACCAAGACACCTATGACTCCTCTGAAGGAGTTACAAGAAGGAGACTAGTGAGGGAGGCCACCAAGACACCTATGACTCCTCTGAAGGAGTTACAAGAAGGAGACTAGTGAGGGAGGCCACCAAGACTCCCATGACTCCTCTGAAGGAGTTACAAGAAAGAGACTAGTAAGGGAGGCCACCAAGACACCTATGACTCCTCTGAAGGAGCTACAAGAAGGAGACTAGTGAGGGAGGCCACCAAGACATCTATGACTCCTCTGAAGGAGTTACAAGAAGGAGACTAGTGAGGGAGGCCACCAAGACACATATGACTCCTCTGAAGGAGCTACAAGAAGGAGACTAGTGAGGGAGGCCACCAAGACACCTATGACTCCTCTGAAGGAGTTACAAGCTTAATCAGCTGAGATAGAAGAGACTGTTCATACAGCAACTGTTGTCTGTTCTTCACCAGTCAAAGCTTCATGGAGACAAAGAGAAAGACGCTGTTGGAAAAAGCTCAGATTAAATCTGGACTAGAGTCACCAGAAGACATGAGGAGACTCTGAAGTCAACTGGAAGAAGGTTCTTTGGTCTGAGGAGACCAGGATGGAGGTTTCTGTCCATCAGACTAGATGCTGTTTGTTGGACACAAAACACTGAACAACATCACAAACACACCATCAACACTGTGAAGCACGGTGGTGGCAGCATCATGATGTGGGGATGTTTCTCAGCAGCAGGTCCTGGAAGGCTTGTAAAGATAGAGGGTAAAACTGATGCAGCAAAGTCTGGAGGAATCCTGGAGGACCACCTGATGCGGTCTGATAGGGAGACTGAGACTTGGGAGAAAATGGGTTTCCATCAAGACAACGAGCCGAAACAAACAGCCAAGGTGGATGTTCTGGAGGCCGAGCCAGAGTCCAGACCTCAGTCCAACTGACTGTTGACTCGTGCAGCTGTGTAACCTGACATGTCTGTCTAATGTAATCTACTGCTGGTGTGATTACTGGTGTTACCTGAGCAGGTGATTTCCAAGCTGGACTCGATCTTTTTATGATTGGCTGTCACACATTCCCTCAGTGCAGCTTTGGTCTGAAGGCAGGAGAAACTGATCCACCACCCGTCCTGCCATAAGTCGTACAGACTGCTTACTGCTGAGACTGCAGAGCCACAGTCCAGCCGTCCACAAACCGCAGCTGCCACCTTCAGGCTCCCGTCGGACTGCAGCATATTCGCCGCTCTCCACTGTCCGTCATGTTTCACCTCCAGTCTACCAGCGCAACGGTTAGCTCCTCCCACCAACCGAACATCATCAGGGTCTAAACAGAAAGTGCCTGATTACAAAGAGTGACTTCAGAAAGAACAAGAACTGAAATCAAGGCTGCAGCTTTACCTGAGCAGGTGAGAGTGACGGCGGTGCCAGGTGAGCAGACGTCTCTACTGGAGCTGCCACACCTCATCAGAGCAGACTCATAGCCTCCACACCGGAACTCTGTGGTCAACACCGGAGCTTCTCCATGGAGCTCCTCCTCAAAGCCTGCAGGGGAACCACAGCCGAGCTCCCTGCAGACCACCTCAGCATCCTGCCGGTCAAATCCATCGGCACACACTGAGGACCACACCTGGTTCCGCTTCACCTGCAGTCTACCTGAACACAGGTGAGTCCCGTTCACCAGCCTCACAGAGTCTGCATGTGGAGTGAGATAGAAGATCATAAGATTCAATATTTATAGAGATTACATCCAAACTGAGTGATTCTGCTCCATAACATCAGCGCTGATGTAAGAAATTACAGCCTTTGAACAGTTTTGATTTGTGTTTTTACGAATAATGAACATTATTTTACAGATTTTCCCTTTTTTTGCTGGTAAAATCACAAAATAAAAGCATTAATTTACGTGTTGGCTCTACTGGAGTTTAGTGCTAATGCAGGAAGAAGTGTGTTCTTGATGTAGACAGTCGGAATCGGTGGATGTGAAAAAGTTCATGAACAAGATCCCGAGATACTTAACCCCTTAACGCCGGTTGTCGCAAATGTGCAATGTACCGCTGCAGCCAGGATAGCGCATGCATCCCCCAATGCTGGTTCATGCCTATTCAATACACACCTAGGAACCTTTTGCAAGCACTGGTTTCCCTTAGGACCGGTTTGAATGGCATTTGCGGCATCATTAAAAAATTTTTACCATTAATACCTGTTGTATTACAGCTTTATATCTACTATATGTGCTCTAGACAAATAACAATCTCCACTGAATTTAACATCAACTTAAAATAAAAAACACATCAAATTATTGTTTTTATATAATTGTAAATAAATTCAGGCGTCAAGGAGCTATAGCTCTTCGCTGGGGGCAGCACTTCCCCTCAACCTGGAGGGACCGATCCACCGGTGACGGTCTTGGAGGTGCCGACTCGCGTCCCAGCCGCTTCACTTGGATGCAAACCGCTCCAGGTCACGGTCCAGAACCACGTCATCTGTAAACAGCAGAGACCTGATCTTGTGGTCCCCAAACCGGACACCTTGAGATCCCGTCCATGAACGCCACAAGCAGGATCGGAGGCAACGGCGTCCACCAGATACACGTCTGACTTTGTGCTGAGAATGCAAACACAAACCGAGCTGCACGGTGGCTCGGTTGTTAGTGTCGTCGCCTCACAGCTAAGCGGTTCTCGTCCTGGTCTAGAATCTTTCCGTGTGGAGGTTGCATGTTCTCCCTGCGTGGGTTCTCACCAGGTTCTCCAGCTTCCTCCCACAGTCCAAAGACATGCTGAGGTTCACTGGTGATTCTAAACTGTCCGTAGGTGTGAATGAGGGTGAGCTTGGTTGTCTGTCTCTATATGTAGCCCTGTGTTAGACTGGTTACCTGCCCAGGTGAACCCTGAGTCAGCTGGGATGGACTCCAGCCCCCCTCCAGAGGATAAAGTGTTGTTTAGATCAGTGGTTCTCAACTGGTGGGTCGGGACCCAAAAGTGGGTCGCGAAGCCATTTTTAGAGGGTCGCAGAAGCATGCCCCCCTCCTCCCCCCAAAAAATAGAGGTATAAAGTCTTTTATTTTGAAGGAAGTGTTTCATTTGCTTTCAATAGCAGGATATTTAGTGGTGGTGACACCAGTAGTTGCCACTATTAACCTCTAGGTTTGGCTTAATGGGTTAATTTAATGCTAAAACGTGTCAAAAATGAACCAAAATATGACCCGAACTTGGCAAAAGTGTCCAAAGATACTAAAATGAGCAAAAAATAAGCCAAAATTTTTCCAAGTTGTATCAAAATGTGTAGAGACGACACCCAAATAAACCTTAATTTGTTAACAGGAACAGCAAACTTCAAAAATCTGGGTCGCAACCAATATTAATGGAGACGTAGTGGGTCCTGAGGCTGGACCAGTTGAGAACCACTGGTTTGGATAATGGATGGATGGACGGGACCGAATGGCTCATAACAACGATGCTGTTAGTGTTTCCAGGGTTTTCATTGAGTGCTGTTGTCTCTGTTGTGTCGTGCTGGAAACACATTTTATCAACACACTGTGAGGTCGACTCGTCATGCTTTTACCTGAGCAGGTGACCTTTATGACGGCAGAGGAAGTTTTATGTTGGGTGAAACATTTAAACAGAGACGAAGCGTTGCAGCCAGGTTCAAACCCCCAGATGTCTATCAGTGAGCCCATCTTTCTTCTGGTTGAGACTGGAGACCCACAGTCCAGCTCTCTGCACACTTTGCTGGTTAACCTCAGGCCCCAGTTCAGCTCGTCCACTGGTTTCCATTCACCAAAGTGTCTCATCTCCAGAGTGCCGCCACACCGGCTGGATCCTCCAACCAAGCGGACGTCGCCTGGTTCTGGGTGGAAGCAAAAGCGCAGCATCAACAAACACATCCAGGCTTTTTAATTTGCTCTGGAGATGTTTCCTCCCACCTGAGCAGGTGAGTCTCACGGCGGTGCCAGGTGAGCAGGTGTCTCTGACATCGAGGAGACACCTCATCAGAGCAGACTCACGGCCTCCACACCGGAACTCTGTGGTCAACACCGGAGCTTCTCCATGGAGCTCCTCCTCAAAGCCTGCAGGGGAACCACAGCCGAGCTCCCTGCAGACCACCTCAGCATCCTGCAGGTCAAATCCATCGGCACAGACTGAGGACCACACCTGGTTCCACTTCACCTGCAGTCTACCTGAACACGGGTGAGTCCCGTTCACCAGCCTCACAGAGTCTGCAGGTAGAGGGAGATTTTACTGTATTTTTTTTCCACAGATTTTCCCTGTTTTGTTAAATTACAGAGAAGAATTTAACAAATAAGAAGCTTTAATTCACAAGTTGACAGTAAAACAAAGCAAACCTAACATGTTTAATTGTAATATTCCCTTATTTTACTGTATTATTTACAGATATTTGCTGTTGTTAGACCTGATTCTTCTCTGAGTTGGTATCTTTGTTATTAGGGCCCGAAGCACTACAGTGCAAGGACCCTGTTGTTATTCTAGTGTTTCTTTGGCGGTTTGGCGGTTTCTTTTTCTTACGCCACTTTGAACCCCAATTTGACCCCCTAAACATGCTCAAAAACTCACCAAATTTGGCACACACATCAGGACTGGTGACAAATTTGATATTTTGGGGGAATTACACATATGAATGGCAAAATGACTCAATAGCGCCACCTTGAAAATTGGGCTTTAGTGGAGTTAATACGGCTAGTTTCACGTAAACTCATGAAATTTGGTACACAGGTACAGTAGCCCGAGACAAAAACATTCCTGCTTTTGAAATTTCAAAAAAGGCTCAACGGCGCCCCCTAGAGCACGTAGTGTGCAGGCATTGGAATTTAACGAACTCCTCCCAGGATTTTTATCCGATTTTCACCAAATTCGCAGTGTGGCATCTAGACCCATCCAGGATGAAAAGTTATTAAAATCTTGTCGCTGCGTCACACCGTGTGGGCGTGGCATGGCGGCCATTTTGAACAAAAAAGCTCCACGGCGCCCCCTGGAACACGTGGTGCGCAGGCATTGGAATTTAACGAACTCCTCCCAGGATTTTTGTGCCATCTTCACCAAATTCGTTGTGTGGCATCTAGACCCATCCAGGATGAAAAGTTATTGAAATCTCATGGCTGCCGTCACACGGTGTGGGCGTGGCATGGTGGCCATTTTGAACAAAATCGCCATGTGGAACGAAAAGGGTTTTGGATCCATGTAATATCAACAAATCCACACAAATCCTCATTAATCTCAAGAACTAATGTTTGATATACAATTCAGGAATGAGTGTGCTCAAACAGCTCCACAGCGCCCCCTACAAATTTCAAAAATTCCTATAAAATCACCGCTTTGTCCAAGAGACATGAAATTTGGTACATGTGCAGAGCAGGTTGAGACAAATACTATTGCGTGCCATAGACATTCTGATCGTATCCAAAGCGGCAGTGTGGGGGGCGGGGGGGGGGGGCCCGTCCGATGCTGCTTGCAGCTTTAATTATTATTATTATTTTAATCATTTTTATTATTGTTATTATCATTTGAATGTCTGTTTGTGCTCACATGATTTATACTCACCTGAGCAGGTGACCTCCATTCTGAAAGAGGAAGGCAAACTAACCACTTCAGCCCCGAAGAAGTGGTTTGCCATGTCAAAGTAAGGGTTTAGTTCGTGGAGAGGAACCCGAGTTCTTTTTAATGAGACCATAGAACCACAGTTGAGCTTCCTGCAGACTGTAGCTGCCACTGCCAGGTCCCAGTCAGTGTTCTGGGCCTGTACTGGTCCCCAGTCTGAGTCACCCTTCACCTCCAGCATGCCAGCACAGCTGCTCAGTCCTCCCTTCAGCCGGACCTCAGCAGCCTCTACTGATGAAACACAGCAGGACAGGAAGGGAGCGGTATTCAAAATAAGACGCGGTTTTTCCAGTAATCGAAGAAAACAAAGAAAATCTGTCGAATAGCAGTTTTCAGCCCAGATAATGTCAAACATCAGTAGAATAATTATATTTTTTGCTAATTTAAATGCAGGTAAAATAATGTAATTAATGTAATAACAATGTAGTCAAACGTTGTAAAGGAATAAATCAATTTTTGTAAGAATACAGATTTTGGATGAACGTTATTTACAGTTTTGGTTTGTTTGTTTTTGCAGTCAGTTAATATCATTTACCTTTTTTTCTGTGGTTTTACGAGATATTATCTGTAATTTACCAAAACAGAGAATATATATATATACAAAATGATTTTTTTTTTAAAGAAAATAATGTATTGAAAATATTTAAATAAAAGCAAATATCTGCAAAATAATGGTATCGTTTGCTAATTTAAATACAGGAAAAATAATGCTATTAAAAACAAGTAAAATAGGTGAGAAGCAGTTGAACTATGGAACTAATTTAATATTATTTTTCAGATTTTTCCCTGTTTTGTTTAATTGTTTGATTGCAATATCTAGTTTACAACTTGATTTAAAAATACTCTATTTTATTATTTGTTATATTATTATATTATTTATTACTATTATGCGATAGGTCAAGCTAAAGTTACACAGATGTCTTTATAAATATTCATATTTTATGCAATTAAAAGACACATCTGAGCTGATCGAGCAGGAAAATACTGGTGGATCCAGGTAGAACAGAGGTTCTCTAAATATAACTAAGAACATATTTTTTTTAATGTGGCCTCTTTTTATTCTTTCGATTCTATTTTAGAGTCACAAGCACGAAATTATTCTAAAAAAAAATTAAATGCGGTGATTTAACGTTGAGAGTTAAACACGGGACACTTTTGGTTCCAACAAATCAACGATCAGAAACCTGAACTCGGGCGGTTCGATGGCTGCAGGTGGAGTCCAGCAGGGGGCGCTAGAGCTGCTGCAGAACCACAGAAGAAGAAGGAGGAGGATTATCAGTGTTCCAATGCAAGAGAAACGCTTTTAGTTGCAAATCAACAAACTCTGCTGTGAACTAAAGCCTCAGTTAGTGACAGACGGAGGCGTTTGAACACCTGCCGACAGGTGAGAGCAGCAGCAGGAAGCTCAGATCTCAGCCAGGTGAGTTTGTTAATTCTCTTCTAGGTGCAACCACAATAAATGCACCGACTCCTTTGGGTTCAAGCTGCATTTATTTGTGTTTTTACATAGAAAAAAAAGATCAACTTAGCATGAAAATGACGAGAAAGGAGAAGAAAAATGGATTTAGAATCACATAAAGGTTTAAAAGTAACACAGGTTCCAGTGTGTTTAGAATTAACTCCTTAATTTAGTGGGTTTTTATCATAATTAAAGACTCTTCAAGCAGAAAACGAACAAACAGGTGCAGAAAAATTAGAGTTTGATGCTTAAAATTTCCCATAAACTGTGCTGCATTTTACATGACAGCAGTTTGGGAATATAAGTGGGTCTGGAAGTTTGATTTTTCGCTGTTGGATGCGGCGGATAAAATGAAATGATGCAAATTTTAGGTGCAAACATAGTAAATGTCCAGCCCCTCTTTAATGCAGAACACCTGATTCCAGTGTGTTTTTAAATAACCGCTACATTTATAGTCGTTTTTTCATATTTAAAGATATTTCAACAGCAAACTGGTGCAGAAAATCAACAAACTGGTGCAGAAAAATGAACCAGAATGCAGCAAATTTCGTGCCTGACGCTCAAATTTCCTACAAAACCTGCAGCCATGAACACAGCAGTGAGATTTTAATTCTGTTCTCTCCTCTAGTTTGGGTATTTTCGGTCGATGCGTTGGTTCAGGAGAATAAAACCACAAGTTTCAGAGTGAACGAGCACGTAAAGCTGACATTAAAGGGTCTACCATCATTAGATAAAGTCCTACCTGAGCTGCAGAAGCACAGAAACACCGTCAGAGCTCTGAGGTCCATGATGATCTGCTGCAGACTGAGGCTGTTTCCTCCTTTAACGTCTTTATCAGAGCCAAGTCGGCCCGGCCTCCTGCTGCTGTTTAAATCACATTTTACATCTTGATTGTGCAAAAACGTCAATTAATTAATCTGACGTACCTTCATTCTTTCAGTGCTGGTTGATACTTTATTTTTATGATAACCTCCTTCACCGAGGAGGTCATGTTTTTGCCGGCGTTGGTTTGTTTGTTTGTTTGTTTGTGTTCAAAATAACTCCAAAACTCATGGACGGATTTGGATGAAATTTTCAGGAAATGTGTGAAATGGGACAAAGAAGAAATGATGAAACTTTGGGACTGATCCGGATCACCGTCTGGATCCAGGATTTATTTCTAATTTAAGGATACTTTGTCGTTGGTAGATTGTGTTGGGGGTGGACTGAAGCTGCTTGGTGGAGGTCTGCGTTCTCTGAGGGCTTTCTAGTTTTATTTTTATCTACCCAAAGTTGAAACTCTGTGCTGTTGGAAAGTGTTTTTGCGACGGCGCACAGGAGTATTCCAATATCAAAATTATCATCCCAATACCACCACAACCAACAAATATTCCTATATTCGAGACCAGCCCTGATATTCCGTTTGTAAAGCAGCTAAGCTACCATACTGTTGGTTAGCTAACTTAGCCACTCTAGGCTACTTGGAACTACACCATACTTGGCCTTAAGGTTAGCCTTATTTGAAATCATGTCCCACCAGGAGGAGGTCTCGGGGTAGAACTCGGACACACTGGAGGGACTCTGTCTCTCGGCTGGCCTGGGAACGCCTCGGGGTCCCACCAGAAGATCTGGATGAGGGAAGTCTGGGCTTCTCTGCTCAGACTGCTGCCCCCACGACTCAGCCCCAGATAACCGGAACATAATGGATGGATGGATGGATGGAACTGTTAAAAGTGTTCATTGTTTACTGTGTATGTTGACGATAATGCTTCAGATTCTACCTTAACGCTGCAGGTGGTTCTGGTTCTCACAGGAGGAAACCTTTGTTCTGGTGGTTCAGATGAAAACCTCTCATTACATCCGAGCCGCTCCGGTTCAAAATGACATCTCAGATTACTGTAATTTTCCTCCGAACAATATCGCGAGTCAAAAGCTGGTTTTAAACCCATTTCACTGTCATCCAGCAGCTGCAGCAGCACGGCGGTGTTTTATCAACATGTCAGGTTCAGATCAGTGGATAAAGTGAGAAGAGGAAACTGTCTGATCACTGGAGTCAACACATGTGATTTCCTGAAAATACAGATTATAAATGCAGGCTAAAACCCACTGATCAGATAAAACACTAAACATTTGGCTCCTGTATTTATGTCCAGGTCTAAACCTTGCTGCCTCGTCGTTACCTACTGAATTAATTTGCAATTATTTTGATAAATTAATAAATCTTAGCATTTTTTAAGCTTATATGTGAATATTTTCTGGTTTCTTTCCTCTTTTAGGACATTAGCCTGAATATATTTGGACAAAACAAGACTTTTGTCTTCTTAGGTTTCAGGAAATTCAGATTTTTATGACTTTTTATAAACCAAGCAGCTGATTGATTAAAACCCTGAACCCCAAAACTCACTGGTGGTTCAGGAAGTCATGCTGTTCTTACCCCTCCAACAGTCCTTGAACTACTCATCTGTGAGTCCTAGATGACGCAGAACAACAGAAACAAGATGCAAAGTTTCCCCAATGTGACGAGACACAACACAACACACGGCAAAGACATGACACAAAACAAACAGCAACACAGAAAAACTAAAACATGGCACAACATTAACAAAACCAGACAATAAGTAGTACACAGCAACAACAAAACAATAAAAACTACACACAAAAATGGCAATAAAGCAACAAAAACAAGACACAAAACGACTAAAGACTGACACAAAATGACCAACATGAGACACAGAACAACAACAAAAAGACAGAAAACAACAACAAAGAACAAAGTTACTCAAATGAGACACAAAACAATGAAAGTGAGACACAAAAACAGCAGAAATGACACACAAAACAACACAAACAAGACATAAAATGACCAGAACAAGACACAAAACCACAGAAACCAGACACAAAATGAGACACAAAACAACGGCAAAAGGACACAAACAACAACAAGACACAAGGTTGCCCAAATGAGACACAGAACAATAAAAGTGAGACACAAAAACAGCAGAAACGAGAAACAAAATGACACAGAACAGCAAAAACAAGACATGAAACAACACAAACAAGACATAAACCACCAGAAATGAGACACAAAACGACACAGAACAGCAAAAACAAGACATAAAATGACCAAAACAAGACACAAAACAACAGAAATGAGACACAAAACAACAAAAAGACACAAAGTTACTCAAATGAGACACAAGACAATGAAAGTGAGACACAAAAACAACAAAAACAAGACACAATATGATCAAAACAAGACACAAAACAACAACAAGAAGACATAAAATTGCCCAAATGGGACATAAAATTACAAAAACAGGAGACAAAACAACAAAAATGAGACTCAAAACAACAGAAACGAGACACAAAATTAACAAAACCAGAACCAAAGAAGCCACACAACAACAAATCAGGACACAAAACAATAAAAATTACACACAAAAATGGCAATAAAGCAACAAAAACAAGACACAAAACAACACAACACGACTAAAGACAGACACAAAATGACCAACATGAGACACAAAACAACAAAAAGACAGAAAACAACAACAGAGTTATCTAAATGAGACACAAAACAATGAAAATGAGACAAACAAGACACAGAACAACAAACACAACACATAAAATGACCAGAACAATGCAAAAAACAACAGAAATGAAACACAAAACGACCAAAACAAGACACAAACAACAACAAGAAGACATAAAATTGCCCAAATGGGACGTAAAATTACAAAAACAAGATGCAAAAACAACAAAAATGAGACTTATAACGACCAAAACAAGACACAAAGCAAAAGAAACGTGACACAAAACAACAGCAAGGAGATGAAAACCGATGAAGACGAGACAAATGAACCACAGAAAAAACAAACTGTCTCTGTGAGTTTGTGGAAAATGTAAACAGTTAAACATCTACAGTTTGGAGACGACATTTATCCAGTGTTGTTGCTGGAGACGAGTTGATTCCAGGTTTTTATATAACATAATAAATAATAATATTCAACTTTATTGTTCTTGTTCTTTAACTGGAATAAACCTGAATCTGAGTCCGGCCGGTTGAAGGTGCAGAGAGGAAACGAAGACCTGATCGGTTATCGGCTGCTTTTCCTGCGTCTCTAATCTCCTCATCACTGATCGTCAGTCCCATGTTTCCTGCTGCGTTCAGGGACACGCTCGGCTGCTGGGAAACTGAGGAACTCACCTGTCTGCGGTTCGTTCCTTCCAGGTGCTGCAGGTTTTAGAGGCTGGTGGAGGAGAAAAGCCGCCTCTGGACTCCAGGAAGAGTCGATTCAAAGCTTCTCACTGGTTCCTGTGGAGACGCTGGAGATGTTTATCTGAGTGTTGAGCAACTTTACAGGCTGCTGGTGGTTTGATTGAACTGTACGGCTGCCAGGAAAATACGAACCTCCGACGGAAACTGAAGCCTACAAATAGAAGTGATAAAGTCAGACTCGTGAAACTGAAATTTACATGAATAATCTATTTAAAAAAAAAGAAAAAAGACGACTCACATGATGAAAGTTTAGACATTCTTTAAAATACTTTTTAGACATTTATTCACATTTTGTTGGATATTTATGAACAAAGTGGATATTTTTTGGGTTACTTTTTTATAAATATTTTCTGGCATATTTTCACTTTATTGATTTTTTTACTTGTTTGGGGCATTTTATTAAGATTTTTCATAAGTTCGCATTAAAAATTTTATTATTTTTTAAAAACATTTTCTTCACATTTTAGGATATTTTATTTTATTTTAGGATATTTTATTTTATTTTATTTTATTTTATTTTGCACATTTTATTTAACTTATTTGTTTTTGTCAGATTCATTTCTGGGACATTTTAGTCTTTTCTAAGCATTTTTGAATAAACATTTCAGAGACGCTTTATTTTATTTTATTTCATTTTTGGTGAATTTTATTAATATTTGTTCTTTTGTTTTCATTAAAACCTTTCGGACATTGGAGCACAATATTTGTGAGACACTTTATTTTTCATATTTTATTAATATTTCTGGGATTTTTGATTCTTTTAAAAAAAAACATTTTGTCCACGTTTTGGGGTATGTATTTATTTGGGTTTTTTTTCACATTTTATTTTATTTATTTATTTTTTGTCAGATTCATTTGTGGGACATTTTATTATTTTTAAAGTTTTTTTAAATAAACATTTTAGCGACACTTTATTGATTTTCTTTTACATTTTGGGGGGAATTTTATTTTTTTTTTTTTCTTTTGATCTCATTAAACATTTTCAACATTAGGACGCAATATATTTATACACTTTATTTTTAATATTTTATTAATATTTTGGGACTTTTGATTTATTTTAGGATGTTTTATTTATTTATTTTTGCACATTTTATTTAACTTATTTATTTTATTATTTTTTTGCAATACTTTTTAGACATTTTACTCACATTTTGTTGGATATTTTATGAACAGTTTTACTCTTTTCTAAGCATTTTTGAAAAATAAACTTTTCAGAGACAATTTATTTTATCTTATTTCATTTTATTACATTTTTGGGGAATTTTATTAATATTTTTTCTCAAGTTTACATTAAAACGTTTAAGACATTGGATCATTTAAATTAATTTTTAAAACATTTTGTTCACATTGTGGGATATTTTATTTATTTATTTATTTTTGCACATTTTATTTAAATTATTTATTTTGTCAGATTCATTTGTTGGACATTTTATTCTTTTTTAAGCTTTTTTCAAATAAAGATTTTAGAGACACTTTATTTTTAAATATTTTATTAATATATCTGAAGCCATGTTAGTAAAATTAGTTCTGTTGACATTTTAGTTGAATAAATGATTGGAAAAGCAGGTTTATTAATTAATTAATTAATATGTGGCGTTAAAGTTATGAAGTTATTTATCTGTCGGCTGTGAATCAAACAGGCTCTGATCAGCGCTGACTGATAGACTCAGAGCTGATCAGACGGAAGCTGATTAAACTAAAGTTGCTTCATTTACTGGAAGGAAGATGACGGTTATCTTCATAACGTGGGTTTATACAGAGAAGTGAGGACATTATACACACATCATGTGTGTGTTACATATATAAAACACACACATACATACATTTTGTGTAATGATTAATCGTTAATCATTCAATTCATTAGACGTTATTAACAGAAAACTTCTCTTACGAATGAAATGTAACAAAGTGCAGCTTCAAGATGAAAGAAATAAAATGCAATAAATCCATCCACCCACATATTCATCCATCCATCCATCCATCTATCTATCCACCCATCCACCCACATATCCATCCACCCACATATCCATCCATCCATCCATCCATCCATCCATCCACCCATCATCCATCCATCCATCCATCTATCCACCCATCATCCATCCATCCACATATTCATCCATCCACCCATCTATCCACATATCCATCCGTCCATCCACCCATCCATCCATCCACCCACATATCCATCCATCCATCCATCCATCCATCCATCCATCCATCCATCCATCCATCCACCCATCCATCCATCCATCCACCCATCCATCCACATATTCATCCATCCATCCATCCATCCATCCCCCCACCCATCCACCCATCCATCCATCCACCCACCCATCCACATATCCATCCATCCATCCACCCATCCACATATCCATCCATCCATCCACCCATCCACCCACCCATCCATCCATCCATCCACATATCCATCCATCCATCCACCCATCCACCCATCCACATATCCATCCATCCATCCATCCATCCATCCATCCATCCATCATCCATCATCCTTCCATTCATCCATCCATCCATCCATCCATCCATCCACCCATCCATCCATCCACATATCCATCCATCCATCCATCCACCCATCCATCCATATATCCATCCACATATCCATCCATCCATCCACCCATCCACATATCCATCCATCCATCCATCCATCCACCCATCCACATATCCATCCATCCATCCATCCATCCATCCATCCATCCATCCACCTATCCATCCATCCATCCTTCCATCCATCCATCCATCCACCCATCCATCCATCCATCCATCCATCTATCTATCCATCTATCCATCAATCCATCCATCCACCCACTCATCCATCCACCCATCCATCCACATATCCATCTATCCATCCACCTATCCGTCTATCAATCCATCCATCCATCCATCCATCCATCCACCCATCCATCCATCCATCCATCATCCATCCATCCATCCATCCACCCATCCATCCATCCATCATCCATCCATCCATCAATCCATCCACCCACCCATCCACCCATCCATCTATCCATCAATCCACCCACCCATCCATCCATCCATCCATCCATCCATCCATCCATCCATCCATCTACCCATCCATCTATCTATCCATCTATCCATCAATCCATCTATCCCTCCACCCATATTCTATATTTATTATAGAATTCTGTTTTTATTAAATTTGGCTTCTATTTTGCCCTTCACCTATATATGTATCTATGAATTTAAAATATATTATTATTATTATTATAGTAAATGTTAATTTTATTGCATTTTTATCTCTTTCATCTGTAACACTAACTGTGTTAATAACGTCTAATTAAATGAATGATTAACAGTGATTAAATTTTTTCTTAATGCTTCATTCTCACAGGACGTTCTTCCTCACCTCCTCTGGGATCATCATCATCAGGACCTCATGGACCATCCTCTCCCCAGATCTAGGTCCAACCTGTGCATCCCTGCCTCCAGCACAAGATCCCGTTAAAAAGAATAAAGACAGTGAACTCTCCTTCGTACTCTCTGAGGATGACGCATCGGTTCCTCCTCACCGCCTCCAGAGTCAGTTTGACCTCAGCGAAGGAGAACCTCAGCTTGGCGTTCCACCCTCCTCTTCCTCCTCCCACCTTCAAGTCTCCATGGTCCTCTCGCCACGTGGCTTCACCGATACCCAGTCCTGATTCTCCTGCTGGACTGGACAGGACCTGGGTTAAAATCAGAAGTCCAGAGAAGGAAAAGAGAGTAGAGATAAAGGAGAGACGGCACAGAGGAAAAGTACAAACCAACAAAGAAAACACACCATGGAGAGGTTAATTAAATGCATCTGAACACATAACAAACCAAACTCCTGCAGATGGATCCACCTTATGAGCCTGGCATCGTTTTTGTTTTACCGTTTCACAATAATCCAAATTCACATGGCACGATAGAGGCAACAGATGTGCACCTTTACTTATTTTAAAATCCATTTTCCTGGGCTGTTCAGGATGTTTTCTGAAGATGCATTCATTTGTAAGTTCATAAATATGAATAAATGGAAATGTATGAAAGTGTTTTTCTGATTACCAGGGGCATAAATATCTCCAGATATATATATATATATTATAATTATTATTATGTAAGAGGTAAACACTGGTGGTTTCTGTGTTGTGTTTCATCCTGTTCACCACTTGGGGGCAGCATAAACAGCATCCAGTCAGCAAATAAATCCAAGTTTCACAGCCAAGAAAGCAAAACAAAATGGAAAAGAAACGTAAGTAAGGACGTAGATTAGTGCAGCAGCTTTTATAGTGTCGAGCTGTAGATAAGAGACTCTTCTATTGATTATCTTGAGCCTCCTTGTTTCCTCTGTCCTGCTGCCTGAGACCCAGAAACTGACCTCAGAGCACCATCTTCAATTAGTTTGAGTAATTTTTTTGACAAAATAATATTAATACTGTGATTCCAGCTTCTTAAATGTAAATATGTTCTGGTTTCATTCCTCCTCTATGACTATAAACTATTTAAACTCTTTAGGTCATAGACAAAAGAAAACATTAGTTATCCTGGGCTTTGTGAAACAACATCAACAGACTGTGTTGAAGTAATAATAATAAACTGTAAATAAAGATTTCACACAGTCAAGCTCACAGTGAGGAAAAATGAGGACAAAGTAAGGAAAAAATGAGTGCGTAGTGGGGAAAAATAAGTTTACAGTGAGGAAAAAGAGTTCATGAAGAGGAAAAGTGAGCTAATTGTGAGGAAAAATGAGTGTATAGTGAAGAAAAATGAGCTGACAGTGAGGACAAATGAGTTCACAGTGAGGACAAATGAGTCAACAGTGAGGAAAAATGAACTCACCATGAAGACAAATGAGGCCATAATGAGAAAAATGAGTCTATGGTGAGGAAAAATGAGGCCACAGTGAGTAAAAATTAGTTCATTGTGGGGGAAAATACATTTACATGAGGAAAAATCAGTTCAAAGTGAGGAAAATGAGCTCACGTTGGAGACAATGAGTCCACGGTGAGGAAAATATGCCAACAGTGAGGAAAAATGAGTGCATAGAGAGGAAAATAAGTGTACAGTGAGGAAAAATGAGTACATAGTGAGGGAAATAAGTTTACAGTGAGGAAAATGAGATCATGGAGAGGAAAAATGAGCTCACTGTGAGGAAAAAAGAGTTCACAGTGAAGAAAAATTAGTCTATGTTGAGGAAAAATGAGCTGACAGTGAGGAAACATGAGTTCACAGGCAGGAAAAATGAGAACACAGTGAAGAAAAATGAGCAGACAGTGGGGAGAAATTCTTTTACAGTGAGGAAAAATGAGCTCATGGTGAGGAAAAAATAGTTCACAGTGAAGAAAAATGAGCCTACATTAAGGAAAAATGAGTTCACAGGGAAGAAAAATGAGTTCCCAGTGAGGAAAATGAACTCACAGTGAGAAAAAATGACTTCACAATGAGGAAAAATTAGCCTACAGTGTGGAAAAATGAGTTCACAGTGAAGAAAAGTGAACTTACATGAGGAAAATCAGTCTATGGTGAGGAAAAATGACTTCACAGTGAGGAAAAATGATATTACAGTGAGGAAAAAATGAGCTCACAGTGAGAAAATTGAGTTCACAGTGAGTAAAATGAGTATGTTGAGGAAAATGGGTTCACATTGAAGAAAAATGAGCCCATAGTGGGGAAAAATGAGTTCACAGAGAGGAAAAATGAGTTCACAGGGAAGAAAAATGAGTTCCTAGTGAGGAAAATGAACTCACAGTGAGAAGAAATGACTTCACAGTGTGGAAAAATGAGTTCACAGTGAAGAAAAATGAACTTACATGAGGAAAATTAGTCTATGGTGAGGAAAAATGACTTCACAGTGAGGAAAAATGATATTACAGTGAGGAAAAAATGAGCTCACAGTGAGGAAAAACAAGTTCACATGGAAGAAAAATTAGTTGACAGTGACAAAAAATAAGCCCACAGTGGGGAAAATTAGTTTAAAGTGAGGAAAATGAGCCCATAATGAGGAAAAATTAGCCTACAGTGAGGAAAAACGAGTGTATAGTGGGGAAAAATGAGTTCACAGTGAGACAAATGACTTCACAGTGAGGAAAAATGAGCCGACAGTGAGGAAAAATGAGTTCACAGTGAGGAAAAGCGTCTGAGGGATGGGGAAGCAGTGGGTGTGCAGAGCAGGAGAACACAGTGAGGACCCCTGGTGGACAGGTGAGGAATGACAGGCAAAACAAATGCAACGAACACACTAGAAAGCACTTGGATCCAGCATGAAGCCCCACTAATGGCTACTTTACAGAAAATATAAAGTACTTTTGACAGTATTTTCCTCAGTATTCTAGATATTTTGTATAAACTGTCATGAACACTTACAGTAATCTAAATGTGGGGGTAATACACAGTGCAATGGCCCCCCCTAGTGTACGGAGGGTAAACAAGAACCTGGGGTCTCTGCTTCATAATGAGATCTAGTTCAATACTTCTTCCTGAAATTGTGGATGTTCAGCAGCTCATTGGACATTTGCACACTAAAGGGTTCACATCTGCTGACTGCAATATTTTTTGAAGTGAACTAATAAAGCAGAGTGGCCGTAAACGTCACGTAACATTTAACCTTTGCCGGAGGGGCCGCTTTAAATAAAAGGGGGGGTACATTATAGAAGATACCTCCAGGCACCACCTTCATAGGTGTTTTCTGAAGGTCTTGGATCTTTAGATGTTGGCATGATGACACTTCTTAAGGAGCTTCTAATCACTGACACTTAATCTGAACACCTGATTCTGGCTTTAAGGGTGTGAAGGTGTAATAGATGTAGTGGCGACCTGTTAATTTATTTACATTATGAAAACGACACAACAGAAATGTCAGTTTTATGTGTTTGAGTGTCACCTTGATCTGTTTGCATTGTTTTAAAATGGATTAAATCTTTGATTGTTTAAAAATGCTGACCAAGAGCCGCTGCAATGAGGAAAATGAGATCACAGTGAAGAAAAATGAGTTCACAGTGAGGAAAAATGAGCCTACAGTGAGGAAAAATGAGAACACACTGAGGAATAACGACTGCATAGTGGGGAAAAATAAGTGTACAGTGAGAAAATGAATTCACAGTGAAGAAATATGAGCATACAATAAGGAAAAATGTTTACAGTGAAGAAAAATGAGCCTACAATGAGGAAAAATGAATTCACAGTGAAGAAAAATAAGCCCACAGCAAGGAAAAATGAGCCTACAATAAGGAAAAAATAGTTTACAGTGAAGTAAAATTAGTTCAGAGTGAGGAAAAATGACCCTACAATGAGGAAAAAATAGTTTACAGTGAAGAAAAATGAGTCCACAATGAGGAAAAATTAGTTTACAGTAAAGAAAAATAAGTTCGCAATGAGGAAAATTGAGCCTACATTGAAGAAAAATGAATTCACAGTGAAGAAAAATCAACCCACAGTGAGGAAAAATGAGCCTTCAATGAGAAAAAAATAGGTCACGGTGAAGAAATATGAGCCCACAGTGAGGAAAAATGAGCCTTCAATGAGAAAAAATGAATTCACAGTGAAGAAAAATGAGCCCACAGTTAAGAAAAATGAGCCCACAATGAGGAAAAATGAGTTCACAGTGAAGAAAAATAAGCCCACAGCGAGGAAAATTGATCCTACATTGAAGAAAAATGAATTCACAGTGAAGAAAAATCAACCCACAGCGAGGAAAAATGAGCCTTCAATTAGAAAAAATTAGTTCACGGTGAAGAAAAATGAGCCCACAGTGAGGAAAAATGAGCTTTCAATGAGAGAAAATGAATTCACAGTGAAGAAAGATGAGCATACAATAAGAAAAAAATGTTTACAGTGAAGAAAAATGAGACCACAATGAGGAAAAATGAGTTCACAGTGAAGAAAAATGAGCCCACAGTGAGGAAAAATGAGCCTACAATGAGGAAAAATGAATTCACAGTGAAGAAAAATAAGCCCACAGTGAGGAAAAATGAGCCTACAATAAGGAAAAAATAGTTTACAGTGAAGAAAAATGAGTTCACAGTGTGGAAAAATGAATGTACAGTGAGTTTGATGTATGTTTGTGTGCAAAACTAGACAAACTTAAATGACCAACACGTTACAGCAGATCATGAACCTGGTGTTCGCAGGACAGACAAAAAAAGCAACAGTTATCTAACACCTAAAGACAGGCTTATTTTACTGTGGAGGCTTATTTATTTAGTTTCACTTCAAAAAACGTGTATTATGTGTTATTTCCTGTACTGCCGCTCCCATGGTGGTAATGTTGGTGGTAGATATAGTGCAATAAATGTCCCAAATAAGCCCCTATACTATTCTGGCAGTTCTCTACTGTTAATTAACTTCACAAAGATCAAGATAAAACCACTGCGTCGTGTACCTGCTGATAGAATTAATATGTAGTGTCTAATTGGGACGCAGCGTCTTTTCTTGTCTTTGATATTTTTTAATTTACCTGCCTCAGTTGAAACACTTCAGCTTACAGATGTGCACAGTAGCGGCCCTGTAGGACATTTAAAATCCATTAGCAGCCAGCAGACGTACACAGCACCGAAGAAATGCACCTAAAAGCCCCTTTGCAGGCGGGTTTAAACGACAATCCTGCAGTATCTCCGAAGCATCTAGCGAGTGTGGAATCCTAAGTGTCAAACTAGAATCTCTTTCCAGTGCAAACCTTCTGCTCAGCCAGTTTCATTGTGTTCAGGCCGAAACATGCTGATCCGTAGATCTGCAGCGTGGCCGCCTGGACGCTCACCTGTTCGCAACTCCCAGTGCAAATATGCTTTGGGGGGGATTGCATGGAGAGGAGCGATAGGTGCACGAGTGACGCAACAGTGCAAAAATGCCAAGAACCGGCTCCAGCTGACGGCGATAGTGCAGCCGAGTGAAAGCAGGTTACAGATAAGGCGGCGCACCTCCTCCCAGCAGGGACAGAGCAGGTCTAGTGAGATGAGCCGATAGTGGTGGTTTAAAATAACGGGTCAGGTTACACACAGGTTGATTTACAGCTAGAGAGGGTCCTGCTAGTAGGACCAAGTGCTGCAGAACAAAGAACACCCGAGCTCGGTTGTTAAAAGGGGGAAACTGTGAGTCCAGAACTTACTGCCTAAAAATGTTGGACCGCCGTGCTGCTTTTTATTTGAACACGCAAAGTTTGCCGAGTATACATACTACTTCTGGACCGAGATGTGTTCAGGAGCTGTCCAGCAAAAGCACACTTTCTATTTCTGGCTAGTGATGGAGGGAGGGGGCTGAGCGTTCACACCGAGAGACCACCTCCCTCCACAGCAGTCAGGGACATATTTAATGTCCCTCTACAGCAGACAGTCAAGTTTGACTAACTAGAGAATAACTAGTACTGCATGATTTATACTGAGAGAGGGACCAAGAGCATCCCCAGGGAACCCACATGAATCCAAGACGAACATGAACACTGTACGATGGATATCCCTTGTTTGACTCGTTTGGCCATGGACACTGGACCTCTGAGCGCACCAGGACGTTGGCAAGGATCGTTTGAGTATGGCTAGTTATAGCATCTACGGGATGTGCTATAACCAGCCATACTTAAAGGATCCTTTACCAGTGTCCCTGGCCCAACGCGTCAGACAAGGGATATCCAAGACGCACATGCACACTGTACGATGGATATCCCTTGTCTGACGCGTTGGGCCATGAACGCTGGACCTCTGAGAGCACCAGGACGTTGGTGAGGATCTTTTGGGTATGGCTAGCTATAGCATCTATGAGACATGCTATAACCAGCCATACCCAAAGGATCCTTTGCCAACATCCTGGTGCCCTCAGAGGTCCAGTGTCCGTTGCCCAACGTGTCACACAACTGATATCCAAGACAAACATGCACACTATACGATGGATATCCCTTGTCTGACGCGTTGGGCCATGAACGCTGGACCTCTGAGAGCACCAGGACGTTGGTGAGGATCTTTTGGGTATGGCTAGCTATAGCATCTATGAGACATGCTATAACCAGCCATACCCAAAGGATCCTTTGCCAACATCCTGGTGCCCTCAGAGGTCCAGTGTCCGTTGCCCAACGTGTCACACAACTGATATCCAAGACTAACATGCACACTGTACGATGGATATCCCTTGTATGACCCTTTGGGCCACGGACACTGGACCTCTGAGGGCACCAGGACGTTGGTGAGGATCTTTTGGGTATGGCTAGCTATAGCATCTATGGGACATGCTTTAACCAGCCATACCCAAAGTCCTTTGCCAACATCCTGGTGCCCTCAGAGGTCCAGTGTCCATCGCCCAACGCGTCAGACAACTGATATCCAAGACGAACATGCACACTGTACGATGGATATCCCTTGTATGACCCGTTGGGCCACGGACACTGGACCTCTGAGGGCACCAGGACGTTGGTGAGGATCTTTTGGGTATGGCTAGCTGTAGCATGCCCCGCTGATGTTGGATCAGATTGAGAACTGGGGAGTCCTCAGGCCAAATTGACCCCTTGGGCTTTTTGTTGTGTTGCTTTTAAACTTCTTCAGATCCACTGTTTTGTCTACGCTGCACAGAGCACAGTGGCCAGAACAAACGTATCACGCGAAGGAAACGTGTTTAAAGTTCACCAAACAGCATGTGACAAAACACTGAAGAAGATTTTCCGGTCAGGTGAGACTAAACCTCCCACTACCCAAAGAAACACCACTCCCTCAGTGAAGCACGGCGGCGGCGGCATCATCAAGCTGTGGGAATGGTTTCAAGGGCGGGGACTGGAAAAACTGGGCTGGATCAAAGGAAAGACGGATGTCCAAAGTGGTTGTTTTTAGAGATGAGGGGTTCTGCTGCTTGAGCACTTGATGGTTATGTGACTAGGCAGTGTCGTGACAGATGATTGGCCGGTGCTCTCCAACAGGAAACCAATTGAGTCTTAATACAACTGCTAAAAAAGTGGCGGCAGTTGATGGACGAACGCTTCGTGGTGATGATCTTTTTGTCCCAGCTAGTGTGTCACAACATAAATATCCGCACCCCCACAGTGAAAGCATGTTATATTACGTTAATCAAACTGTACTAACTCTTAAAAATCAATTTTAATTCCAGATTGTAAGGCAACTAAACAGAGAAAACACTGCAGCAGAAAAAACAGATTCAGTTAGTACCCGACAGTCTGAGTAATGAAATCAAGAGGTCTGTGGAAACGGTCTCTGTGAACTTTGTGTCGTCGAAGCCCTCGGTAATCATGCAGAACACCTTGACCTTACGTCATGCCCATGTTGAAATCCATGCTCCCTTTTCAGCCTGTGCATTCACAGCCGACAGCAAAACCAGTGGATGCAGTGGTTTGACTGGTCTCGACACCTCAGGCAGCAGCAGGTTTGTTTAGTGGGAATTTAAAATGTATAAAGAACATATAAAGACATATTTGATGTTTGCATCTATCTAATTTAGCTTTTAGTCAAGACTGCAATTCCCATTAAAGGGACATGAAAACTCCAGTGTTTTTTATTTCATTATTAATTTATTGCATTGTATTGCGATGGATTAAAACACTGCAGTACCCAAAGGAGGAAAATAAACCACTGAAATCTGTTACTACAACTTTGCAGCATCATTCTTGTGTTTCTTGGCTGTTTGTCCACCTTCAACTCCCCTTTCTGTAACCAAATAAAGGTTCACAGATGCGTCTGGAGTTCCCCTAGAAGTCCGGCAACTTCAGTTCAGTGTGAAGCGCCTGACTGTAGGCAGCCATCACGGCAGAAACACGGGGATGACATAACAGACGCCTCATCTATGTTTTTCTAGCCTGTGGTCCCGGCTACCAGTTACATAATTTCTCCCCGCTGACCACAGCACTATTTCTTGAGGCCCTCTGAAACGCTCCAACCAGGAGACAGTTTGTCCCAACGCACCGTCTCTCAGGGGACTCGGAGTGCTATCGGCCTGCAACAGGATATCTACCTTTACAACCGATACACGTCAGCAGCCACAGCTCCTGGGAGGCCTAGACTATGGCGGCTGAATGCCAACGTTTAGCTCAAAGCCAAGCCCAAATATCATGCTTCAGCTTTTCAGGAAGACAAGAAAAGGAGACATCGGAAGCAGCTTTGGAAGGACGGTAGCCTTGATCCCCTCATTCAACCACATAGTTCTGATCAACATGCAACTCAAAGATCTTGTATTATCGCCACTGAAAAGTTTGTACAGTATAAAAATGCATCTATTTTTAATACATAAATGAAGAATCTGTTTGTACATGTTTTAAAATTTAGAGTGTATGATTTAGATTCAGTCCTGGATTTGACTGTAGGGACGAGCTGTGATACAAATTTCTGAATTTAAAAAGTAATTATCTTATGAGCTTTAATAGCAATTTAACAAACATAACTTCCACATTTTAACCAGCTTAGGCAAGGGTGGTCAAACTACGGCCGGATCAAAGACTAAAAATATAGGGGCATTATGGTCCGCACATGATATTTGTGCTTAACTGTATTGTAGTTCTCAGTCGTGACACTAGGTGGAGCATCTGTCTTGGCCAAGGCAGCGTCTCTACAAAGCCAGCAATCAAAGAGAAAAGTTGCTCAGGGTCACCAGGAATGGCGGAACCAAAGAGACGGAAGGTCGCAAGTGAATGCAGAAAATTTCAGACTATGGGAAAATAAACATTTCTTCATTGAAACCAACAGGAAGTGTGCCTGTTTGATGTGCAATGAAACCACTGCGGTGATGAAAGAGTGCAACGTACGACGACAGAACGAAACGTCAGGCCTTCACGTCCTACACTGGGAAGAGAAGGTTAAGCAGATGACAGCTAGCTTGCTCTAAGTGTAGCCGGGTGGACAATTAAATGCGGTTTACTCTAAAAGCCACCAGAGGGCACTCTTGTTTTTGGGGTAACCCCCTCTGACCACATGACATTTTGGTGCTCGAGGCGACAGACAGCGACAGTGACGGAGTTCTCTTTCCTTCCTGAGCGACATACGCACGGTTGGGCTGGCATTCTTATCTCCGGTTGTCTAAGAAGCTGGGAGGCTGTTAGGAGCTGCCGCGCTAGAGGCCGCGTCTATTCATTAGGTCGGATGGGGTGAAGGCCGCATTGTTGGTAGGACATTTGAACTGTCTGTAATTACATTTGTATCTGTAACGTTCCATACCAAATATATGAATTGGGAGATTGTGTTGGGGGTGGACTGAAGCTCCTTGGTTGAGGTATGCGCTCTCCGAGGGCTTTTCTAGTTCTGCATGTGGCCCTTAGGGAAAAACGTCTCGACACCCCTGAGCTAAGGGTTACATAAACAAGGTAATTATACTGTAAATGAGGTCTTTCCGCTCTGTCTTTAGCACAGGTATATGACAAGAGTGAATGACTGAATAAGTAACTATTTGGTCTGCAGAGATCTGCTGAAAAATAAAAAACACACATGACATTTTGCCACCCTAACGTGAGACGTGGCCTCCACTATGAAACCGTCTGAGGTAAGCGAACATCCAGCATCAGGCCGGCCCTCGCCGCCGCCGTCATGAAAGCACAGTCACGGGCGCCTCGCGTGTATTTGCAACGATCTTTATTATCTCTTCCAGTTTCGGACGTGAAAAGAGGCATTAATTTTCTTTAATTAAATATCTTTTTAATAAAGTAAAGCAAAAAAGTATTTACAAATTTTCAATTAAACTGTAATCAATGACTTGGGTTGGATAATTACAAGCACCTTCTGCCAGCTGCGGAGAGAAAAATATAAATACAGGGGGAAACTGCCACTGTTTCGGAGGAGGGGGGTTACATTAGCATCTTCTCTTTGAAAAAAAAACTATCCATCACATATGTACAGAACTCTCCTGAAATGCGTTTCCACTCATGGAAGCAAAAAAAGGCCTTAGGGATTCGTACTGTTAAACTTTACTTTGTTTTCTTAAATGTCCTTTTTCATTAAAGTGGATTTTTGTCTCTATACTTTATTCAAGTTTCAATAGTGATACTTTATCTTCTTAAAATTCAACAACAGGCTTTGCGGGTGCAGCCGTGAGCCCTCGCTCCTTTGCTCTCCCTTTCTCAGTCCACAGTTTGTGTTTTTGAAGCGCAGGTCACGAGTAAAACAGACACATCACAGGGCGGGTGAGGGGGTCGGCCGGGGTCCGGAGGGGGGAGGCGTCGTCACCCCCACCCCCAGCAGCAAAATGGTCAGTGTTCGTCGCCCCTCTCCTCGGTGACGCCGTCCTCATGAAGCCAGCGTGAAATCCTCGGGAGTCCCCAACCGTTGCTCGAGCTCCCGTCTGAAATGTCTGCTAGACGGCTCTCGCCACTTCTCTTTGTAGTTTTCTATGTTTTTTTTAATAAAACACACACTCCAATCATCCAGCGCCGGAAAACGGAAACAGAAAGCTAGTCGTCTACATAAGCGCGTCATGTAGATCGAGCGCCGCACACGTGGCGTGGCGGTGCCGCTGCGCCACGTCCACGTGACAAAGGGTGAATTCATCAAAAATATAGATGTGAACTGCCTTTTAAAGTTTTTCTTATATCTGTCATTAAGCAAAATGTCTTGAATAGTGTTGCCGTGGCGAGGAAAAGCCATTCGAAAACAACCTCAAAAAAATACTGAAGGGAGCAGCAGAACTGTGTCTCCCACGGCTTGTAACGCTGCTCAGCATTCTCTCTCTCTCTCATATCTATTCTCTCTATTTAATCCCATATTTTTATTTATTTCAAAAAAGACATTCGGTTGCGCAGGGAAAACGAGAAACCCAAAACAAACAGAAGAACAAAAACAGAACGATCGAACGTTCGATCCATAGTACAATCTCTCCCAGTTGAAGAATTTTTTTCTTGATTTTTTTTCTGTTTATGCAGAAGGATTTCGCTGATTCAGACTCTTCTGAATCATCCACAGAACATTCGCTCTTGCCAAAGGATCCTTTCTGAGCTCCGGCCGGTTCTCCGAGCGCTCCGCCCCCCTCCCCCCCTAGCTGTTGTCGGACTCGTCCTCAGCTTCGCGGAGCCACATGAAGAAGGCGGTGACGGACTTGAGGGCCACGCCTTTACCCTGCATCTCAGCGGGGTCTTTGCTGGACTCCCACTTGTAGAAGGCCTCCTCTTTGATCACGTCCTCGTCGTACAGAGTGTCAAAGAACATCCGCAGCAGATCTGATGGAGGGAGGGGAGACAGGAAATGGTCAAGGTATTTCACAGCAAAAGAACCAACAGAACCATTTATTACAGTTTATATCTGGAAAGTTAGTTGGTCTTATTCCTTTTAGCATAAAGTATATAGACAGACAGAAATGTGCATTTGAAAGTGGTGACAAATGTCAAATAGGAGGTGCGATCAGAAAGTTTAAATTCTGGTCCACGGGGAAGCATCAGGTGACTCATGACGCAGGGTTTTCTGTAACGCCAGCGGTCAACATCTGGACCTCCAGAAGCAGCACTGTGTTGAAGCCTCTCATACCCCCTTTTCCACCAAGAAGAACCAGGTGCTAGTTCTGGTGCTTAGTTGGTTCAAATCTGATACCTCCTAAGAACCTGTTGGAGCCACGCTATTGGGTCACCGCAAAACCACTACGCTTGCATCCATTACATAGCAGTTAAACAAACGCAGTAAGTTGATGATAATATCTATGTTTATCTCTATAGATGGTCTTAAGGCTGATTGTGAGGCGGAGGTCCTCCTGTTGCCTGGACACATCCGTGATCACGCTACTGGTGGGACACAACTGTAGCGGATTTCAGGTCAACAGTTTGTGGTAAACTTCCGTGTGTCCCGGGAGTCATTCCAATACATGTGTGATGGGACCAGGGACGTCCTGGAGAACAAGGACACTAATTAGCGCTTGGTGTCCCTTTCCACCGTTGATGGTTGGTCACCATAACCCCGCCCCCAGCCCCTGACGTACTCGGTGCTTAGCTCTGGACCAGCAAAGAGTTGGTGCTTGCTGAGCTCCAGTTTTTAGAACCTGGAGCCGGTGTTTAGGTGGTGGAAACACAAAGAAGTGGTGCTAAGTCAGACTCTGGCTCTGAACTAGACCTGGAACCAGCTCAGTGGAAAAAGGGGTATCTGTAGGCAGGCTGGGATTAGCCAACCTTCAAACAGCAGTGGAGGATTCTGCGGTCTCTCCCTGGAAAGTTTCACCATCATGAACATCTTGAGTCACTCCTGAGATGCAGATCCACATCCTTTGTTGTTCGAACTGGCAGCTCCACCGACACGATTGCCGTCATTGTCGGTGGACCACCTGGTTTCACAACAATTCACACCTGGAGACAGGTGAGTCCTGGTTGTTAATGGGCCATGAGCCATGTGAGCTAGAGTGACTTGATTCTGCAACTCTCCATCAGTCAGTTAGAACTGAAGAAGCCTCTTGGATGAAGGTGAAACATCTTCAAGAACCTACAAGTCCGGCTGATTCCTATTGATGCTCCTACAATTACCATGACGTGGTGACTGAGCTCTGCTGTAAAGCCTCTGAGGGAAAACATCTGGCAGATAAATAATGATGCTCCATGTTAGAAGAATTGTGTTTATGTTAAGAATTATTCTTATTAGGTAATCATTGAGGGACTGTCAGGACTTTAAAGTCTACATGTCAGCAACCATGAATCACCATAAAACATTCCAAGCTGTATGTACTCACAGTAAAGAACACAGAGAACTGACCCAGTAAGATTGTGTAAGTGACACTTATCTTATGCTGATTGTTTACCAAATAAAAAGAGCCAAGGACAGATGCATACTGCAGAGCTGTAGGGTCCGTTCTCTCCTTGTGCGCAAGTAAAAGACCTGAACTCGCGAGTGTTGTCTTCCTTCCTGTGCTGTTTGTGTATTTTCAGGTTTTGAACCTAACACTCCATCAAGACAATGCGCTCACTCAACACACATTTAGAACATCCAAATTCTCTGGCTGCATCAAAACACATCGTCACCCTCCACTCACTAGACTCCCCCAGATCTTGCCCTCCATGACTTCTACTCCTCCCCAACATCTAATTAAAGCTGACGACAAGGGTTAGGGTGGCAGGAGCACTGGAAGCAGAGTACCACTGCACAGAACGACTACTTCGAAGGGGGTAGCTGTCAGTTTTTGCTTTTTAAAGCCACACAATGTTTTGACCACATCTCATATTATCATGACAACATGAGCACGAATGAGTTCCTTACTGGCAGGTTGCTCCATCTGCACCATCAGGGCCTGCAGGGCGTACAGAGCCTGCAGCTCCTTCTGTTCATCCTTCAGGTATTTCTGCAGCAGCTTGGCCCTCTGTTTGATCTGCTCACCGTCCACCTTGTAGGGGTTTTCACCTGCAGCAGAGGAGTTTGGGTATTTAGGTTCATTTAACACTGAAGCTGGAGCACATGTTGCACCTCACTGGCATATTTCATTCGCCTAACGTCCTCATGGTGATCTCAGTCTTAGCTTCACATAACCCACTATTACTAACAGTCTTTAATAAGGATGGTGAATGGCCCAGATTGACTCACAGATAATCGCCGATTGGCAAATGCAGGTCATCAGCGCTCTGACGAACATGTTGGAGGAGGTCTGCTGCTCGTCTAGGTTGGCCTACACAGAGAAAACATTACTCACATATGTAAGGAAAAACTCTACGATACCTTTAATGTGTTACTTAAAATCATCAACGTAGCCTAAAAGAAATGATGATGAAGCACCGACCTCCACCCAGTCGAAGACCCTCTGGTTGTCGGCCTTGTCCTGGATCAGTCGGTCCAGCTGCTTGGTCAGCTCCGTAGAGCTCAGCTCCTTCTTCCTGCTCTTCTCCGACTCGTCGCCCAGAGTGAACTCCACATTCTGCAGACGGAGAGGAGCATCGTGCTCATCGTTCAGCTTCAGCATGTTACATTTCAGGCTCACCGTGTCAGAAGAGCAGGAATCAATCGACGTTTGTATCATGTGTTTTATATTTTAGCAATCATTTATCAGTCAAATGGGTGTTTTCCATGTTGTGCAGATCAACCAGTTCATCAAGAATCCAAATAATTCTTAACTGCAGCACCGTTAGCAATGATTACCAACAATATCATTAACTAATCATCAATCATGGGTCTCAATAGGCAACAGAAAAGCAGCGGATAAATGAATAAAGGCATTAGACATTTTAAAATAGAACTAATTTAATAAGTCAATTTAGACGTCTGGAAAAAAAGCAAAGGGGATTTTAGAGTCAGGTTTTGCTGAAAGTACATGCAGAAACATGACCTGAGCTTCCCTTTTCTTATTATTTTATCACACACAGGATCACACTGATGTCCGCTTGATTTCTCGAGATGCTGAAGCCAGTCAGAGATTCCTCACCTTCTCTGTCACAAACTTGTTGACGTCTTCATCCTCGGGGAGGAAGTCTTTCCACCGGAGGCCTGCCTCCCTCCACATCGTGCCCGCCTTTTTATGGCTCTGATGGAGGAGATGCAGATGTTTGTGGACCGACGGACAAACACATTCACCGATCACACTGACATTCACCTGACTTTGATTCCAACGTGTGTTCATTGTGGTGTTTGAGAGGTTTTTACATATAACTGCTCGGTGAAAAGGACGTCATTAAATCATGTCCAAAACATGGACTACGATGACTGCTCTTACCATTCCTTTGCAGAGTAAAGTGAGGATGTGGACCAGCAGGACTCCAGCTATGCCCAGTGGGATCAACGGCTTTGAAATCTCCCTGGAGACCAAACAGGTCGTTAAACATTAAACCACATCAACCCAAAAGCTAGCTTCACTTTTTTTCCCCAGAGTCCCGGGACTAACCTGAAGAGCTCTCCCATGGGGATGCCTCCCTCATGCAGCATGGGAGTGATCAGCTCTGCCAGGTAAAGCCAGATGTGGGGGATGTCTATCGCCATGTCTTCAGCCACCTCCAGGATTTCCTGAAGCCTGAAAGACACATCCAGAGCACACTGACGTCAACATCCATTTAAAGACTAAGGAATGAAAGTGAACAATTCTCAACTGATGGAATAGCAAAGCAGCACGGCACCACGCTGACACCAACAGACAAGTATTTGCCCCCCTACAGATACTTATTTTTGCATGTTTCTCACACGTAAATGTTCCAGATCATCAAACTAATATTTACATCTATTGAATGTTAGACAGAAATAATCCACAAAACACAAAATGCTTACTGAGAACCCACATCACCCCTTTGAAAAAGTAATTGCCCCCCTGAACCTAATAGCTGGTTGATCCCTTGGCATTGATCACATTAGATACAATCATGAACTGTCCTGTTAAAGTCTTGTCACACCATCTCAGTTGGATTCAAGTTCAGACTGGGCCGCTCCAAAACCTTCATTTAGTTCTTTCTGAGACACTTTAGGTGGACTTCTGTAGGGGGGCAAATACTTTGTAATGGCACTGTGTGGAAGCCGCCTTTCTTTGGTAAAGCAGAGTGGTTTAAAGACTTCTTAATTTCACCAACTGTTTAAAAAACACTAATTCAAAAGTTAAAATCAGCGTTTTTCCTGTGGGCCTTCGGTAATTTAAACCTCATCACAGAGAAGTTTGGTCAAATTGAACACATGCTCGCGTTTACTTTAGTAGCTGCCCGTTAGTCTGTTTCTATCCTCATCCACACTGACCCTTTATAGTACTGCTGTGTCGGGAGGATGCCGGTCTTGATGAGCTGGTGCAGCAGCAGGCCCATGTGCTCCCTGGCGATGGTGCTGCGCTCCAGAGTCGACTCCAGCCCGTTTCGCACGAACACGAACAGGAGCGGGGTGCTGTTCATCTCCTGCACGCACTGCAGAGCCTCCTGTTGGGACAAGAAATCAGTAGCAACTCATAGGGCATCTTCATTCCTCAGTCGGCTGGCACTCTTCTGCTAGTGTGTAAAGGCCAGCTGATCGTTTGTGCATCTGTGTGCGTTGAGCAAAACGAATTTTGAACTACAATATACACCTACACACCTCAAAGACAAACACATAGACTCCTGTGAATGTTTCTGACTTTACAGGATGCAGCAGCTGATTGCAGAACTGTGTCAGTGATCATTCCTCAGACAGGCTGACCACTAGGGACTAGCACTACCGCGGAGTTTGTCGCTAGTTTGCGGACACGGCACAGGATTTCTGGACAATTTAGAACTTCCTACGGTGTTTAGATAACAGCCAACAGAAACCAAGCACAAATCAAAGCACCTCCGAAGTCCAGCAGCGGCGACTTCAATTCACAAGTCTATTAATGATCAGCTGTGAAAGTGTGGAAGCTTTCGCGGCACAGTTCTGGGCTGATGCCTGCAGGGGGGGGGAGTTTAACCAGCGCGCACCTTCATGTCGTTGATATGGAGGTACTCCTCAATGATGGCTGTGGACTTCTTGTCCAACTCCTCCTCTGTCAAGGCCGGCTTGGTGGGGGTCTGGGGAGGTGGAGGGGTGGCGGCTGTCTCCCGCTTCACTGTTCGCACACAAAGCAAAAAATAGAAATAAATCACCTTTGCTAGAAATGTGAAGGTATGAAACTGTAGAACAAAGCGAGGACAGCTTCTGCAGCTTCTTCACAGTTTAAACATGGCAGGAAAAATGGTTCTTGGTTGTGGCTAAGCTGTATTACATTCACATTATTAAGAGTTCAGAGAGAATTGAGTTCTTATGGATGCATTTAAATTGTGCAGGAGGCAGAAAACACACGCAGCTATTAAAATTTGGCGTTAAAGTGACCATTCATATAAAAAAACATTTGAACTTTGATCTAAACCCTCTTCTTGTCAGATGAGCAGCCAGAAGGTTTCCTATCACCACATGTTTGTCATAAGCTGTCTTGCTTTTACATACTTTATTCTCTCCACATCAGGTGCAGAAGTATAAATAAAACATGAGTTTAGGCCTCCTACCTATAAATATTCAATGCTTGCAAGTGTAAGATCAGGAGAGTTGGTGACGTTTGTACTGATGTTGACCCTGGAGCTCTGAAACAGATGACTGACTCCTGATTCAGAGTCCTGCATGTTGCAGCAGGATAAAGCTTGCAACTCATTTTTTATTTATCGCTCAGCATGGTAGAAAGATCTTCAGCTAACATACTAAACATCTAGCTTTAGTACCGTTCTCTTTGCTCCTGGCTCGGTCTCTGCTGCCTCGGTCCCGGTCGTCCGTCATGCTCGCCACTCGGCGTACGGGATCAGCCGACCCACGCTGCTCCCTCTCCCGGCTCCGCTCCTCGTTCTCGCGGCTGAAGCTGCGTTTGGTGACCTGCAGCCGGTTTCTGTCGCGGTCGTCTCGGCGATCATCTCGTCGATCGTAGCGGTCACCGCCGCGGTCAGAGCGGTCGAACCGGTCGCTGCGCTCTCGACTCGAGCTGTTTCTGCAGAGAAACACCACGAGCACATCATCGAGTTGTAACTCTGTACAGTCCCACTTTGTCAGTAAGATCTGAATAGATGGTAGCAGGCAGTGAGAATCTGTTGCTCACCTCTGGGGAACTCTTCTGTCCGAGTCCATCGAGGAGCCCGAGGAGGACGAAGGCTGCTGCAAGGCTGAGAACCTGTTCAGAGTGCTGGTGGCTGGACGGCTGCCGGACTCCGAGCCTGGAGAGAAAAATACACACATAACAAGCCGAGTTTCACTTCTGACTTGCTCAGCTATATTTCTATTTGACCTGTAACCACATCAGTCTGGAAGACTTACCAGAATCTGCAGGTTTGGCGCTGGTGCCACCGCTGCTGCCCTTACCCCAGCTGCCCCATGTGCCTTTTCCACCAGGGGCGAGCAACTGATTGTTAAAGTCAAGAACAGGAGTCTGGAAAAGAGAAAGTGTTGGTTAAAAACAAGCTACAAACTGGTTTTAACTGATCAAAATGTGTTTGTGTGCGTTGAACAGCTACGACGTCTATTAACAGCAGGGGAAACATGCCCACCCTCTCTTACCTTA
This sequence comes from Dascyllus trimaculatus, assembly GCA_024666655.1. Classification (NCBI taxonomy): domain Eukaryota; kingdom Metazoa; phylum Chordata; class Actinopteri; family Pomacentridae; genus Dascyllus; species Dascyllus trimaculatus. The sequence goes on from CM045453.1 coordinate 32,708,361, forward strand.
GTGATTTTGCTAAGGCGAGACGTGTCAATAGGTCGGTTTTTGGAGATGGGGACTGTATTCCAGCCCTCATCCTGGGGAGGAGCGCCTCGACCTGGAGTGTGAGGGCCCCCACGGCCTCCAGAACCTCCTCCTCCACCCATCCTGCCTCCTGGGCCTCCGCTGGATTCCTTCTTTGAGATGAGGGCTTGCTGCACCTTCATATGCTCCCTATGTTCCTCCAGCTCAGCCTCCTTGTGAATCTGGTCGATGGTCTTGGGGCCCTGGTCGCCTCGCCGGGGCACCCAGTTGTTCTGGGGTTGGTGGGGGTGAACAGAGGACAGCAGTGAGCAACGACAAGACAGTACAAGACTGTTCTGGTTCTGACAGGGTTTGAGTTTTGGATGTTAAAACAGAAACAGGCAAATCAAATTAATTCAGTATCAATCAAAAGTGTTAGAAGAGCTCTGTGCATGTTACCTCTACCTACTACAAAGACTAATAAATGACACTGATCTAATTGCATCAAGATGTATTTCTCTCACAGTGGAACTATTATAACTAGTGTGGTCACGATAGACTAGAATTAAGAGGGATCAAGACGTCCTACTGTCACCTAACTCTTCTCTTCTGTCTTTGCCGAGAAAGGGGAAAAAAAAGGATGAGTTAAAGTGAAACTGGGCCACCATACTGACTTGGAGCAGCTGATTTTGGTTTGTAAAAAGACCGAAGACAGCAGGTTTTGTAACACTGTGTGGGTGGGACTGGAAGCCTAACTACAGGACTGCAGCATTCCTTCAGAGGAATAAGCTTCAACACCACGAGACTGAACTGGCTTCACAAAGCTGCATCGAAATAAAAGGAAGGAAGTTCAGAAAAAAGAAAAACACTGGAAACTACCATGAGACACACACATGACACAACATAGTCTTTTTAAAGATTATGTTGGGGTGTTAATTCAGCCAAAAGAAGATGAATTAACATGCTACTAGAGGAGATGTTGTCTCAGCCTATGGCACAGAGTAGCTCTGTGTTTGGGAGCTGCCCTGCATTAAACAGCTGAGGAGGGTGTTTCTTTCTTAGCCCGTGTACGAGACTCACACAGGCCAGGGCTAAAGGACCAGTGCAGGCGTCTCTGGGCTGTGTTTAGCACCACACAGTCACAGACTACGTCCAAACAGTGAAGCACATGGCATGTGAAAAGCTCCCCATGTAATCCGGAAACGGGAGAAAAACGCCAGAATTCAGAGAAAAAGACGTGTTTCAAATTTAGCTGGCTTTGTCGAGACGTAGTCGTTAAACACACACGGTCACAAAAACTACTACAGTCACCCCTTTTCACCGAGAAGAACCAGGTCCTAGTTCTGGTGCTTAGATGGTTCTAATCTGGTTCCTCCTAAGAACCTGTTTGGAGCCAAGTTGGAGCCATGGGGTCACCATAAAACCACTACGCTAGCATCCATTACATAGCAGTTGAACAAACGCAGTAAGTTGATGATAATATCTATGTTTATCTCTATAGATGGTCTTGAGGCTGATTGTGAGGCGGAGGTCCTCCTGTTGCCTGGACACATCCGTGATCACGCTACTGGTGGGACACAACTGTAGCAGATTAACTTCTAACCAGATAAACTTGTGTCCCGGGAGTCATTCCAATACATGTGTGATGGGACCAGGGACGTCCTGGAGAACAAGGACACTAATTACTGCTTGTGTGTCCCTTTCCACCGTTGATGGTTGGTCACCATAACCCCGCCCCCAGCCCCTGACGTACTCGGTGCTTAGCTCTGGACCAGCAAAGAGTTGGTGCTTGCTAATCACCAGTTTTTAGAACCTGGAGTCGGTGCTTAGGTGGTGGAAACACAAAGAAGTGGAGCTAAGTCAGGCTCTGGCTCTGAACTAGACCTGGAACCAGCTCGGTGGAAAAGAGGTAAAAGAGCTAAATCACAAAAATCACAACTGAGCACCACAAGAGACGACAAGGAAGGCACCAAACACGTGCAATAAAAACAGAATTGTCTGCAGCCAAGTGGTCTGTCAGTAAACAGCACATGGTGGAACTTGCTGTTAAATCCTGTTGAACTAGTATGAGACCTTTGCCGTGGAGGTCAGCATGTTCAGATCATTTTTAAATTGAGGCTATAACTTCACAGCGACGGCTGATTCTTCTCACGACTGCTTTCCTTGAAACATGTAGGAAAAAAAGCTTGTATGCCTCAAGTTATGTACACAGACTAGCTCAGTGTATACAACATGTGTGTCTGCGTTATTATTTACCCGTCTAAGGTCCAGAACATCCTGCAGCATGAAGCGGATCCTGGAGGTGGTCTTCCTCTCCTTTATTATTTTCTCCATCTGATTGAAATACTGGTCCATACGCGGCTGCAGACAAGAACAACATTTTAGTGAGCGTCTAACTTCCTCTCCCTCCGTCACTGGGAGTAAATGTGCGTTTCGTACCTTGGCCTTCTCAAAGTCTAGGTCCTTGCCAATGGTGGACAACAGTCTACACAGGCACTCCAGGGACTCCTCGTCGTGGTTTTTGAGCAGCTTTACAATGCAGTCGTGCATGATGACCTCCGTGAGCATCTTGAGCTTGAACAGCTCGCCGATGAACTTGATGTTGCCCAGCGAGCGCCTCCTGGCCTTGTCTTTAGCATCCTCTAGCTCCTCGGTGAGCCGCTGCTTCTCCTCCTCCTGCCAGGGACACATTGACACATGGTACTGAACTTCACGGGAGAGACGGTTAGCTAGTACCTGACAAGTTTAAGATATTAACTGTAAAACACGGGGTATTCGACTAAAGTTAAGAGGCCTGTCTGTGAAAGTTCTCATTCATTCATTCAGTCCTTCTGGGCAATTCAATCGAAGGCAACTGGATTTGGTAATATCGGTTATCCTTTCGTCTGTCCCTCGCCTCCTAACTTCTGTCTGTATGCAGAGCTGTAATTGTTTACTGCCTGGAATACAGAGACTTTACTGGCTGAGTATCGTCACGTGTGACCGCTTCACTCGCATGCAATTGGTCGGTGCGTTTCCTGATCTGCTAAACCAATACCGTAAACACTAGAAAAGCTGCACCTGCTAAAATAGAAGCATCCCATCAAGTTTAAAACCTCCTTATAATTTACTGTTTATAAGTTTCAGACCGTCAGTTAGCGACCTAGGCTGTAAAACATCACTACGTTGAGTATACATGTGATGCACGAGTTTAACCATCAACAAGATTCCCAAGTGAAGGAGCCGTATTTCATATTGCAGCACCGTACCACTGAAGCAGCCTCCAGCTCTTTCTGCTTCTTCTCGAAGATCTCGTCGTCGTCCTTGTCCTTCTCAAACTCCTTCTGGCAACGATTTAGCAGCAGCTTGCGGAATTGCACAGTGGCTCCCGGCTTATCTGTGGTTTGGACTTTAAGCTGAAGGGAGCAGGGAGAACGTATGTTAGAAACAAGCAGAATGCTGGGTAATGTAGTGTTAAAGCAGCTCGTCAGTTCCCCAATCCCATCACTTAGATCAGCGGCCCTGACACGTGGAAATTAAACACCAAAATTGGGAATTATCCTGTTTTTTTGAGGCACTTCTTCCTAAACATTGAATTTACAGCTTCAAATGAATCAAAGAAGTATTCAATAAACCACCTTCTCTCATTTAAAAAGGTTATTTGGTCAAATTCAGCTGCCTATTACCAGCCATGTGTCCAATATTTCTTCTCAAAATTCGATAAACTATGTGCGCTCGCTTGGACGTTTTTCAAATACGTTCTGTCACGGCCGACATTTAACATGATCTCTTCCGTTGTCGCTTCCAGGCAGCGTAAAACGTGGCAACTGTCAGCTGACAGGAAAGAATAACCTCCACTTCTTTCTCTTACTGATGGCCGTGGCATTGTTTGTTTCTTTTGAAGGCGACTTTTTTTGGTGTAATGTGTCATGTAGCCCACACCACCACCTTCTGACAACATCACATGACCTAGTTTATTTGCTCCAAAGCAGGTGACGACAACAAGCTGATGTTCTTTTGCAGTATTTCAGATGTTTTCTATGAAGGGTGCTCCTCTTACTTCGAAGGTTAAAGGGTCGATTAAATGCTCCAGTGCTTATTATCCTTTAATCTTATAGCAACACGAAAGGTAGAAGACTGATCAGACCAATCATTATTTCGAGGTAATGATGTTTTTTTACCCCTGATGAAGAAATCAAGATATGGAAAAGATGACAGGAAGGAATTTACAGCATTTTAGCTACTAACCAAGACTATAGATAAAAGTGAGGCTTTACGGCAGGGGTGCCCAATCCTGGTCCTTGAGAGCCCCTATCCAGCATTTTTTAGATGTTTCCCTCTTCCAACACACCTGATTCAACTGATCAGCTCATCATCAAGCTCTGCAGAAGCCTGATAACGATACTGATCATTTAATCAGGTGTGGTGGAAGAGGGAAACATCTAAAACATGCAGGATAGGGGCTCTAGAGGACCAGGATTGGGCACCCCTGGCATACAGGGTTGTGCGTTGGAGTGGTTTGCATCCCCTCTCACTTGTGGAGTGCCTCAGGGATCCATTCTTGGACTTCTCCTCTTTTCATTGTATCTTCTCCCTCTCAGGTCTATTGAGAAGCCCCTGACTGCAGTGTGCAGTTCAGGGCGGAGCTCAAAGTTTGACTCCACCCATCTCAACGTTCCATAAACCAATCACGTTCAGTCTTATTGCATACAACTTTACTTACATTTTGCAACAGTTTGGTGGCAATCTAACCCTAACCTTTCAGGAATATATGTATCTAATGCAATTCAGAGTGGAACCACATACAGGGCCAAATACAGGTTTGTGACTATGCTAGGAGCGTAAGACGGCGCTCGTTTTTACATGCAGGCAATGTCCCTGTGGGCGGAGTCAAAAGTTAGATTCAGCCAATAACATGCCGACGAGCAGCGTTGAGCTTCACCCCGAACTGCACACAGCAGTCACGGGTACTTGGTTCTATTTTCCACAATTACGGCATTAATTCCATTTCTATGCGGACGATGCGCAAATCTACATGCCACTGACACGAGGAAATGCGCATAATGCCCAGCTGCTTTTAGAATGTATTGATGATATAAAGCAACGGATGTCTTTAAACTTCCTCCTTTTAAATGATAAAAAGACTGAGTTCTATCCTAGTGAGGCCTCAGTCAGGGGTGACCTGGCTGCTCTGAAACCTGTAGTCACTGACATCGGTGTGAGGTTGGACACTGACCTAAAACTTGATGTTCAGGTTAACTCAGCTGTGAAAACTAGCTTCTTTCAAATTCACCATTTGGCTCAAGTGAGACCCATTCTTTCCCGGCAGCACTTTGAGATTTTAATCCATGCTTTTATCACTGGTCGCTTAGACTACCGCGATGCGCTGTGTGTTGGGCTCAGTCGGGCGCCACTTGGTCGTCTACAACTTGTCCAAAGCCCTGCTGCTCGCCTTCGAACTGGCACAAGAAAACGAGAGCACACAACACCCATTTCAAAGTCCTTGCATTGGCTCCCTGTCGGTCACCACGTTGATTTTAAGATTCTCTTATTTGTTTTTAAACATCTTCACGGCCTTGCACCACATTATCTGTCGGGCCAACGTTAGGGAATGATTCGCCCTTGCACCTTAGACAGGTTGAGCCACCTTCTGATTTCAGACTTGATTAAAACCCACTTTTTCACCCTGGTTTTAATCAAGTCTGAAATCGGTATTGTTAACTTGTCTTCCCATTTGTCCCCATTGTAGTTATTCTTGCCTCTGTACTGTTGTTATTGTTGATGTGTTCTGCACTTTGGTCAACTGGGTTGTTCTTAAAGTGCATTATAAATAAAGTTGGATTGGATTGGAAGGTGGATTTACCCTCCATTAACTTCTCAAAGTTGTATTTTGACCTCAAAAGACTCCATCATGAAGTTTATCATTTAACCCACCCTATTCAAACAACATAGCTACGAGTTAGCATCTGAATTTTAACACTTCAGCTGTTAATGTTCAAGCTTATTAACACACATTTCCACGTTGAGCGCGGCACCACTTACCCCCATAAGGCATCGGCACATGTTGGCATAGGCCACCGAGAAGTCTGGCTCAGAGATGGCCTTTTCGAAGGTGAGGTCTATGACTCCTTTCAACCTCTCCTCGGTGTCAATAGTCAGTTCCGTCACCTGTTTCATGAGCTGTTGAAACTTCTGAGGGGTCAGTTTGTTGAGGATGCTGCGAACCCGTTTGAACAGGTCCTGGGTCTTCAGATTCTCCGAGTCGTTCTCCTCGGACTCCTCCACGGCGCGGGAGCGACTGGGTTTCTTCACTGAAGGTTTCCAGGCCTTCTCCGCCTTGTTCAGCTGCACGTCGTCGTTGAGGGACATGCTGGTGATGATCTTCCTCGGCTCTTTCCTCTGCATCTGCTGTGAGCGACGCGGGCCGCCGACTCCGATGCCCATACCGGGAGGCTGGGAGGAAAGATGTGGGAGGGGGTGCAAAAGACGTCAGTTCACTCGAGGGCTGTTATCTCCGCAAGCAAAAATGCCGGATGACATCGAGGAAATGTTAACTTACGGGTCCTCTGCTTCCTCCTCCCATGCCAGGCCTGCCAAGGTTGGCGAAGGAGGGTGTGAAGTCTGGACCACAGTTCATCCCTGGTAGGCGACTGGGGTCGAGCTGACGCAGAGGAGTCTTATTAGCCTGAAAACAGAGCGATGTGAGATGTAAAGCTGAGATCTTCTTTTAGTTTTTTGCCTTTCTAGATACAAGTATTTTGATTACGATGCAGAAATGCTTCTCAGGAAATCAAACACTATGCAGAAATAACTTCCTCTTTAATTTACATTACACTGTTTAAGGCAAGAGAAGAGCAGCAGCAGCAGAACAATTCAGACCACGCTGAGGCAACATCAGAGCGCTTCACAAACAAACAAAGCAAATATTTGCACCTTGTCTAGGACAACGTCGCTGATGGCTGGCAGACCCTCGGGCTTGTTCATGCTGGCCGAGATGAACTGGAATCCCAGGAGGAACTCTCGGTCGTATTTCTTCTTCTCCTCTGGGTTGATCGGCTTCCATTGTTCTGAAACAGAAAATGCCGTTTTACTAAAAAGGTTACACAACATGTTTAAGTTATCTGTTCCTGAGAAGGAAACGGAATCATGGGGGAGAGATAGCAACCCTAGACCTGATTGCCTGTAGACACTGATAAATCATAAGACAGACCAGCAAATCAATTAATCCATAAATTAAATTCTTTACAGGGAGATTCTGTGTTTTCCCAAGACCTGAATCTGCAGGCAGAAACCATTAACTAGTGTTTGCCGCAGAGAAAGAAAAAAAACAAACATCATAAGTGTTTAAGACCCATGATTCACCTTCACTTGTTTAGGTGTAGCTGCTTGTAACTTATGGTTCAAATATTCTGCCCTGCCGTCACGTAACTATCGTTTTCCACTGAACACTCATATCAACAGAAGCACAGTCAGGTGAAATGCCACTCCCTCGGTTTCAATGAAGCGAAACTTGGGAATCTGAGCGAGATAAGATCAGTGTTCAAACTGAATTGTCAGCGCAGAAAGTATCAAGGTTCAGAGACCCACCCTCTTTGTACTGGTACTTCTTGTCAGTCCCCTTTGGAGAGTCTGGCTGAATGTTCTCAGCATCCAGCTTGTCCTCCTTGTCCTCCCAGGTCAAGTCCGCCTCCTCTGGGGCAGGAGGAGCAGCAGCAGGGGCCTGGGGTTCTGGTGCCGGGGCCGGCTCAGGCTCTGGTGGGACCACGACCTGCTCCTTGATCAAAGAGGGGACAGGAGCATCAGTTTAGAACCTCAATGTGTATTTCAGAATAAACAGAATAATGCTTGGAGTTTGGTATTTAGGTGTTTATTTTGCGCTTAACTTGCTGCATCAAAGTCATGGCGTAACTGTAGACTCGTTTAACAGGTAAGAAAAGTATGTCAGTACATAAACAGACGCTCTGATGCACACCCACCTCCTTAAAGGCATCCAGGAGGTCTCCCACTGCCTCCTTTTTGTTCAGATCCTTCATCTTCCTCTTCTTCTTTGGCACAGACACAGCAGCTACAAGACAGAAGACAAGCAGCCTCAGATCAGTGCAAACATATCTGACAGAAGAGTCTCGGTGCAGAAGAATGTGGATGATGAAAACTGTCATGCTTGATAAAGGATTTGTGGCAACTAGTAGACAGCATAAAATAAACACACAAATAAGGAGCTGACCTTGCATAGTAGTTTCTACGAGGGCAGGGGCGACGGTGGGAGGAGGAGGGGTGTCCTCTCTCTCCTCTGCTGTGGGAGGAGGAGGAGTGGGCTCTGTTTCTGGGGAGCTGTCCGCTATGGAAACCGTCTCTGTGGGAGATGTCGTCTCTCCCTTTGCATTAGATTCTGGTACTGGAGCGTCTTCCTGGATGTGCAGGTCGACTGGAGGAACCGTATCTTCTGCCTCTGGCTGGGCAGGCGCTGCCTGGACGACTGGTTCAGCAGGACCCTCCTGGACAGCTGGTGCAGGTGCTGACTGGTCAACGGGTGAAGGTGTGGTCTGAACAACAGGTGTAGGTGCTGCCTGAGTGACAGCCATGCAGGTCTGTATCACAGGTTGCTCGCTGATGTCCGGCTCAGCTATGGGGCTGTCGTCACGCTCAGCTGTGCTGACGGCAGGAGCCTCGGGGTCTTGAGGAGCTGGGAGCGGCAGGCCATTCGGTAGGCGGAGCTCCTCAGGTTGTGCAATGGGGGACTCCAGAGGAGCCTCCAGGTGAGTGGGTGGTAACGTGACAGACAGTTTCTCAGGCTCCTCCTCTGCTACACCGTTAGTGGTGGAGGGAGGAGCAGGGGGTGTGTCCAAAGAGGCCGCTGCCTCCTCTTCTTTAGTCTCCACCTCTTCTTTTGCCTCTGAGGCTTTCTTGTCCGTTTTGTTCTGTGCAGCAGAGTGGGGGACAGGGTCAGGGAGAGGTGCAGGGTATGCAGGTACCTCAGGGGCTGGCTGGGGGGGTGGTGTGGGTTCCCTGGGAGGTGGGGGAGCATCCATCACGTCTGCAACAGGAGTGTCTGGTGCAAGTGTGGAAATAGTGTTGAGAGGGGAGTTCTCTGCCTCTGATAGAAGAGCGGCTGCAGTGGCCTTAGTGTCCGTGTCAGAGGACGAAGCCTCTGTGGGGATGGGGTCACCCTTGGCAAGTTCAGGGGTCTTTGACAGAGGAGGAGGCGTCGGTTTCCCTCTGTCATCTGGAAGGTCAAAAGGCAAACATTTATTTCACTAAGACTGCAGACAAAATGCTACACACCTTCATGTTTTAACAATCAACACGGCATCAGAGCATGACGTTTACTGAAAAGCTACAATGAGATATTGACCCCAGCTCTGCTCTGCCGTGCTGAACTTCATTTTACTTTTAAGTACGGCCTTTTAAAACGACTGTGAACCCTTTTGGCTTCCGACACGGCTGAACAACATGCTGAACAAACCAGTTCTCTTGTAGCATGACCAAACCTCCACGCTTCACAGCCACAGACCTAATTCAAACCATCCTCCTCTGAATCGGCTTTGAACACCATGTCAGAACAGTCAAAATGGCTGCCTCGAATCGGGTCAATTATTTTTGAAGCATTTACGACTTTACAAACACGGCACGCTGCATTAGAGAGTTTAGAGAAGCGCAGCTCTGATGTGGGCAGAACAAGAGGCAAATAAACGCCACATCGATCATTTGTTTCCTCAAGATTCACCATAACACTGGGAGGGGAAGGAGCCTCTGTGTCTGACATGAGTTTCATACACATGTACAACACGCCTAAATCAAAAGAAGACACATTCGTCTACCAGGACTTGCTTTTAGTTCCACTGACACATGAGCGGCTTCCAGACACTGCAGTGTAACATGTCGAGGACAGTAATTTGCAAGGCCCTTATGTCCACACTGTTGGCTAAACTAGTAAGTAAGCAAATTTACGAACTCACGCACTGCGAAACCCTACTTCTCTGTTAGCTGAAAGATATTTCAAACTGATCTTAAGAGGAAACCATCAGCTGGAGGCGTTTGATTTTCAAAAACGCTACCGCTCAAGTTCAATTTAGGACTTACCGAGGGCAAAATAAAAGCTAATAGATGCAAAAATGGGTAAACAGACTGCTGCTGAGAGAACAAGCTGTCTGAGAAATCCATCAGCGGCTCAAGTAGAAAGACAATTCAGGAAAAAGGGATTCTATAATATGCTGGCTGCTTACTCTTTCGGCAGAGGAGTGGAAATCCGTCTGAGCTGCGGACTGATTTAGCTACAACTGGCTAATGCTAACATGCGAAGCTAAATCAGGTCGATGAAAATACACCAGATGTCTAAATGCACAGAGGCAAGAGGTTCTGTTTCACCGTGTCCGACTGAAACATTCTGGGAAGAGGTCAGAGCAACACGTGAGAAACTTATATTAAAGAATTTAATTGGAGCCTTAAATTGTTTCTAAGTGGCATCTATCCTAAAAAAAATCTAATTATAATAAAAGTAAACAGACATTAATGAACCTCAGCTTCCTAAACGCTGAAAAGGTGACAGCTCTGTTTTAGAGAAGGACTCTCAGACTAAATATTAATCTAATTATGTCAACCCTGCCACTACACGGAAAAAATTTAACATCTTACTAGTTTATTCGTCTTATTTTTAGTCCAAATTGTCTCAACCCACTTGATTTAAGATAAATTCACTTTACAGGTAACATTTCAGCAGATGGAGGGACGTGTTTTAAGACAACGCATCTTAAATGTCTTGTTAAGTCAAACAATCTTGAAATGATCTTGTTTTAGTTGTATTTTACCAGAAACAAGGTTCATTTCATTTCATCCATGTTTCAAGCTGAGCTGTTGTTTGTATCAGATAAATAATCTGGATTTAAGAAATAAAGTAAATGCATTTTATTGGAAAATCACCAATTCATATCAGAAAACAGCTGCATGTGGAAAATGTGTTAAAAAAAAAAACAAAGCAAATGTCTGCTTTTGAGTTAAAACACCTCCTTTTGGGCGTAGCTGGCTTCACCTAAAACACAACACCTTCAAATGCTGTCAAACACCACTAAATATTAGGATTTCTAGCCAACTGTGAGAAGACATTATATCTCAGAATAATCTCATTTCAAGTACAAGATGGTCTTAAATCTAGAGAAGAGCCACGATAATACAACTAAAATAAGTTGAATACGTCTCAAATTAAGAAGCTGACATTAAACTTATTAAAGCAAAAATCTATTTAACTCTTTATCATGTCTGGTTTATTCTAAGACACCTCAGCTTGATAATGCTGCTAAAATACAGCTTAAAATAAGCTAATTTTAAGACCTCAATATTCTAAATATCATGTCTTATTTCAAGAAATCTGACCAAGCAAATGTTCACTTGTTCTATTGGCAGATTTTTACACTTATTTCAAAGTAAAAGTGCCTTGAAGTAAGTTTTTTTTCTTGTTTTGGGAGAGGCATTTTTTCCAGTGTAGAAAGAATAACTTATACGTTAAAAGACAAACGAGGAAGTTTGGGGACCCTTAATTAAATCTGTGGTGGACAGTGTAGTTTTTAATGATATGAAGAGCCATCTGTTGAGCGGTTCGGTATTCGTGGATGCGCTTTATTCTTCTTTTGTCGTGCAATCTTGTAAAAAATATCGTGAATAGCTGTTTTCACGTCCATGTGTGACCGTGCTCGAGGCTCCGTCCACGTGGCCCTCACCTGGTCTAGCCAGTGCTGGTGTGGCAGCAGCTGTGACGCTCTCACCGTTGGCCTGGGCCGCCGCTGTGCCTTCTGATCCCGATATGGCCGTCTGTGGGCAGAAACACGCAAGAAAAAAAGAATGACCTGAGCGGAGAGGACGGCACAAATCTTTCCATATGACAGGGGGGAAAGAACTGGTTTCATGTTAGTCCTGAGTTGGCTATAGCCGCCACATGCGAGCACTCGGAGCCAATAATAAGAGAGTTTGATTTTGACAGGCTGCAGCGTAACACATGAGGACTGGCAATGTGCAGCAGGCCTTGTAAGTGGTAACATATGGACAGTGCAGGGAAGCGGCTCCTTGTTTTAGGTGTAAATTTGAGTGTTACAACAGACTAGGCCGAGCTTTACACGGCAGAAACTGTGACGAAGCACACACTATATTTTATTTATTTATGTGTTTAGGTGGACGCCAGAAGAGAGCAGTAGATGTTTTTTAGGATTTAGAAGATACAACATGAGCATTAGCAACTCCTTGTTGGCATTTCTACTCATCTGATCACTCGTCCTAATAAATACAACTTCACAAAGGAGTTTACAAAGTGCTCTGACAGACAAACCATAAAGCAAAAAGACTATCATGTCTTTTGTTTCATAGACTGAACTGAGTTTCTAATAATAAAACATTTAAACCCAACAGTTCGCCTGCTGTGTTAAGCACTTCCCATATGAACACTGTACTGTAGCTCACCTGTGGAGGTGTTGGAGTAGAGCCACTGCGGCCCCCTGACATAATCTCCTCTGTAATGTCTCGGCCTCCTTGGTTAGGGTCTCTTATTCTTATCTGCAGAGAAAAGGAAGCAGAGGTCGGTGTACGTACGCGGAGTTAACAGAAACAAATGACAGATCGGCAGCACTCGAGAGAGAGAGAAAGCCTGCTTCAAAGAGCAAAAGGGAAAAATGTCAGGGTGAGCAGAGTGACATGCTTGGAAAGAGCTGCCTTCCCACGGAGCGACGCCTACAGCCGTCCGCCCTTTTTGTGTCCTCCCTTATTCGCTGCGACTCTGCTGGCTGCCTCGCGTTCAATGAAAGCTACATTTTTCTCACAGTCCCGAGCACCGAGGCACACGAAATCCAATTCCTCTGCCGCACAACTGAACGCGCCCCGGCCTCCCGAGTCGCCACAGAGACTCGCGAGAATCGAATCGGCCAACTCAAACTAATTCCTCTGCTGGTGTAAGCTGTTGCGAAAATTCCCCGACCTGCATGAAGGCAGAGCACAATCAGGTCGGACTACAGAAGACTTTCCTGTGTGCACGCACAACACTCGGGCAGGAAGGGGGGAAAGTGAGTGAAAATCTAATCGCTCTCTCACAAGGAGTGCCCATACATTGCAAACACGTGTTTTCTATTCAGCATTTTCCTTCTTCCTCCCAATCGCACCAGAAGTATTTACTGTGTGAAGTCAGAGCTGTCATGAAAGTGCTACGAACCACAGCGCTACCAACTAAAGCGACAAGGATTAAACTATTCAACCAACTGCTGCAACATTTTTGCTCTCTGGCCTACTTTTGCCTTAAAGTTCGACAGTATTTGCTCAACGCTACTGACCTTTACCTGCTTCAGCTCGTCTGCAACTCCTCTCCCAGAGCTCTACAAACCCCGGTGGGCCTCTCTCATTCTAGGGCTGAAGTAGCCGCTCCAGCTGGCTCGGGGCTGGACTTTAAACCCCCCCCTGAGCAGGATGGCGGGCGGATACAGAGAGTAGTTTCACCTCAGCTCAACTCTGACAATACACATCCAGACTGAGAGGGGAGGTCGACGCGCCGGCAGAGCAGGACCGAGCAGGCCTGGCTGTCAGCGGGCTAGCTAGCAGCTCGACTCACTCTCTCCCTCGACCAAACGCTGAACAGAACAGAAAAAAAGAGGATAAAGCGACTGGCCTTGTAAAGCTATGGTATTGGAATGCGCACACCCGCCCACAGAGACTAACAGACAGTTAAAGGGGCCGGAGAGCGAAGGAGGGGCATGGTAGAGGGAATGGGAGGGTTTCCAGGAAAAAAAAAGTTATCATTATCAAATGAGCTGCAGCTCGCAGAAGAAACTCCCCCTTTCCTCATTCTCTCTCTCTCTCTCTGTTCTGTCATCCGCCAGGGTCAAGTCACTCCTCGTTTTTTTTTTTTCTTCAGGCTTTTAGAAAGCAGAGGAAACCAGCGCTGGAGGAGGAGGAGGAGGAGGGGGGGATGCCACAGCAGCAGAGGAAGGCTGGCTGGTTAGCCCTTCCGGCTCAGGAGGGGGAGGAGACCGGTGGCCACGTGGAGCTGAGCTATGTGCTGACATGTCCTTCACCCCCCCTCCCCTCCGGATTTTCTCTTTGACACACGGTGAGAGGGACAGCAAGAGGGTAGGAAAGTAGAAAAAGGCAGTTCACAAAAGCTTTTACATGTCACCTGCACACAAATTGGCGAAACAGCTTAATTAAATTAAATATATGACGGCCACAGACTTGAAAAACACTCTTATGTGCTGCTAATTAAAGCTGGTGCACTTTTCTGGGAAGCAAAACAGCCTTGTGGAGTTCCACGTGCACAGCCTGTAAATGGAAGGTCACAGACGGCCAACACCGGACCCTCATTCACCCTTATTCCTGTGGATGCGTCCCCCTACGAGGCACCAAATCTCTACCTGCTCTCCCAACGGACAGGAATGCAAAGCCTGTAGGGTGCACTTCAGCACTCACGCAAGCCTTTACATAAGACCGAAGCACAACCAGCGCTCATTGAAGCAGATTTGTGCTGCAGTTTCTCCCAAAACTCCTCGTCCGTTACCTTGAGTTTGCAACAAAGCCAGATTTTGCGGCACATGTGTGTGAGACGTACGGATCGTGGCACATGGGATGGATCGGGAAAAGCAGGTCTAACTCAATCGTAACCCTTGCCGCAGCAGTCTGAAATGTTAAAACGATGATTACATGAGAGGCACAAACTGGGGCTTCAGTTCACAGAGGGCTACCACATACCAGGCGAGGGCCATCTTAGAGAGCGGAGGAAACACTAGACATGCTGCAGAACCGGGGAATATGTCGTACAGCGAGTTAAGGTCAAGTTCGCCACTATCCGTTTCAATCTGTAAGCCGAACTCGACGTCCAGACTCAAGAGCGACTCTGGAACCATCTTCAGAAGGATTACGACACACCAAGCGGCGTTAAGTTCCATCAGCGCCGTCAGATCAGTGGATTACCACGAGGGAAAAGATTGCAATGCTTGTCAATATCACTGCAAAGGAGCTCAATGTTTAACAGTCAAGTTAGCGTCCAGAAGTTGCAGCTTTACATCATCGCGGCGTACCTTTTTTAAACTTTCTGAATGCGGCATTTTACCTGCAGCTCAGTTTAGAAGCATTTAACCCTCTGAACCCGACACGTCATCGTTAAAAAACATGCCAAAACCAAACCACTTAACAGAGCAAGACAACAAAAAACAGAAAGAACCGTCAAATTTTGAACCTTCCAACGTCGTCGAACCAAGCGGAGGTTTAAAATTGCCAAAATAAGTTGTTTGCACCGCGTTCTGCAAGGAAACAAAACAGAAACAGAAGCAACGTCTGACTCAGCCGCAGCCGAAAGTCACATGAGGAAAAAACTTCAGGGGCTTTTTGGCCGAACTGCCGGCTGTTTACACAAAGCAGAGAGGAGGCGAGGATGGCAACGAAGCGGGATGAGAGCGAAATAAAAACATGCTTGTTTGATAAAATAAATGCAGCGCGGTTCAGAAAATGGCACAGCTGTAAGCGAGTCGTTTCCAGATATGTTTCACTGAATGTGTAATCAGAGTAGAGTGAGAAAGGCCCGGTTTGTAGAGGCTGTGGAAAGGTAGATAAAGAGTATGTAGAGCCATCATTATTTTCCAGTAAGACAGAAGCAAAATACACTCAGACATTGCTAGAAAGGGTTAAAGAGTAAACAAAACTCAGCTGATTTAGCATTGCACTACTCTAAGACTGTATAAAAAAATATCTACCTTGGAAAAGCCTGCCAACTACATTACCCACAATGCAACTCAACCACCCAACGCCTGGTCAGAGATGGATGTGCTCGTTGTAGCCAAGGCAACCGATAGCCTCTAGCCTAAACACAGATGAAGGAGGCTCACTTCCGCACGGACAAAAAAAAGAGCTGTTCCATGTTCTTCCACCGTAACAGATGTGCTTTTTTTTAAGACACGCGTGTAACACAGGTGGAGTTCCCCCTCGATGACGAAGCGCATTCTTTCCGCGAGGAACTTCTTAGCGCCAAAATCACAGGGCAGTGAAAAGGTCTCATCTCAGATCTGGTTTAAACTCGCCATCTAATTCAATTTCAAAGAGGAATGTGAAGCTTTTTAATCTGTAAGGCTCACAGTCATCCAGTGAAGCACCGCGCCGACCTAAACCACACACATAGTTTAATGCACATGCTTTTTAAAATGCTAATGAATGTGCTCAAATAGGCTTGTAGAGCATAAAGAGCAAACCACTTAATTGTGCAGTGATCATATGCTCCCTTTAGGTGCCAATAACTCTATTAAAGAGGGATACACACTTGCAACACACTTGAGCTTCATGCATCTCATTTACTCTTCACTACCTTCCCCCACAGATGAGTGTTCTGCATGGATATGGTGTCGTGCATGTGGTCAACGACAACGGCGTTATGACAGAACACGTTGCAGGGATAAAAAACCTTTCTCCATCATGCAAGAGCCAACAAAGTTATCAGTCTGGATTATTACCTAGATAAGCCTAATATAGTCTGAGTAACACCGAGCTGATCTAACAGGAGCTCAAGAGTAATAAACACAGATGTGATGCATTCAGATGGAATTAACATGAAGACATATTGCAGGTTAAAGCACTCGACAACTAAATGTTCCACTGTAGACAAACTGTTCCTTCATGTCCCTGTTACTCTTGTATGAACCATTAAAACAAAGCTGAACGATGTAAACATATTCTCAGTTTACAATCACTTTATTCGGCTAATAAAATAAATATAGCTTAGAATTCAGATTGATTGGAATTCTGGAGGAACTAGAAGCAATAATCAGGTGAGATGGAAATCCTGGATCAGAGGAGTCCTCTCAAAGCTACAATGAGCCAGTTCAGTGAATCATGTTTTGTGTAGAGGAATGCTGACTGTACCTGTTTGCGTTCCCGTTTGGTGTGGATGTGTTGGGGAGGCTGAGGTGGTGGCTGCTGTGGTTGAGGGGCAGGGTTCATAATGACCGGCGCCGCCGGCACCGAGGGGGTGAACTGAGGCTGTGCGGGGTAGTAGGCCCCTGCTGTGGATCAGACAGAAAGAAGAATGTAAACCAGCACATACTGACTTAATCCTGGAGCTGCAACTTGGCACAAACATATCAGCCTGATGCTCACAGGATGTACAGACGTATTCACTAAAGAAACGCCTCTGGTTCCACAATGACCTTACTGTCTACTCCAGTAATGTCCTTAAAGTCCTGCTAGGCTACCTGGAAGCTCTTCGAAAAGCTGCGTGTAAAATGTGAAGGCTTCAGTTCCTGGTGATTTGCAGAGCAACAGCTGCAGTTTCACATTCACTGAAACCTCTAGTGTCACCACAGAGAGGCAAATGAACTCTTTTAAAGTCGTTTAACAGCTAAACGAGGGTTTAGACACTTCAAACATGCACCCAATGCACTTCCAAAGTCCTGTTGTTACTTGTCAGCATCTTACAAGGAACATCACTGCAGTTTGATTAATTACTGAATAATTAAGACGTTAAAGACATAAAAGGACAAACTGATGGTTTAAATGCTGTAAGGACCTTCTGACCAAATCATCAGTAACATTAATAAATAGTGAAATAAAAGTTCAGGTTAGAGGTACGAAGCAGATTATTGGATCCAGTAATCAGCATTTTTCTGATTATGATTCTTGATTATTTAAATAAACTTAAAAATGCAATACTTCATCTCTGTTGCAGCCACGTGTCTCTGTTTGTGGTCACCATTCTTCAATGACCCACCTAAAACGTGATCTGATTGGTTGAATGCACGCCAACTAACCAATCAGCACTCAGGGATAAATGCCTAAAAGGTCTTTCTCAATTAAATAGATGTAAAACGTAAATAAAAATGGCTTTTCAGTGAACACCTGTCTTGAAGTTTGTGTTAAAAATACTGAATCTTTAAGGTAAATGTACACTGGTTCCAAATTTCAACACTTAAATACTACTAATTAATATTAATATCCTAGCAAAAATGTTTTGTGCTAGTAATGCTAGTATACGAATCCAGAATATGAAACAAGAAGAACTATTTTTCATTGACAACAGTCGTATAGCCAGACTCTGCCAGCAGAACGAGGTCGTACATCATCCTCCACTGCATAGCTGCTCCGTGACACAACTTGTTATTTCTCTCCTAAATCAAATCCAAGTCAAATGTTCACATCGGTCGTCACCAACAGCCGTTACCACTATTAACTGATCTGCAGGAATGTGTTTCCAACAAATGGATTCACCGTTTTGTCAGTAAGACGGCAGAAAATAATGATTAGAACTTCCTGCATCCTAGTGAGACCCAATGTGAACTGCTTGTTTCATCCAACCAGCTGCACAGATATGCAATGTGAAGTCATGTACGGGAGTCGGTCCACGCCAACTCACCTCCCGGTTGAGCTCACGGACGTTCTGCAAATGAGCCAGGTAAAAACTTCCACCTGAACCACGGAGTCTCGCAAAACCCCGCAGCTCTGCTCCGAACACTTTCTGAGCTGTGAATTTTTGAAAACAGGCCCTCGAGCATCTTCAAAGCGTCGCCAGTTGCTTTTTTTCCCCCCACAGGATTTGGCTGATTTTCTTTTAATCTCAAGAAAAAGTTGCACTCATGACGTCACATTTCAGGAATTCTTTTTCATGATCAGAAAAGCTGCAGATTAACTACCTGAAGATGTGCTGGATTGGCTAATTGATTATCTGGCTACATGCAGTCTAAGAGCTAATCCACCACTCTTTAAAAAAATAAAATCACTGCCGATAACATGAACAGCTTCTACGATGCACAAATCACCAGTCAACCAGCAGACATGGCACCTGGAAGAGCTCGCAGGTCCGCCTTCAGACCATGACACAGCACTGCTCAGCCCTTTACAGGTGGCTCTAATCTCTGAAGGCCATGGATATTAATTACATTTCCACATTTGTCAGGAAAGCTGCTGCCAGTGTGACCCCCCCTCCCCCTTATTAAAAAGTTACCACAAGATCAAACAGCCTCCGTTAAAACAATCTGGTCAGTAATGTCAACAAGGCATCCAACAGCGACGTTACCTGGCCTCGCAAACGGCCGCTGCTACGGTTCGGAACCAGCTGTGGCCCGCTTTCAAAAGCCCCCCGAGGCGAAAAGGGAGAAAGTGAAGTTCGAAGAGGCCCCTTCTTTCTGCAGCTAGCTCCTGCTCTGCCTCGCTCCCCCCCTTCTGCATGCATTTCAGTCGAACTCACATTACTGAGTCTGCATTGTTGACCAGGAGCAGCACGGCCTAAATATAGTCAAAAACCCACACCGGCTGGGGGGGAAGCGTGCCTGCGAGAGGGAAAGAGGGGAGGGGGGGGGGAAGACGCAGAGAGAAGGACGGAGAGAGGGAGAAGGGGAGCATTCTCCAAACCAGAAAGTGGAGTCAGACTTTTCTTGGACGGCGTCCCGGTACAGTAAATAAGAGACTTGAGATATGACTCACAAAGCGCAGAGGTTTGGAACAGGAGTGGGGTGGGGGGGGGGGGGCTGCAAAGAGGCTCGCTGTCTAGACGACACCTACCCTCAGAGTCCTGCTGCTCTTGAGACCCACGGTTCCCCATGCTGGATGCCAAACAGAGAAACGAAGAGGGAGTTTTTTCCCCCTTCTCAAACCCCCTCTCTGACTTGTTCCTGTCCGCTCTACAGGTGCCCTCTCAGAATGACTCCTTTTAACGCTCGGCCCTCCCTCTTCCAGCGTGTCTCCGCTCTGCTCCTCCCTCTGACCTTCCCGATTCCTCCCTCCCTCCCTCCCTTTCCCCACACCTCCAGAGTACACCGGCAGGCAGGCTGAGCTGTTAGGTTGAGCCATTCAGACCGGCTCTGATTTGCCTGTTCACCATGGACAGGTTATCTGATCTGAGCCGGCTGGGACATCAGAGCCCACAACAAAGGGGGCGGGCTGTGTGCGTGTACTGTATGTGGCAAGCAAGACTCACTCTTGCCGGGTGGGAGTCTTAAAAATAGTCAGCACACTCCGTCAGCACTGTGTGTGTGTGTGTGTTTACCTGACTGCTAGAAAAGGATCTAGTGGTCAGAGAGACTGCACCACTCAGAGCCCTGGAGGGCGGTGGTGAAATGATATTCTGGGATTGTTACTATGCAGTCACCAGAACTTTAAGATGAGCACAGTGGGTGGGATCATATCTAGATACACGTCAAATAACTCTCCTGCGTCGTCCACACCTCCTCGCCAAGCAGACATCAGAGAGCAGGGAGCTCGAGAGTCGCGCCTCGCTCGGCCGGTTTGTTGTTTTTAAGGTCATGTGCCGCCTGACGTCACGACACGCCATGTGACTCCCCCTCTCAGAGCTGCCAAAGCAATGCACGCCCTCCACCTAAACCCACGGGAGGTTATCTTCTGTGCAAGCAAACAAAATAGGGAGCATGAACTAGCTCAAGTCAGATCGCCAGTCGCCTGCTGCAGGGAAGACGATCAGAAGGCCGTCACACTAACAGAGAAACGTCCTCTGAGGAAAACCCTAGAGGGTGTTTCAGAGGTGATCGACTTCCTCTTGTAAAGCCTCGCTAATTTAAGTCAAGTGTTCCCATCAGGGTTAAACAAACATCCACAACACTGGAGTTTAGGCTGCAAATTAAACGTACTGTGAAAATACAACACTAAAACTATAAATGTCGCTCAGTGTTCTGCTGGGAAGCCCCGGATCCTTGCGTTGATGCCGATGTTGCTTTAACGCCTCTAACAGCACCATCCATCTAAACATCTCTGACAGAAGCAGGACAATAAACACCACTCAACCCAAGAGGAACTCCAGAGACCCTGGTCCATGCCCAGACAAGTCAGGCAGGTGGTTTTAATGTTGTGGCTGTTCAGTGTGGATTCGTAAATTGGGCTCAGAATACAAAACCAGTCCCTCCAGGAATTCGCGATCGCAACAATTAACGCAAATTCAACCAATCTCCATGAATTCTGCGCGACCTTACAATTTCGTCCAATCACCGCGACTTTTCCGCAATTTTGTCCCGCCTCCCGTGAGTTCCACCAATCACAGCAGTCCCCAGTAATGCACGTACGTCACCGGATTCACTTCCTTGTTTATGGTTTGAAGATACAGATACGTATGCAACAAAAACTACTGCAAAACACTTCCCTGATGTTCTTCACCAAAGCGGAGCTAAACTGTTTTCACCCCGTGGAATATTGAGGTGGAACACAAACCAAAACCATCCACTGACAAACACTTTTCTACCGTAAACATATCAGGAGAATGGGTGAAACCAGCGGACCACAGACCAGACAAACCACCGTGATGAAGCTGCTGCATCCAGATCTGTGGCAGCACTGAAACAATGAAGGTCAGTTAGATTCATTAACTGACGTGACGAGCTGTGAGCGTGTGTGTGTGAACACGCGTGTGCCAGGATGTGGAATTAGCTTTTTAAACTTTTAACATTTTTAATGAATTATACAAAACAAAGAAAAAATGCAATTTTTTAGCAATTTTTTACCGTCTCCTGCAATTTTATCGCAACAAATACGCTTCAAACATCACAATTTTTAGAAAAGCTGCCGCAAATTCAGGCATTTTAGGAGCAACGATCTTGAAAAACGCCTGTGAAATCCTGGAGGGACTGCACAACATGACAGGATTCAGTGCGAGACACACTTTGTGGGATAATCAAAGGTTTCAGGTGGTGTTTTTTATGGACTCATGCCCAGAAGCAGTTCAGAAAAGTAGAACATGGAAGACCTAATTCAATTTGTCTGCAATCGGAAATTTATCAAACGGGGTGTATCCTTATGCTCACATTTTTCTAAAGGTCAAAATCAGACTTCTCAACGTAATATAGCATTGGTGTGACATTTAGAAAACAGAAGTGTTTAGCTTAATGAAAATACACCGATCAGCCATAACAATAAAACCACTGACAGGTGAAGTGAATTCCATTGATCATGTTGGTACTATGAGGTGTTCTTCAATCGTGATGATGAGACTTAGACACCCAAATAAACATCGTCCCACAACAAACACACTTCCTCGTGCAGATCGAAATCCCAAATGTCACTGGATGAAAATGCACCCCACCACATGGCAACAACAACATCAACCAATCATCTTGAGGAACATGACAATGGTCCAACATGTTGATGTGACCTCCAGACTTCCTACAGCCCATTCTGATCAAGCATCAACAGGATGCAGTGGAACAAGTTGGATTGACAGAGGCCCCACTGCACAAACCAGAGTACCCAAAGGATCCAGTGCCAACGTCCCACAGGACACCCTGAGAGGTCCTCTTGTCCATGCCCAGTGGTTCAGAGCATTTTTGGAGCACATTAAGGGGGACCAGCACAATATTAGCCAGGTGGTCATAATGCTATGCCTGATCGATGTATGTTAAAACCCAGGAAAAGGGTGTTTCTAATATTAGCATCATGATTCCAGTGTCAGACCTCTGACAGACTCCGTGATGAAACTGGTAAAATCAAATTTCTTGTTTAACCCCAATCCATAAAGTTAAAGTGGACCTCTTTGGTGTCAACTCAACGGTCAACAAGACCTGGTTCTAAACTGCTTCTAAATGCAGTTTCAGCACATACAGCCTGTTTAAGACAACACTACATGCACTAATCTTTCTTTACAGGCACACTGTAATCCAGTTTTACCACTTTTTACACATTAACACAGACGAACCTTCCTGCACGGTGAAAACATTAAGCTGAGAACCTGCAAAAATAACGCCAGCGTTACTTAAAACTCCCATTTTTCATGCGCACTTGCATTTTTGAGGCACGCAGATGCAGACTGTGCAAAGGTATTGTTCAAATCGTGTACAGTGCACATCATACTGCAAAGAACAGGACACGCACAGCCTCATAGGAAGAATTGTGTTTTCACAGGTCTGCATTCACGCCTCCACATTGTATTGGTGATGAGCTACAGTTCAACAAAGACAACACATAGCTCAAATGCCTGCCAGAGGGGGGTCAGCAAGTTTGCTTCGGCGCACCGTCGGCTCCCGTGCTGTACCGACGCGCAGCCACCTCTAGAGGGCGTGGCAGCACATGCGATGAGCGGCAAATGCAGTGGTGCTGCTGTGCTTGGCAGGAAATGTGAGGTAACACATATGATAGCAGTTTGTTTGGAATGAATACACATGAAGTAAGAAGGATCACTTCATCTGTATGAACAGCTGAGTTCTTTGAGTTAATTATAAAAACATCATCATGATATTAACATGTAACACTCAGAGCAGGTATTAATGATGCTATGTAGGCCCATTTCACTTAACCTGCTCTGACACTGACAGTCAGCAAAATGCTCCAGAATGCAGCCACACCCATCACTGCCTGGTTGCTGCGTTTCATTATGCTCATATGCTCCATGTTGGTGGAGAGAAAGAAGTCACCCATGCTGATTTCTTCCTGGATGCTTGCTGTAATGTCACTGCACAGCTGACTGCCCGGAGTGACGCCACTGCCCTTTAGCTCTGAGGAACTTACACCAAAAACCTTTAATTAAAAATAAAAACTGCTGCTTCCTCTTCTTTAAAGCAGAACAGCTCCATGTCTGTATGATTGGAGTTTCATTCCTGCCTCTAAACCTGCTGGTCTTTTTTTTTTTACTTCTCATTTCATGATAACCAGAAGTGTCTTTTTGGGGTTGGCTTGAGATCTTGACATAAGAGATGAAGAACAACTTGAGATGGAGACGGCAGCATTTAGCAGCAAACTCAGACGTCTGAGGTTGATTAACGAACGTCTGGAGCTTTACGTCAACACTGATAGATGGAGACAAACTGGCTCAACTAAAAAGTCAGCCAAGTAGGAGTGTCAAAGAGAATACAGAGACATGACACTACAAAGATGGAGTTGAGAGGTAAAATTAGCATACAAAGACTAAGGCTACGTTCAGACTGCAGGCTAAAGTGACCCAAATCCGATTTATTCCCCCCTATACGACCTGTATCTGATCATTTCATGACAGTCTGAACAACACACATCCGATTTTTCCAAATGCGACCCAGACCACTTGGATATGTGGTCCTGAATCCGATAGGTATCTGATCATTTGCCATGCGACTTCTGTCTGAACGGCCAGGTCGCATTTATCCGACCGACACGTCACTGATACACAACAAACGTCTCTATTCTGTGTTCAAGTAGGAACAAAAACAACAAGCATGGCGGACGATAATGTGGAGTCCAGTCAGTGGAGGTTTAGGAGTTCATTAATATTTGGGGGGACAGCTCTATTCAGGACAAACTCGAGGGGTCTTATCGGAACCGGGCGGTTTTTGAAAACACTTCCAAAGAAATGGCCGAGCAGTGGGTATAAACCATAGACATATATATGTAGACGCCGCGTTGACTGCTGCTGCCGATTGGAGCCGACGTGCCTATGCGGCGGCCATCTTGGTACAGTGCCACTCGCCCCTACAGTGCATTACATCTATAGAGCAATGACATGTCTGCACTATAAAAGTGATCATAAATCGATCAGTTGTCAACATATATTGTTTGTTACTAACGTCAGACATGGAGGACGGACAGGCAGACATAAATAGAACGAAAGCTTCCAAGCATCCTGTGTCAAAGCTACATGTGTGACGTTTTTAACAAACCAAACCATTTGGAAATCGGTTGAAGATTCAGTGAATAATTCTACTTTAATATTGTGGAGTACCTCTTACCTCCATAGACTTACATTCACTCCCCCCTCTGCTAGCCCTGTACCAAGATGGCGGTACAAACGGCTCCAATGCAAAGAAAAGTAAAGAGCCTCCGAGCCGAATATGGGGAGGCTAAAGACTCAAACGAACGAGGCGGTCGTGGACGTGTTGCCGGTCCACTTTACGAAGAGCTGGACTGCATTTTGGGAGATGAGCCCAGCGTTCAGCCGATAGAACAATGGACATATATATATACACGTAGACGCTGCATTGACTGTGGAGGGACGTGCCTAAAGCTCCGCCATCTTGGTACAGGGCTAGCAGAGGGGGGAGTGAATGTAAGTCTATGGAGGTAAGAGGTACTCCACAATCTTAAAGTAGAATTATTCACTGAATTTTCGGCCGATTTCCAAACAGTTTGATTTGTTAAAACAGCACACATGTAGCTTTGACACAGGATGCTTTTGTTCCATTTATGTCTGCCTGTCCGTCCTCCATGTCCGACGTTTGACAGAACTGCTGGATGGCAGCTTTGCCGTGTGACGTCGTCGTGTCCTCTTCGTGTGGGACACTTTTGGGTCGCATGAAGTTCACACAGGAGATCACATACAAGCCGCGTTTAATTGGAAATGTGAACGAACTCGCAAAAAATCGGAGCGTTAAGCCCTGCAGTCTGAACGTAGCCTACGTCAACCATAACCACTGCTGTGGGATAAACCGTCCCTCCCTGTTACCTTACTACAGTATCTGAACTAGGCTGTTTTTGTTGTTCAGATGCTACAACTCAAAGTCAGAATGTTTTGCTGCATATGGCGTCGTTAAAACCCGAGCTGTGTGTCTGTGTGCAAGTGGCGCTGATGAGGCCCCAGGTAGAGCCTCTTACCATAAGTACCATATTCAGCGGGGCTGGTGCCTGGGTAGAAGCCCGGGGTTCCTCCTGGGACTGGGTATTGCTGGGGTGTGGCCACATAAGTTGGCGACCGGTACTGAGGGCGAAAAACAAGAGGGAGCATGAGACAGCAGATATATAAACCATTAGTTTGCACATAGAGCTTCTTCAACACACACATCTTAGAGCAGTTTGAATCACTAAATCAGATTTTGTGAATGCAGTGTGAAAGCAGACTGTCCCACTTCTAACAAACTAAAAACACAGCAAACTATCACATGTGTATATTAGTTCTTTGTTGCTTCAACCATGCATTTATTGCTGCGTCACTTGGCAAAAACACGATATTTTGCGGCCCCCTACCTGTCCCGGTATGAAGTAGGCGGGTCCCTGTGGCGAGCTGGGGAAGGGCAACTGTTGCTGGGGGATCATCATCATTTGGGAGCCAGGGCCCGCCTGGTAGACGTGGGTGGGTGTCACAGGCCGAGGGGCGCTGCTGGGTGGGACGCCCCGAGGCCCGCTGCTGGGAGGCAGGCTGGCCCTGTTGGTGTAGTAGGGCTGGAGAGGGAAGAGGCAGCGACGCAAACCGAGGAGGGCGACGAAGGAGAAGCACAGAGGATGAGAGAAACGAGAAGAAAGGCGGTGACGGACCAAAGAGAGGTGAGGAGGAGCAGTGATTGAGGACAGAGGACGACAAAACGGGAGGCCACAGAAAAATATGGCAAGAGAGAGGGGACAGAAAGAGAGGAGACACAGACAAATGAGAAAATTATTAGTTACCTTTCCGAAACCTCTGACATAAACAAAATGCCCTTGCATGATTTTTAATCTTGAACCAAGTGAAGCTAGCTGGTCCAGCCTAATAGCTAGGCTCATAGTTTGTCCATGAATCTGTGGCTAGACTCCAACTGGAAACATATTGGTCCTGCCTGCCAGCAGAGATAAAGCAGCTAATGCCGGTTCATTCAGAGCCTCCTCATTGACATTCTGCTGCTGGCCTGGGAGCTAACCACCGTAGCCAGCAAAATGACACCAAGCCAACAAAGCACAACACTGCCAAATATTAGACACACACATATGCACTCCTCAAGAGGGTGAGAGGAAAAAAAAAAACTGAAGCAAAGAGAAAACTGAGTTACCTGTAGCGACCTGAAGCTTCCCTTCAGCAGCGCAAACACAGATCACACACAGAGACACATCAAATGGAAGCGAGAGGAGGGCGGGAAGGGAAGGATCGAGAAAGAGAAAGCACCACAATCAGTTAGAGCAAAGCACCCAGAAACCATCCGTTCTGAGCCAAGCAGTGAATTAACAAGCAGCATGCAGAGAACAAGCACAACAGTGAATCCCACTGAACTAGGTCTGCCTGCTTTGGAATAAGATGCAGACCTAAACCCAGGAACTACCAAGGGGAGATGGGCAGTAATCACCCACACAGCCTGGTGTTGATCTTAACATTTTAATAAAGGCTGTTGAAACAACTCCTTTCATGTGTTTTGACCTTATTCTTATATTTAACTACAGCTGTAATTCACATAGAATTTGAATGCTTAACTACATTCGGACCACAGTGAATTAAATATTAAACGGTACCGAAATAGTACGACATAATGCTCAACATCTATTACTGATAACTAATATTCTCAGCCGTTAAGCAAATTCATTATACTTGGGAATGTCCACTTTTACCACCCCAGCCTTCACCAGTGCTCCAACAACACCCCCTCCCTCCCTCCATCCCTCCCCAGCTTATGTTAGTCAGCTGTGCAGTTAGTACCTGTTGGTGTATAGGCCGGGGCCCTGGGGCAAACTAGAAGAGGAGAGGCAGACAGGACAGAGGTTAAAGACAAAAGCTCACGGCCCATATTTCACTCCCCGTTATAACAGCTTCCTTCAGCTCTGCACCTTTGCACTTAATAGCTAATACCAAACCGCTGCTGCTCTCCAGCTGTCAAACAGAAACTTGGGGTCTGAAACTGAACTGATGACCTTCTCTTGATTGGTTATTTCATTAATTTACTCAAACTGTAAGAAACACATACTCGTACAAAACATTAAAACTGAATTTATTAATCTAGCTGTCATAAATCATAACAACTGGAGCTGCTTGCATTTCCTCCAGGCCAGGGGTCGGCAACCCGCGGCTCCGGAGCCACATGTGGCTCTTTCATCCCTCTGCTGCGGCTTTGGAAAATAAATAATGAATATCTCATTTAAATTTGTTTTATTTTAGTTGGTTTGTTTTTAAATGTAATTCTAATTAGAAGATTATGACGCTCTAACATTAAAATAAAACGTGTTGAATCTTTTTGCCGCTCACAATATGCGCCGCAATCACCATCCCCGACACTTATTTGAACATGAATGCATCCGGAGTCCTGTCGATCTTCGGATCCACATACAGGGTTTCCCCCAGTGCTTAATAGGCCTGGTGGGCCGCCAGGCTTTTCTTGCTCCCCGCCAGGCTAAGCATCATTTCTTTATTTATTTTAAATAGGATTTTTCATGCCCCAAAACAGTGATACCAAAGACAGTATACAGAGGTTTTAACTGCATCTGGTGATACGGTTGAAAGCACAATGGCGACATTTTATACGTCAATACACTTTGAAACGTGAACACATAGGGGGGAGAGGTCAGGTGTATTTTCCATCATCTGAGCGCCCAAAACCTCTACCTGTGTACACTCTAACAACTTTTACATGACATGTCATGGAGAAAGGATCAAAAACGTTGGACATTTTCTTTTTCCGAAGTCGGAGGAGCACTGGAGGAGATGATGAGCCCCTCATTCACCCCCAGGCCAAGGGGAGTTCATCCCTGGCGAGCCGACCGAGCCACGGCTCCATGATGAGGCAGAGCCAGTGGAGTTAGCACGGATGTTGGCACGTCGTCGGAGCAGCCTTCTGCGAGCCGCGATGGTAAACATGGAACTAGCGGATTTAATCCAAAATGGTCAGCTGACCCTAAATTTAGCGGATGGCTCTACCAGACCCAGTATGGTAAACCCAGACGGATTGATGCACTGATCCAACCTGAACCATGTGGAGCAAAAGTAGAACAGGTCACACAGCACAGCAGACCTGTTCAGCCTCTGAGTTCCCTGGTTTTACCCCTTGGCCATGTTTGCACTTTTTTATGTATGTTAATTTATTTTACTTTTAAATGTGACCAGCAACAGCTTGTTTTAAGATTCACTAGGATTTAACTTAAGTGAAAACAATTGATATTATTTATTTTAATTGTATTTTTTTGCGTTTGTTAAAACCGTATTTCAAGATTGTGCCTTTTTGTAAGACTCTACATTTAAGTATTGTTAATAAAGGGCTTATAATAACACATAATAGTCATAATTTCAAAATTCCTTTAAAAAAAAAACACGGTGGGCGGCCAGTGGGCTTTTCTACCACCAGGCTTAGCAAATTTTCTGGGGGAAACCCTGCACATACGTATGCAAGCAGGTCTTCTCCAGCACCAACTACATTAAAAACAAACGTCGCTCACGCCTCACAGACGACAGCTTAAAATCCTGTGTGAAGACGAAAGTGACGTCTTACAGCCCTGGTGTGCAGACGCTGTCCGCTGAGGTTCAGGAGCAAACATCACATGAACCAAGCAAAACAAATATTTTAATTGGCTATTATTTTGCATAAAAGTAAAAAAACAACATATGTTATCTTTATTTTAGATGTCAAAGAGGCTTTGTGGCTCCTGGTGTCTACTTTTCTGTGGGAAACGGGTCCAAACGGCTCTCTGAGTGTTCGAGGTTGCCGACCCCTGCTCCAGGCAATCAGGGGCATTAGTTAGAGTTTAAATGCATGCAGAGAAGGTCGATGTGAGCACAGTAGGACATCACACTTGTTCAAACCTGGAATTTAAATGCACCATGGGTGATCACGTGACGAGTGGACAGCTCCAGCTACAGGTGTGAATGCACCCAAGACCACGTCTGAGTGAAACCTGACCAGCCAGACCGCATTCTGAGGTGTTCTCATATGATCACATTCTACTAGCAGTGCAACTGAAGGACGCCGCCTCAACTCTGTACGTAAGAGGAAGTACGTATTCACTCTTGTTCTTACGTCACGAAATTGGCTTTGTCCAAGACATCTGACAGTTTTGATTTGATTTGCCTGGAGCACTCTGAGGACTCGACCCGGTCTGTATAGTTTATGTTCTTCATTAAACTTCCAGCAGACCAGGCCCGTAATTTAAAAACAACAATTCATTGTTCTTCGCAAACGGAAATGTCAAGCTGCCACTTGCGAAGAGATCACCCAGGACGAATGTTAATTGCAGGTGTGAATGAGGTCGTTGTGAGAGGACAGTTTAAAAACTGCTGAGAGGCAGGCAAATGAGCATGAAGGCACTCTAGGAAATTTAGGATACTGCGATCTGTACTTTTCACTTGAAAGATTTCAGATAGCACGAGTGAGCAGCAGCTTTGCCAGACTCGTCAGTGAAGAGTCACCCAGGTCACGGTTGTCCTCGTAGTTTCAGTCGTAGCATCTGGACTTGCTTGAGTTTCTCGAAGACGTTTCGTGAAACAACTTCGAGAAACTCAAGCAAGACCAGATGCTACGATTGAAACTACGAGGATGTCGCCAAACTTGCACACGGGAACATTTGCAGCAGGAAGATCTTAACTATTTATTCCAGTGTTTTATCCTGATTGGTTGAGTTTTAGAACGTAAACAAAGATTTACACACTAGCTTGTAGAAAAAGATCAAATCCTGCACCGTGTAGTTTAGCGAAATAAAAAGATACAGTTTCAAATATGTGCAGGAAGAAGTCATTGTTTTTAGAATTGAGCACGCCTACCTGTCGGGGCTGTGGCGTTGGGTTCATCTGTGGAGGTGGTGGGGTGGCAAACACAACAGAAGGGGGCTGCCCAGGGGGGAACGAGGGCTGCAAGAGACAGGGAGTGATAACAGCAGCAGAGTGGGGTGAAAAGGTGAGGATGTATTATAGACAAGTGGTCAACGACTGCACAAAATGTAAATGTTCACTGTATTCAGCCTTCACTCGTGTCATCTCTTCATATATACGATAATTCAGTGCAGATAAAGGGGGGGGGGAAGAGTTTTCTTTTGCTGCATCTGCTCTCTTTTCAAACAGTGAAGACCTCTCTGAAGTTGATTTACTTTAATGAACACCACAGGGTTGCAGAAAGCACCGTGTTCTGGACTGGAAAATTACAGTGAGAATGCTGCAAGCTATGTTGGCAACAGACAACATGATGGCAAGAGTAGAAATGGACATGGTGTCAGCTGTAAATGTGGCTGTAGTTAACTCACT
The DNA here is from genome assembly GCA_024666655.1 of Dascyllus trimaculatus. Lineage (NCBI taxonomy): Eukaryota > Metazoa > Chordata > Actinopteri > Pomacentridae > Dascyllus > Dascyllus trimaculatus. Next base: position 32,739,139 of record CM045453.1, read on the forward strand.
ATGGAGCACAGAGACTGCGTTGTGGGACTTTGTGCAACATGGCTGAGAGTTTCACCAAAGAACAGCTTGCAGCTGTTGCAAACATTCTCCAGCAGAGAGGAAACATCGCTGTGTGATCTGCTTCTCATTATCTGCACAACAAACACTGTAACAGCAGCCCCCGGTTTCTCTGAGAAGCGGGACGGAGCGCCACGCCCTTCAGGAGCCGACACGGAGAGCGACGAAGCAGGGTACGTTACCTGTGAGAGGCCTGGGGAGGGGGCAGGGTGGGGGGTGGAGGGGGGTCCTGTTATAGGCTGTGGTGCTTTATTCATTTCATGGAGTTCTGCATGGGGAGGCGGAGGTGGACCTGTGCACGAATCTGACAAAAGAGCAGACAGGATGGTTAATTTTGGTAATTTCTTCTGAAAATGACAGTTTATCTGAGAAGGTATCAGAACACTCAGCACCAGGTTAGTAAAGCCTAATGGGAGACAGAGTAATACACCAGGTAGCAGCAGAGAAACAGTGAAACATGGTGCATCTTAGGCCCTTTTCAGAACACTGCGAGTTTCATCAATCTTTTAAAGTGACGGCATCCTCTCACTCAGACAAAGGTCACTTTTACATTCATTAGTTCCGCGCGGCTTCGTTTAGACGAACCCACCGCAGTGACACAGCAGACACGGCGGTCTCGCCTTGCCAGCCCATTTTGTAGAACATAATGGTCTGGCTGCACCACATCGTATCATCCCGTATTCTGCATTTCCTTAAACCAATCATGCCGTCGCGGGCAGGGATGAGCGAAGGATGCGGCTTCGGCGTTCCCTCAAAATAGTGACGGTTGGAATTGTTTTGGCGGAACGTTTGCACGCAGGGAGACGAGCACTGTGATTAAAATGGATAATCCACCATAAAAAAAAAGAAAACCAGCAGGGCGGCCTGACTGCAAGACCCAAATCCTCAGCAAAACTTAAACCTTCAGTGGGGTAGGTTTCTGCCTGGAGGTTACAAACAACAGTAACATGATTAGGGATAGGAGCTGTTAAGATCCTAACAGTACTACTACTCTTATCGATCCAGCATCTTAACGGTACTCGCTTTTGTGTTGAGAAAAACAACATTATAAATTTATTTACTCACATGCACTCTGCAAGAACACTGCTTTGAATCAGTCCCTAAAATATACTATAGCATGATTAATGAAACACTATTTAAGCAAACGAAAGCAATGTTTTAAGCAAATCACTTGAATGTTGTCGTGAGGGGAATTATCAGAGCAGCAGAAGACGAGCTGAGTCAAAAGGTGGTTTTATTATGCAGTGTGCTTCATTAAACCGAACACTATACCCGGATTTAAAAGCTCCACCGTGACCAGATATTAACTGTCAGTACAGAGAAAAGGTGATAGAACTTCTGTCACTCCTCGCTTTTGAGAATAAAACGAATGCAGGACTTCTTTGACGGTGCTGCGACTGCGAAGAAAAACAGTTTAAGTGCTTCTTCTAGCACCAATAGAGGCATCCGGTCAGAGACAGACTGAAAACAGAGTCAGACAGAGTTTGTCTGCAGCCCCCAAATCACTAAATCCCTGCTGCTCTGTGCTCGGAAAGCGAAACTGAACAATTCAAATGACGCTTTGAGTTTCAGACTGGATTCATGAACGCAGTCGAAGTAAAACGAATGATCAATAACTCATGTTCGTGACATGTAGTTAACTCCATGTGGGGGCTGCTAGCAAACATAACGCAGCTAGTTAGCGAGGGATGCTATTCATGACTAGCCTGCTTCATAATGAAGATTACTAATACAGAATTAATACATATATATACATTAAATGGTAAGTAATAACATCATGTGATAGCAGGAAACGCTATTCACACCTAGACCACCTCATTAATCATAACTAGTGTCCAATAGAAATAGGAGGGATGACATGTTAGCATCACGCTAAGGAGGTGAGGTCGATTAATTGATCAATAACAGATCATCTTCTGCAGTTCTGTTTCGTTAATCTTTCACTGTTCTGTGACTTCTGTTTCCCACTAAGGCCCGGACCTTGAAGCATTATTAGTTATTGTTTTCCAGACGCAGCTTTAAGATAATCTGTTGCTGCTGCCTCCTAACTTAGCCGCGATCCGTTAGCATGACCTCAACCACGGTGAAAGCAGCTGACGTCCCTTCTTGTTGAGTTTCTGCAGGTTGTGTCTCTGCTAGAGAGGCGTGTCTGCCGGTTAGAGCAGGTTGTTGAAGTTACTCCGACTCCAGAAAGATGTTAGGGTACTCCTAGCACCGTCAGCAAGGTAAGCTTCAGGTGCACCGCTTGCTAACGCCCACAAGTGAACCCAGCTACTTCACTGGAGCTGCTCAGGCCTGCAAATGTTCCCTCTTGGTAAACAAAGGCTGTGATTGGCTGTGACTCGCAACATGTGACAGGAAATCAGACAGAGTTGTTGAGACCACAGAGCGACTGTAGTGAGAGAGAGAGTCGGCTGCTTCAGAGCCAAAGAAGAAGCTTTTAATGTATTCTGCAATCAACGGTAGCAAAAGTTGTTAGGGGTGCTGATTAAAATGGTCGACCAACAGCAGGCTGGTACCCGCAACCTTCATCCAGTGAGTCAGACACGTGAGATGGAGACAGTACAGAATGGATGGTCTCCCCTGGGGTTAGGCCTTACCTTCTAGACCAGTGGTTCTCAACTGGTGGGTCGGGACCCAAAAGTGGGTTGGGAAGCCATTTTTTAGAGGGTTGCAGAAGCATGCCCCCCGCCAAAAAAGTAGTGGTATAAAGTCTTTCATTTTAAAGGACGTGTTTCTTATGACACAGTTTGCTTTCAATAGCAGGATATTTAGTGGTGGTGACACCAGTAGTTGCCCACTATTAACCTCTAGATTTGGCTCTGCCAGCTTATTGGAGCTAAAACGTCCCAAAAATATACGAAAATGTGCTCAGAATCTGTCAAAATGGGCCAAAATATGCCCAAAACTTGGCAAAAGCGTCCAAATATACAAAAATTAACAAAAAAATAAGGCAAAATTTTCCTAAATTGTATCAAAATGCATTGAGACTACACCCAAATAAACCGATAAACAGATAAAATTTGGGTCGCGACCGTCGTTATTAATAGAGACATAGTGGGTCTTGAGGCTGGACCAGTTGGGAACCACTGTTCTAGACCACTGTGTTGTCTACTACATGTAACAACACTCTACATCTGCACGTCGTAATCTTGCATTACCCACTAATGCGACTGCATGCAGTTCAGACATGTGCTCCGTTGAGAGTGATCTGTAAATGTCACTAGCAGGAGGTTCAACACACGGACCAGGCTGCTCATTCTGACGTGAAACCAGAGACAAAAGGACACAGGTAATAATCAGAGTTCATTGTTTAACTTACATTTATGAATCTTCTTAGGTCCTTAGTGCGGTTACACTGAGGAAGGGTTTTTTTTCCTAAAAGGCAAACAGAAAGAGAAACTTTGTTAACATGAGCATGTGTTGGCTTGTAGCACATTTCAAATAGCCCACAGGATCTAAGAGAACCTGTTTAAAACCAATTACTGAGTGGCATACCAAACGGAAACACAAGAAGTCTGGTACAACGCCAAGAAAAGCATACAACAAGTCCGGAATTTGAAAGTTCACACTATGTCTACACAGAGCTGGCTGGCCCATTAGGCAATGTAGGCAAATGCTAAGGGCGCCGTGGTCTACAGGGGGCGCCACAAAATCAAGAAAAACTTCACCTTCAATACAATTATATTAAAACTAGTTATTACTCTTAAAAAGGAAAAGCTCATATTGATTCAAATGTAAAGTGATGCCCAGTTAATATTACTACAAAAACAAAACAATGCTATTAGATTTCTTTTGTAAGCGTATGCAAATCGGCGATGGAGGGGGGGCGCTGTATAAAATCTCGCCTACATTGGGTAGGGCCGGCTCTGCGTTTACACATTTGTAAAATAATCCTCGTACTCAACAGTGCACCTCGCAAAAGGCAACATGTCTTGTTTTGTGCAACCAGGACAAACCCCAAAAATATTCAACGACATTCAAAGTAGTACATTATTGTCTTAAAAACTATCATTTACTCATTTATCATTAATTAAAACCAAACTGAAAACACAGCACTGCAACATTAGCTTCTCTTACAAGTAAAATAAATCTTGGAGTCTCTTGGAAATGCATTGGCTAACTGTCTTGAGCAAGAGGAAAAATAAGAAAACAAGAAAAAGGTTCAAGGTATATTCCTTTCATCAAAAAGGCAGCAAAGGGGTGACTGGGTAAGCAAAGCAAAAGGAGAAATTAAAAAGAAGTGCATTTAAAAATTCACACGTCAACAATATTTATTAGCTCCACCAAGGAGGTTATGTGATGGCCGCCGTTGGTTTGTTTGTTTGTTTGTTTGTTTGTAAAATAACTTGAAAAGTAATGGACGGATTTGGATGAAATTTTCAAGAAATGTGTGAAATGGGACAAGGGACAAATGATGAAACTTTGGGACTGATCCGGATCACCGTCTGGATCCGAGATTGTTTTTAACGTAAGTGTAACCGGGTGGACAATTAAATGCGGTTTACTCTAAAAGCCACCAGAGGGCACTCTTGTTTTTGGGGTCACCCCCTCTGACCACATGACATTTTGGGTCTCCACGCAACAAACAGCAACAATGACCGAGTTCTCTTTCCTTCCTGAGCGACATACGCACGGTTGGGCCAGCATTCTTATCTCCGGTTGTCTAAGAAGCTGGGAGGCTGTTAGGAGCTGCTGCGCTAGAGGCCGCGCCTGTTCATTAGGTCGGATGGGGTGAAGGCTGCATTGTCGGTAGGACATTTGAACTGTATGTAATTACATTTGTATCTGTAACGTTACATAGAAAATATGTGAATTGGGAGATTGTGTTGGGGGTGGACTGAAGCTCCTTGGTGGAGGTATACACTCTCTGAGTGCTTTTCTAGTTCAAATATATTCTAAGTTTGAAGGCGATTCACTAACTTGCACTGCTACAATTTCATATTATCACTGACAAAGGCCAACAAACAGGTCATTTCATGGGGCCACACTTAGCAATGACGCTGATTTAATATATTAGATCAGAGCATCTAACCACAGTTAAACCATTCTCAAATCCAGTGAACATGCCTACAACAAGTATTTGTCATTTTGCATCCACTGGCAAACATCCATTGACTATTTTTACGACTCCTCCACTCTGCAGTTTTCTCTGACTTCAGTCTTCGTCCACATATGACATGTAATTATCTGACATGATGAAACTGGGTAATGGATTTGTTCTATCAAATACTATCACCCGTCTGACTCAAGGGTCACTTCCTTATTCCAGTGCAATCATCCTCCTCGAGCTATACAGTCCTCACAATAGTGACACGTTTGGTATTTATAGATGAAGCCTACATTATTACTGACACACACACACACACACACACACTCCCCCTTTCTTTGATACACACTCTCAGTCACACAGAGAGAAGCGGCAGTGTAAAAAGCCTGAGTCATGATGATTCAGGGTGTTCTTTTTCTTCTGTTTTTTTTTTAAAGGAGGAAATCACGCTGCAGAAATGGTTGTAATCACCACCGTTACCATGACTATACCGACACGCAAACAAAAGGAGACAAACACACAAAGGACGTTAAACGAGCGAGGGTTTCCACGCAGCCAGATGAAACCCCTGGCTTCGACAACCAATGGCTGACATTAATGGCAGGCCCATCCACAGTAAAGTGGAGCTGCAGAAAGAACGGTGGCGACATAAGTAAGGGCAAGAAACGATGGTAGAGGGCTGACAGTCCACAGGCAGAAAGACTGTCAGGCCAAGAGGGGCTGGCTGGGAGACGAAATGCTGAGTAAACAATCCCAGGGCTAAAAGAGGGTCTCAGACTAACAACCTACACTGCCTCTCAGGCTTTACTCCCGTCGCTGGGGAACACACCAACAAAAAAAAAACTTAAGGTGTTTGAGGCAAAGCGTTACCAGGCCGGCTTCTTCAACAACGACTTTGACAGACTAGTCTGCAGAATATACGAAAATGAAAACAGTCTGGCGAGCAAGCAAAGAGCCCAGAGGTCCTCCTTTTTTTGCAGGAATCTGTGTTTCAGGGGAGCTGAGGCAAGGCGTCCACACCCCACCCCCTAATCACACACAGTCCAGTCATTTGAGCCGGTCTGACATGCAGCACTGTGGACATCCAGCCACCAGCACCACCAGTGGTGAAACATGCTCCTTCAACTGTTGCATAAGCCTCCACATGGACTCCCATGACCTGCTGAGGGAAATACTTTGCTGCTTCAGACGTTGGCTATCATGTCACCTATAGACTACTGTTACCGGATCACGGTTCACACATGAGGCAGTCTTACTGTACCCAGTGCTACTTGTAAAATAAGTATATACTGGAAATCTGTGCTGAAAACTAAGCACACTTTACGGCCTGGATAAATCTAATTTTTTATGAGTTCATGACCTTCTGCTAATTTCAAAACACTCTGCAAATGCCACAGCACTCATCATACATGGTCACCTGTAAGTAATGCGCAGAATGCACTTAAACGCAGCCTACTACCCCTTACAAATGCCTCCAGTAGCTCCTCTTTTGCATGCAATTCAAAGACCTGCAGTCTGCGATGTTAGTCTGTGCCTGCCACAGAACCACCGTGTTGGCCGTGGCGGTAACAAAGTGCACACGAAACGTCCCAGCGGTGGAAAAAACCACAGCTTTAACTCAGCCTGCAAGCCAGAAAATGGGCAGCGACTAGCCTGTTATGGAAAACAGAGCTCGGTTTTGGGTCCAGAAGTTTCAGGCGGGACAAACACATCTCAAACTAATTAGGCGTACACTGAAGGAGCCAAACAGGTCACCAAAGCTTGCAGTTGGGTCTCTGCAGTACTATGCCGCTTCTGAATTTAAAATTGCACCAGAGATATATTCAAAACACAATCAAACGGGGATGCGAGCGCCGTTATTGACATGGCTAATTCCCAGAAACAACCAAGCAAGCACGCCTTACTGCAATGACCTCAATCTCCATCCATTTCCAGCAGGTGTGCGGCGAACTCGGAGGTTGTCGCTTCCCGTAGCGAAGGGAAACTTAAAAACAGTAACACACAGATGGCAGAAAGGGAGGAGAATAGATGAAATGTGCTGTGAGAACGGCGGGGTTATACCCACAGTCCACATCTGGTAGCTCAGACTACATTTCCCACAGAAACAACTCCATGTCGCCACATCTCTCAAACCCCACACTCCCAGTTTTTAACACAAACGTTCTGCTTCTTTCAAGCTTCAGGCACAATGCAAGATAACCCAACCCAGATGACATCACTAAGATTACTTTCTCTGATTTTAGACAGCTCCACTCAAAACAGCACAGAACATTGTACTGCTGTTTTTATAGGCTGACTGGAGCTCCCACTGACATGCAAGTCTCATGTGTAAAATTACCGAAATGCTCCTTGCATAAGCAAACAACGCCAAATAAAACAGCATAGATTTAACAGATAATAAGCTCTTCTCTGCTGCAGACATCGACCAGCATCTTACAGTTCTGGTTTCCTAAGATCCATCTGAACATTTATGCTCAGTGGCTTCACCTCACTGGGAATGACGTCCGTACAGTGAGTTCAGCCCCGGTCACACAGCATCACGTCCACCGCCATGTTCCTCCAGTAACATTCTGCCAAAAGCCACACATGCCCAGACGTCAGGCTTTCAAGTTTCACAACAGGAAACTCTGCAGAGTCCTCATGTCAGGCAAACTGTGTCAGCCCGGCTCTGACACATCATGCATTCGCCCCTTGGTTTAATTCATTTCCTCATGTCTGAGATCACAGCATAAGAAGTCTGCAGATGGAGAAACACATGGAACAAACATCTGTCTGCATGAGCTATATGGTTCCTATACACCATGCACAGGAGACAGCAACCATTTTGGACCCACATCCTCAGCTAAGGTCACATGCCTGCAGTCCTCAACATCAGCCTCATGCCTGCTGCAGCGAGCGGGGATCCAACAAGCAGCTCGAACGTAAACACACCAGCAATGCCAGCCTCGACACAAACACAAAAGCACAACGTCCATACCGAGCCGAACATCCAGAGGTAAACACCGGCGCTCCGTCCGTCCAAACTGTGGGACACTTTAGCTCTGACACAGGGGCGTGTCTGCCCGTTTCCTCCAGCAGCGGAGCGGACGACAAACACGGCTATCTGCATGTGATGATGATGATAATAACAACAAACGCACAACTACCCAGCTCTCGGTCTTTCCAAAACACCTGCGAGTGCGCAGACGTGCACGGCTGCATGTTGTGCTGTTAGCCGCGTTGCTAACTTTGCTAGGCCCAACCTGGGTTTACCACGTGGTTTCTCCTGCTATTGGCGCGATGCACATCCCAGCTGCCGGCTTCATGCCAGCCACACCTCAGCCGTGACAACCATCTATTCCACGCACAAGCATGAGCCACAGCGAGCAGACGATCCTTTGAGGAGTCATTAATCAACACAAACGCGACGGCGGTCCAGTCAAAGAAGAATGCTAATCAACAGATAAGATGATTAGCTCCTGCATTTGCATTCAATAGCTCTTCATGCTACTCACATCCAGCAGCTCCACAGCCTCGGTGATCCAGGTACAAACAGGAGCAGGGCTGCCAGCAACGTCGTGACAATGATGAGTACTGTAACCAGCCCAGAATGAGTCAGACACCTCCGATTCATTTCAGCAACATCACCTTTGCGACAGCCTACGTTTACATCGATGCATCACCGGGGAGGGATGCTTGCATGGAATCCAACATTTACCGAGTCACATACAGCTTTAACTTCCATCCCAGCTGCTCACCTGAAGACACAGTGAGCTGTCATTTCACTCAGCAAAGGAAGGTTTTCACAAGCAGTTCTGTCAAATCAAGTCTCCCTCCACCATCCAGTTTCTCATAAATCCTACATATTCAAGCTGCCACTTAACATCCATCAGCACATACTGCCACATATGTTGTGTTATCTGGCTCATTTGTGTAGCACCACTGACTAATTCACAGGCTGTACACAACCAGACATACATATACTGAACCGCCTAATGGTTTCAGATTGATAGTACCAATCGCCATCACATGGTACCAACTATCTAATTATCTGTAAATACTACTACTACTGTCAACAGACATCCTTCCACATAAAACCAGGCTGTTGAACACGAGTAAACAAGCTAAACCACTTTCTCTGAAGCACAAACACGCCTTCGGCACATCCAAAGTGGTTTCACTGCTAGCTTACCTACATAGCCTGCCCTGTAGCTAGCCAGCAAACGGTCGGCTAGCTAGCAGCATAATTCACGCTAACCGGCGAAAACAACAACAGTGCGACGCGACAGTCCACCCGTCGCTTTTCACGTGAAACACATGACACACATTGCGGTGTGTTTGCCCACGACACGCGAGAAAGCACTCGTGTATTGGCTGTCTATCGTGATGTTAGCCTGCTAGCCGAACCGAGCTAAAGTGAAGAAAGAACACCCACGTCGTCTTAGCATGGAATGCTAGCGAGCGGCTAGCTAGCTAATCCCCGAAAACACAGCAGGAGCACCAGTCAGCAGAAACCACTCCACAAAGTCACCACAGACAGCCGAATCCCCGCGCTGAAACGTGAGCCACGGCTGCCGGTGTCCTTCCCGAGCCTCCGTGTGGCTGCGACGGGACAGTTACGCGAAATTTTGCACATTTTAATAAAGAATTTAGCAGAGGACCGCGTCGTTACCTTTCTCTCCTTGAGTCCGCAGAGCCGGACGGACGGAAAATCTTCCCGGAAGCCGGTAGCTAGTAATTCCGGCAAAATCCCATCACGTGAAACTTTCCCGGTAATCACGCTCTGTGTGTTTTCAGATCCTCAGTGACTGTATGTAGATGACGTCTGGGTTTGTTGATTAACTCAGATACTTCAATTACTGTTTATAATGTAATTATTTAGATTATAGCATTGCTTACTGCAGTACTACCACATTTCAAAATAAGCTTTATTGACCAAGTGTGTATTAACACAAACAAGGAATAGTCTTTGTTTTGCTCTCAAAGTACTTTAACATAATACACAGCGGCATTGTTATGTACAGCTAAAGATATATGTAGAATTGTTATGAGAGTAATTAACAATAAATAAAGGGTTATTGAATTTTTGGACGAGATAAGTGGCAGTACGCCCATAAAAACCTGTTTACAAGACAATAATTAAATAGTTACAAGCAGCAAGTGGAGGTGCTAAACTTTTAAAATGTCGTAAAGACAGTCATGGAATTGAGTCAAACGCTAAATCCTTTACTGGATAAGCTGAACCCGGTTTTAACACACCTGAAACCAGGCACCTGACCAGTGTTCTGCCTGCTTTAGAGCCTTCAAATTAAAAATCAAAACACACAGCCATCACATTTCCAACACATGGCGGATCGTAATTTTTAATTTTGATTCAAACTTTTACAGTACTGTAACAAAAACCAAAGAAAAAAAAGGAGAAAAACGGGATGCAGAATACATACTTTCAAATGATCTAATTACAAAAGATGACGGCGGATGTAAGTAGTGGAAGGGGGGAAAACACATTTGAAGCACTGATGTGGACTGAGCAGTAGTTATTCATTTACTGATGGCTGAAACACACACAGGAGGGCGGTGGTGAACAGGTCCCACTTTTGAACTGGCCCCGGGTCAGTAACAGCTGGTTCAGTACATGTGGGAGAGGTGGATCAGAATTAGAGCAGTGAGGAAACCATCTATGTAGAGAGGATGAGGTCCCAGCTTACCCTCCCCCTGTCATACCAGTCCAATTAACCAGACCCCGTCCATCCATTTTTAATGACTGCTGGAGCTCGGCCATGGACGACATAGGAAGAAAGACAGGCCTGCCTCGCTGTTTTCAGCCATGCAATGAACAAACTAATTATAACAACTGCCGAGAGCCGTGGAGGGCTTCCCTTAAAAACGCAAAGGGAAGGCCGGCGAGGATGGGCGCAGTCTAGGTTTCGTAGTTGGGGTTCTTGCGGAGGATGACGAAGCCCTCCAGGATGGGAGTGACGGGGAGGTATTCCTCTGTGGCCAGCTCCGCCCTCTCTCCATGAGCCAGCAACACCGGCGTGGTGTGAGTCTGGAAACCTGTGATGGCTTTTGGCTTACCTGCCTGGCCAACAACGTCCACAGCCTGCAGACAGATCATACAAACACACTTGTATTCGTAGACAACACATATAAATATACCTTCTTTTAGGACAAGAAATTAGTATGTGGGTAAGCCAGATTTCCAAGGTTTGAAACTATATTTATGGTCTATTTAAGATGCTAAACCTTGTAGTCTTTAAAATGTTCCCTTACCTGTCCAACTCTAACAGACACTGGCAGCGGTCGAAGCTCCTCGTCAAATGTGACCAGCATACGTGGCTGCATGGCTGCTACCAGGCCGTAGAGAATGTAGTGAGATTTACCCAGGATTACTGTAATGCACACAACAAAAGGCAGGGGGAGACGAGAGCACACTTGTTAATACAACTTTCAAATTCCACGCTGGTAATGGATTTGTGTGAGGGAGCATGAGCAGAATGCACTCACTGTTCTTGACGTCGAGGAAGGAAACGAGCACGGTGAGGAGCCCGGCCACGGCGACCTGACTCATCAGCTGCCTGTCGCTATGGTACGGACAGAGCGTGAGTGTGCCTTTGCCCAGGTGAGTCAGCCCCTGCGGAGGCACAAATAGCCGAAAGTCAACAATCTCTCGCACACACACACTTTCCCAAAAGTTCATTTGCGTCTAGTACAGGGTGTCTTTTGTCGTGCCGCCCACCTGAGCCAGTCGGACCATGAAGAGATTGTTGGGATCTTTGGCGTGATACTGTGCCAGCTGCCGCAGCATGGCCGCCAGACGGGCGTTATTTGTGCCTGAGGAAATGGAAAAAATGAAGAGCCTGTTGAACGTGTCAAGGAAGCTGACGCTAGAGGCACTGTGGGAGGAGGCGGCGGCATTGTGCTTCGTTGAAAATGGCAAATTAGCAACATATACCTCCAAGCATTCAACGGCATTTCTAGTGAGAAAATTCAGTCTTTATATCAATATGATTCAGACATTAGTCGTCTAAAAAGTCTGAACTAAAGGACTTTTAATCGCTAAGCATACCAAACTTTACACTGTCCACTATACACACCTTGTATCTTATTCATTTGTTCTCAAAATATAGTATTTTATGCCATGCATTTTAACAAAACGAACCACTAGCATCATTTTTGGCTTTGTTTTCAGGTACTTTGCATTTTTACCGTTTAATAACACATTACTTCATTTAAAACTGCACAAAATGTACGAGGTCACCGCTCTGAATCCCAATGTTTTGCTGCTCTAGTACTTTTTAGGGATGCACGATAATGCCAATTTCAACCGATAATTTTATACTTCTTGCAGCCGATAACCGATAATGTAAACCGATTGGGTTCCTGCCGCGGTGTTGGGAGCATGAGGGAGCAGGGGTTACACCAGAGCGTGACACCAGAGTTGGCAGGTCCACGTACTACAACCACGGCGGCGTACCAGAGACTTCGCGACGCTCGGCAGCGCTCGGTGATGCTCGGCAGCACTCGGCGACATACTACAACCTCGGCAACGCCCCCCAGCACCGGCACCCACGACTATTCGAATATCAAAATTATTATCCGAATACCACCACAACCAATGAATATTTGGATATTCCAATATTCAAGACCAGCCCTAGTGAAATGTCTTCTCCTGACACAGTAAAGAAAGTCCATTCTGGTCAGTGCCACGCCATGCCGCTTGTTTTTCTCTGCCCGCGCAGTCTGATGACATCACACACATGCGACAGTACCGTCAGGGAGGGGAGGGGTTGAGGAGTCAGGCATGAGCACAAACCACAACACACAGACCAACGGCAAAAACCAAGATTCCAAGTCTTTATTATTATCGATTTTTTTATTATCGTCATTATCGGAACGACATCATAATCACCAAAATTAACCGATAATTATCTGACGCCCATATTATCGTGCATCCCTAGTATTTTTACTCACTGCACTATAAAGTCCTGCACCTTTATGGCAACAGCAAAACATCTGATATTTCCTTTTGTTTTTATAATTTTAAAGTTTCTGGCTGATGAGTAATATATTTGCGATGACTCCAGCAGTGGGTTTTGGGTTTCACATGGTTTACAAGTGCACTGGTGCAGCGATTATATAAAGTTGGCTGTGTACGATGACCGCCGAGTCTTTAAAAATAATGCCTGAAATCAAACTTACCACTGCCCACCATGCCCATGGCAAAGATGGAGTTGTGGGAGACCTCCGGGTCAGCGTCGTGGGAAAACTTGCTGAGGGTGTCCAGGATGTTCAGCCGAGGGTTGGACACGGAAATGAGGGCCAGGGCGAGGGGCACCGCTCGCCTCAGAGTGGGCTCACCATAACGCAGCTGGTGGAAGGGATACGATGAAGATTAGAGCATTTATGTTGTACTTTAGTAGAAACATGGATCCATCCACATATATAGATACATACACAGACTTAAAGGAACTTTTTATGGCCCAAATACAGCCTCGTTATAAAATGTTGCTGAGTTTTCAATTTTCAGGGACCAGTAACTTTAATAAGCATCCTCTGCTGGAGCCATTCAATCATTCTGATCTGATGGAAACTATTCTGTCTGTTCTCAACACATTCCACGGCTGTAGGAGTTTTATTTATGGAGATACTGAACCATTAAAATGGCTTCACACGTTTTTTTTACTGAACATATTAATCCTTTAATGCTGCTATTGCTTGACACCGCAACGTGACTACAGACAGACAGAAGTAGCTGAATCAGATCCAAAGTACCTCATTTTTAAACTATTCTGTTTATCTGGTATCAGTTAAATGGAATCATTAAATAAAAAATTAACGACATTTGGAAACATGGTGAATATCGGCTCGTATGATCAGCCAGGCTCATAATCAGTTGATCCACAATGTAAACTGACATTTCCACGTACATGTACAGTTAAAAATATAAATCAGCAGTGGTTCTCATACAGAGCCTTGTGGGACTCCACTGTTTGTATAAGTATACAAAGCTAAAGATTCACATAGCAGAATATGAAGCACAAGCAAGAGACATGAACCTGAACATCACTGTCATCTTCATGCTCTGGTTCTGCTTTAAAATCGTGTCGAGGTCAAGTAAACACTGCCCAGAGGGAGCCTGTTTCCACCCGTTTCTGGCAGAGAATCATGGCCTCGGACTTGGAGGGGCTGATTCTGACGTGATCATAAGGCCTTGTCCACATGTAGCCGTGTATCTCACAAAACGAAGATAATTTTTGGCCCGTCATTCACACGAAAACGAAGATTTACAGCATTAAAATCGATTCTTTTAAAAACTTCCCAATTCTCCGTTTATGCGTCTGCATGTGGACGCCAATAACCGGAGTTCCGCATTTCGAAACGTCACTGCCTGCGACAAAATACGCTCTTACATCACATATGCCACCTGTGTTTACATTCGGAAACAGTACGGATGCCCTCACAAGGGTTTTGGCGCCGTTTTTTTGTACAGGCGCTTCTTTCTTGCTTGTTTTTACAAGCCCAAATACTGCTTCACATTCAACAACACAGGCGAAGGACGACATTAATTTTTTATCACTTTGCCATTCCACGTCCGAGACAGGTTCTCCCTCGAAGACTGGACAGGATTTGGGGAACTACTGCCACCTAAAGGTCTGGCATGCTTATTAATGTGCTTAAAAACTCACTCATGCGGTTAGGTGTGGATGAATGTTTTTCTAAAAACGAGGTGGCGTGCACGTAAGTTTTTTTCTAGACGGAGGGGGCAAGATATTCAGTTTTACAAAAACCCGGCTACGTGTGGACAAGGCCTGAGTCTGAGATCAAAAAGCGTGTCTGATCATTTTAATTGCCAGTGACAGGAAGGAAATCTTTACACCGTTAGAATAACTGACAGATCAGAGCAGAACAGAGAGAAGAGAGAAAAGGGGGACTTCATCAAGAGGACAGAAGGAGAGATTTAATCAGACCTTCTTGAGAAGAGTTTAGATGAGACAATAACATATTAAGTAAGTAAACAAGAACGGCTTATAAGTCAATACAAAGTGCTACTAACCAGGTGTCCAAATGTTCGCAGTGCCATTTCAGAACCAATCTCCTCCCCCATGGCGATCAGGGCAATACCAAGAACAGCCACTCCCTGAAAGCAGGACATGAATTAGAGGTTCTTTTCTTTCACCCCCGTACGGAAAAGCATCGATAACATATGTAGTAAACAAATTGCATATAAGGATAATCATAGTAATGCTCGTGTTTACCTGGTGGGAACCCATGTCTGCAGCAGTCTCCTTCTTGTCTTTGTCCTTCTTATCCTTCTTGTCCTTGTCCTCCTCCTTTTCCTTCTCCTTGGCTTCGTAGTGCTCGCTGCAGATGTGGAGGAGCTGCTGCACCTTCAGCACGTTACCAGAACCTGGGGAGGAGGCAAGGAGGCGAATCATAGCACCGAGTTTTATTTAAGTTTCTAAATAAGTGCTGTACCGTGTGCAGGCTGTGGGAAGGCTGAACGATATGCATAAAAAACATCATATTGCAAGATTGTATTTGCACAAAGTCACGTTTTCAGTAAGAACGGTGATTTTTTTCATCTCTTTTTAACCAATAAAAACATAAATGTGATTCTTGCTGCAGTCCACACCAAACAAGCATCTCTGTAGCACCACTTACTTCACTTAAATTGGTCTGTTGTGACACATTTTGTCGATTAACTGTTCAACCCTAATGGACGGCATGAAGAGGAGAACAGGGAACAGCTGAGAGACGGTGCAGTCAGACTGACCTGCATATGCACAGATATCCACTATTGTGTTGGCGAAACTGCGGAAAGGTTCAGGAACAACCTGCAGAGCTGCCAGGGTCGTCTCGATCGCTTCTCCTTTACCTGAGAACGGTGAAATGGCACACGTGGAAGTTACAGCAGAGGTATGAAAAAGACAAAAGGATGCAGGGGAAACAAAACTGCCAACTATAACATTTTAAAACGGAGTCAAATAGTGTGTGTTCATATATTCTGTGTCCATGCCTACCCAGGTGGTTGAGTCCCAAGCCTACAGGCAGCCAGCGGGCGTATGTGTCCTTCAGCTCCTGCTCGTTCTTCTCCATGATGGTCTGGACGATGGTGGACGTCACGTCACCGTTACAAGACCCGACCGCGATCATACCGCATGCCAGCGCCGTCACCCCAACCACCTGCCGATAGAACACACGCGCTTAATGTTGCTGAAACTGACTCTTGGTAGAGAGGTGACCTTGACAGACGATGCACAGCTGTACCTCCATGCTGGACTTGGAGTCTCCCATAACAGGCAGAAGCAAGGAAAGGACATCTTCTCTGTTGGAGCCAGCATAGGCAAGACCCAGTCTGAAACCAAAGAGACGATTATTAGGATAAACAGCTATTACGAGGCACCTTAAGATATAAAACAAACGCTTAATGAATCAATGCAAGAGAGATCCTGGTCCTATGACGTCACAGCACGACAAATGCTTCACAACGGCCTTTAAGATGCAAACGCTCTCCTCACCCAAATATAGCTCCTATCCTCATGACGTTGCTGTTGTGGAGGACATAGTCGGAGAGCAGCGCGAGAGCTGGGTCACACTCGTTCCTCACGCCTGAGTTTACAATCCCACAGGCCAGGAGGGCACCGGACTGCACAGACAGGAGCAAAGCAAGTGTAAGAACAACAAGAACGACGGCCTCAGGGCCTCGTTTTTACGCCCTCTCAGGAAAAGTCTGACAATCACTTATGTTGCTGAGTGGAGGTAGTTTTATTTTCAGATAACACAATGAATTTGGTCGAGTGTCTGAAATTTATGGACCGCAGGGCTACTTCATTAAGAAACCGCTAAAAGGGTTGCTGGAAAAAGGAACACGAAAGACAGGGCGCCATTTTAAAGTAATGTATCCTAACTGACATACCTTGATGTAGTCCTCAGAAGAGTAGAGGTATTTGTCGATCTGGGTCAGACCACCGTCCACGTCCCACAGCAGGATCATACCCAGGGAGGCTGCAGCACTCAGCATGCCTGAGAACATACAATAGTATCAGTAACTTAACAGCAGCAAATGAAACCCGATGAAAAAACAAAGACTACCTCGTAAAAGTAAAATTGCTAAAGATAGATGGAAGTCAAAGCATTAGCTGGGAAAACAGCATTTAAAGATGAGTCAAGTCAGCCGCCAGCCACAGGGGCTCTCCATTTTTAAATGCATGCATACCGTGATCTTTGTTCTTGTACAGCCACTTGTTGCCGTCGTCTGTGAGCAGCTTGTCCTGACCGAAGGCTGCGTTGACAAAGCCGTTCACAAAGGAGGAGGCCAAGTTCATACGGGCCGAATCCACCTGGGAGCCGCTGCCTCCAAACCCTGTCACACACAGCACAGAGATCGATCAACACGGCTAAACTGTACTTATTAACTTATTTGGCCAGTAGATCCTGATGCTCTCATCTTAATAAACACATAACAGCTTCACGTGTCACAGACTCACTGTTGTTTTCCAGGTGCGTTTTGTAGATGTCATCCGGAACTTTGGGTTCCATGATGTCCAACTGAGGAAGGAAAAGGCGACAGCGTTATTAATAAAGTGCAATGTGTTGAGTCATGCTGAGAGTGACGCTGAGCTTCAGATACAATCCTCCGTCTGTGAATCATAGACCATTATTCTTCAAGTGTCGGTGACGGGAATCATTTTAGGCCATCAGCCTTTCATTCACCGCTGTCGCCGTCCTCTCGTCGCCCCCTCAAAAGGTAATTTATTCTGCCACTTATCTCTGGCATACTATTTAAACTGTGTTGGGTTCATACGCACATACATTTGGCTTCCTCTAATCTAACCTCATTTTGTTCCTCCTACGTTCTGTAAAGAGTTCCACACAGTTGTAAAGTACGTTAATTTTAAAATTGGTTGAAAGAGCACCGACACCACATGGGTACCTGACATCAAACTAAACGTTGGATCTCTGCTGACCATGTTAACACACATATTGCCATTTCTACAACATAAAAAGGTGTTTGATTAGTGGGTTTGTCAACTTCAAAGGCAAATAAAATTCCCTCAGATTCCTGAGTAGGTCCTATATTTTAAACCCTAGGAGCCCTAAGATGTTTTCAGAGTATTTTGCAACCTTTTATCTCTTATCTTAGTCATTACAAAGGAGTAGCCATACATGCTTTACATTTACATTATTGTGTTTTGAAATGGTTATTTTATCTCACCACAAAATGCTAATGCTCAGACATCTTTCAGAACCATGATGATGATACCGTATGACTCTGACACTGGAAAAAATATCTGCTCAGTGCCCAATGGAAATAACTATCATTATTTTACTCAATAGTCTGGCTGTAGAGGCGACAAACCAGGCAACCGTTTGCCCACCAACCCCCACACATCAGGCTTCCAACATCCGTTTTAATTTGGGATCACCGCTGGTATATTAACAAACACATGCAATGACGAGTTCATGATTAATTCAAACAAGAGTAAATGGTGTGGAGATGAACGAAGAGCTGTGTGCTGGTTATAACTGCACTTAAATCAAATTATTACTGACGCAAATTCAAGATAAATTTGTCTCGTCTGTATTTTGCCACATAAACAAGCAACTAGCCGCTACAATTCTTTGATATCTGCCACACCTTGCGGGAATAAACACTTCGAAAGCAATTAATCTGAGAACAGGAAAAGTGAAGTTGGACACAAAGAGCTGTGCAACACAGAGGACAAGATGCCCTGTGATAAAATTGAAAGGAGTTTTTAAAGAGTTGGTTTGTATATGGAGTGAAAATTAGATAATTAAAACGTTCATTGCTTCATGTATGAGTAGAAATCTACGTCTAGATTTAATTTTTTGTTAGTCTCCTCTCTCTTACCTCTCTGGCCAGGGCTAGGAAGTTGCTGTTGAGCTGCACGTTGGACATGATCTCCGTCAAGTCCTCATAGTCCTCTACGTCCTCATTAAGCTCCAGGAACATGCCATGGCGACCCAGCATGAAGGCCATCTGCTTCTGGATGACTCTGCAAGGGGCACAGACGCAGGGAGTTTGAGCTTAAAACGCACCATTAACTATGACAGGGCATTCCATTACAAAAGCAGGCATTACAAAACTGATGGGCCTTCGCACTGTCGGATTTAAATCCGTCTGCGCTCAACACTTTTGTTTAAAAGTTCTACAACTATTAAGAGCCATCTTAAATCATCCAGGCACAGTAGAATATGGTCCTTACATGTCTTTGCAGGATGTGAAGATGTTTTCTACAAGCTCCACATCGTTGAGCATCAGGGCCAGACGCAGTGCCTCTGGGTAACGGTTGAACTTCCTGAAGATGTTCAAGGCACATCTCAGCAGCGCCGAGTTTTCTGGTTCCGGAACGTAACTCACGCAGCTACAGAAGTGATGCAGAAAGTTATGTTCATATTTCAGTGACCAATAAGTTGGTGAATGCTGTTTCAGAATGTAAACAACATCCTAAACAAACCAAGATTTGTGCTTTCCTGAGTAAAGAGTGAATCCTGAACATACCTGGTGAGGTACAGACAGACTTTGCCGTAGGCGTTCTCATCAATATAGTCCTCCAGCATGTCCAGCCTTTCAATCTCCATCAGCAGGTCGCACGCCTCATGCTCGGCATTGTGGGCCATGTTGTAGGGCACAATCTCCTTGACGAGTTTCAGCAGCGTCTCTTGCTGGGTCTTATCATTCTCCTCTACCTCCTGCCACTCCTTAGCCACCTCACCAGCAAGGTGCCTGGAAGACAGAGACAGAAAGGTACTTGACATCAAGGTATGAAGCAAACAGAAGATAGAGCAGTTTAAAGACATGATAATGTGATGTGTTTAATTACAGGGAATATCGCACTATCATGTTGTATACGTTCTCCTTAACATCAGTGATGTAATTCTGTATGTACAGGCTGACTTTTATCCCATACTCTATACACAATATATCTTTTCCCTACATTGTGATGTAACATTACAGAAAATGTTTTTTTCCTGTTAGTGGAGAAAATGTTACGACTACTTTAAACACGAAACCACACAGAAAAAGATCATAGAATCTTTGCATTTCCTCGGGTTATAATGCGTGATGATGCCGAGTTAACAAGACTTACCTGACGTATTCATGTCCCCAGGAGGCCAACTCTTCCTGAGAGCCCAGCAGACGGTACTTCAAACACTCCCTCTCACCACTCATGGTCATGGCCAGCACTGACACCACGTCAGCACAGAAACACTGCAAAAACAAACAAAACAAAACATGATTAATGAACTGGTGTTAATGTCAGTGTTCTGACAGGTTAGGGTAGGGTTCTAATCTTGGATTTTAATCAAATATCCCACTAACATCCACATATACTAGCCTTTAAATCCTAAATTGCTAGATAGGACTGGCATACACACCACTGAGAATTCTTTCGTGCTCCAAGGAAACCTAATAAGAAGCTAACTTTCCTGCTCTCACATCATATCTGCATCATTTTTACAGAGTGATTGCAGAGAAAACTCTTTAAAAAAAAGTGCATATGCTTGAATTTGTTACTTTTCTGACGGCACAGCAGAGGCTCACCTTGTTCTCTCCTGGGGCCATGCCCTCGTAGATTTCTTTGAGCTTGCCATAGTGTGGGCGCAGGAATTTCAGGGGCTTAGGTACCGATGTCATGGAGGTGGTTGAGGAGCGGATTTGTCTGCGCAGCTCTTCTAATGCTGGGCGATACAGTGCTGTGTTCTTCTCCTGCGAATGTGCAGAAAAACATTTTCTTTCCTTGCAAAGGCTCTTACACCTCTATGCACACAAGTTAAAAAAAACTGAAAAATACTTACACCCAGTCTCTCCACCATCATCTCCAGGTCTTCTTGTAACTGCTTGTCTTCCTCTGACTGAGAAGTAATGAGACAATACCATATTATGACATACATTCAACAACTGTCACTGCCGTCTATGGATGACCACTGTTGGAAATGATGATGTAGTGATGCAAGTAACACTGTTTCCTCATGCTACCTTCTTGAAATTATGGATCAAAACACACTGCCAAATCTGCTGCAAGTTTGTCCGGATAAAATGGGCTGATGCTTTGAATAATTTCTCTGAAACTAGTTGCACAAAAGGACACCAACCCAACTTGAACATGCAGGCCACCAAGTATGTTCGCTACTTGTTATACATATTCAGGATGAAAACTTACTACCAGCAATCACTTATAAATATAATATAAACATGAGCAAGACTAAACAATTCATCGATTTCAAATCAAATGCTGAAAAAATGCAATCAACAAATCAGGAAAGCTCTAATTTAGGATATGTGACCATAAAATAATGAGACTACAGCTGAAATTGTTTATGGTTGCCTAATAATCAATGTTTACTACATAACAGTCCTTGTACATTTTGAGGCAAATCTGACAAAGGATCTAAACTGTTATGTCAATGACTTTGCAAATTCTCCTGTGTCCCATCACATACTATAAATCTATTACATGGTGAATATTGGACTGATTATTAACAAGTTACAGCACAAATCAACTGCAATATATGTCAGAAAAAATTGTGAGGTATTTTTCCCCATGTGTTAAAAAAGGTGTGTTTTGTAGTCTGTTATAACCATTTTAAAAAATCACAATAAAAGTCAGCTGAGCCTGTCCAACAGTAAATGTCTGGCTGGTGCACTTGTTGCTGCTGTATCCTATGGTTCATTAACGTACTATTACACAGCAGAAGCCATATATTTTAAATAAATGTCAACATTAGGAGCTAAGTTACTCTGCTGTATTAAAAACCACTAGTGTATTTTGTGCATCATGATACGTTCACCAATTACTAATGTTTAAATGTAACACATGGCAAAAACAAGAATATTACACCCACTAACTAACCTAAACACAATAACCTGACTATGGCACCTATTGTTATCTAATTTATAAAGACAGCTACAAGCTAAACTGCCAAACAAACCACTGTAACAAGAGTAAATGTTCTTGTGCTCTAAGTTTCTTTGACTACATGTTAGCTGCTGTGTCATACACTACGTTCTCCAAAGCTAAAGCTGCACATGCTAGCAAAGCTAACAGGTATGACAGTAAAGACAGCGGGCGTAACAACTAGCAAGCTAACGTTAGCCTGCCGGCTGAAGCAGGCTAGGCTAACGTTAGCTATTTGTGGGGTTTATCTGCAGGTCTTTAAAGGACCACAACACGGTAATATGTCAGAGCGGTGATATTTTATGTGGAGAATTATCACTGCCAAGTAAATAAAGCTCATTATGTGTCTGTCCTCAGTGCCACTGACTCCGGCCTGCTCTAGCATGTTGTCAAAGCGGCAGTGACTAAGGCAAAATAACACGTACGGCTCCAGTAGCGCCAGTTAGCACATCTTTGAATGAGAAAAACGCGCAATTTTACCAGTTCCTGCTCCTCTTTCTTGTCCTTGTCCTTCCCAGAGGGCTGCTGGCCCTTCTCCTTGTCCTTGTCCTTCTCATCGGTCTTTTCGGGCTGCTTGTTCTCTTTGTTTTTCGCCTCCTCCATAGCTGCGGCTCTATGAACTGTCGGTTAGCAAACGGAACTGAGGAGGGCTGCTAATGGACCGCTGCTTCTTCTGCGCGGTGGAACATGCGCGGATGTCTCTCCAGCGCCGCTGCTGGTCGGGAGCGGTAGCGCTGGTTGGTGGGTAGTTCAGGTACCGCAAAATACATCATGGTGTTCTCAAAATCGCGGCTTTCAAAGATCCAAATCAATATTTTCGGCTAAGCTATGCTAATTTCTAGCTAACTTACACGCATGCATTCAACATGAGCCCACTTTGTGAGACATATAATTGAGCTTCTCACATCCAAACATTCAACGTAAGTGGCGATTTTACATAGGTTTCTGACCATGATGAGTACACCCATGCTTATCAGAAACATCCCTTCATTTAAGACGCATTTACGTGCATTTTAAGTACATGTTTTCACTATAAAGCTCATATTTACTACTATTTTACGAGTCATTTAACGCAGCACAAGAGTTGTCATATGACCACAGTGAAGTCAATCACATGCAGCTGACTGTTTCCCTCTCTGTCTACCACTATGGCTTTTCAAACGCTGCTCCTGTGTAAAGTGAGTCTGTTCCTGCTGCTGTGCCTCTTCTCTGCCGTACAGGGTCGTTCTCAGCTGTTCAGGGGCTTCACTAAGCTGAACGAGCTGCAGGACGACGAGCAGGGAGCTGTGTTCGAGGATCAGTGGTTCACACAGAAGCTGGATCACTTCAACGGTGCAGACAGCAGAGTGTGGAAGCAGGTGAGTCCACATGTGATGCCCCTGCAAGGATCAAATGTGTTTTAACCCCTTAAGCAAATTAATTCAATCCAGTTAAGTTCAATGCACATTTCTAAAAGTTCCCTCTACAAACTTTTCCACTTCCTGTCTGCAGGTTTTAACTCTTCTTCTTCCTGTTTCCCCTCTCAGAGATACTTTGTGAACGATGCCTTCTACAAATCTGGTGGTCCGGTGTTCCTGATGATAGGTGGAGAGGGCCCAGCAAACCCAGCATGGATGCAGTCCGGCGCCTGGCTCACCTACGCTCAGAAGCTGGGAGCTCTCTGCCTGTTGCTGGAGCATCGTTTCTATGGAAAGAGCCACCCGACAGCGTACGTTTCCCCCTGCCTTGAATGCACATATATGATCTCTTCAGTTCTGGGTCATGTGGGGTCATGTGGGGTCAGCGTTGAGCTAAAGGGTCCAGTGGACATTTTCAATAAATCTTTCGCAAGTTGGAAATTGAGCGAGATGCCACTTTCAGATGTCCATATCTCTTGAAGTACATGTCCCAGAGCAGTGGTTCTCAACTGGTGGGTCGGGACGCAAAAGTGGGTCGCAAAGCCATTTTTAGAGGGTCGCAGAAGCATGTCCCCCCAAGTAGTGGTATTAAGTCTTTTATTTTAAAGGACGTGTTTCTTATGACCCAGTTGGTTTTCAATAGCAGGATATTCAGTCGTGGTTCCAGCTTATTGGAGAAATTTATGCTAAAACGTCTCAAAAATGAACCAAAATGTGCTCAGAATCTGTCAAAATGGCCAAAAATATGCCCCTAAACTGGGCAATAGCGTCCAAAAATACCAAAATTAGCAAGAAATAAGCCAAAATTTTCTTAAATTGTATCAAAATGCGTTGAGACTCCACCCAAATAAAGCTTAATTTGTTAACAGGAGCAGCAAACTTCAACAATTTGGGTCGCGACTGTTATTAATAGAGACATAGTGGGTCCTGAGGCTGGACCAGTTGAGAACCACTGGTCTAGAGTCTTCAGTTTGTCAGGAGATGTTTAGTGAGTCGTCTTCATACTCCAACAGTAGATGGATGCCTACGTAGGGTCAGGAGCAGAATGATTTTAGCATGAAGGCTTCATGGAAGGATGTTCAAACTTGGCACACCAGTAGAAGACTCTTCCATCTCTTCCTATCCTAAATTTCATCAGCCTACCAATGATTCAAGACGTCCATGTGTCCATTTGGAAGTTAATCACTTTGACCAGCCATAACTCCCATTTCTACTATGGAAGCTTTCTAAGCATTAGTGCTGAATCTGAGAGGTCTTAAGCTTCTTTAGTCTTGATTTCCATTCTCTCCATTCACCAGAAACTTTTGAACATCTCCTGAACATCTGAAGACTCTCGGACAGTGGTTCTCAACTGGTCCAGCCTCAGGACCCACTATGTCTCTATTAATAACAGTTGCGACCCAAATTGTTGAAGTTTGCTGTTCCTGTTAACAAATTAAGGTTTATTTGGGTGGAGTCTCAACACATTTTGATACAACTTGGGAAAATTTTGGCTTATTTTTTTGCTAATTTTGTTTTATTTTGATGCTTTTGCCAAGTTTTGGGCATATTTTGTTCCATTTTGACAGATTCTGAGCACATTTTGGTTCATTTTTGGGACGTTTTAGCATAAATTTCTCCAATAAGCTGGCAGAACCAAATCTAGAGGTTAATAGTGGGCGACTACTGGTGTCACCACCACTAAATATCCTGCTATTGAAAGCAAACTGTGTCTTAAGAATCACGTCCTTTAAAATAAAAGACCTTATACCACTACTTTTTTTGCTTCTGCGACCCTCTAAAAATGGCTTCGCGACCCACCAGTTGAGAACCACTGCTCTAGGATGTATACTTCTACAGATATGGACGTCTGAAAGTGGCATCTCGTTCAGTTTCCAACTCGTGATTGATTTATTGAGCATTTCCAATGATGAGAATGTTGGAATTTCAGCTAAAAAAAATGGGCGGATGGCAGTTTCAGACGCCAAAGATCATTCCTACGAAGCTTCAGCAGATTCTGAGGTGGTCAGGCTACCATCTTCACTGAGTTTACATGGAATGACCCTAAAATAAGTCAACAGCAGAAGCTTTACATCATCTTTGCCAACCTGTTCGACTGAAAAGGATATTAAAAGCAGCACGTCTTCCTGCATGTTATCTGGTCTAAGTCACCAGACAGAAGTCAGCTTCCACGACAAACTGCTCTGGAACAAGCACAAAAGACACCACTGAGAAGTTAAAGTCCCTCTCTAGTCGCTGATTTAACCCCTAAACTCACATATTTAGTGTTGGTTCCTTGAAAATAATCCCGTCCTGCCTTAGAAGGGCTGAAATGTGACCCCTCCACTGCTGATTGCTCTGAATCCTACAGATCTACTGAGTCCCTGCCTCTCACTCTGCTCAAACTACTCCACATCAAGGTCAGGTTGTAAACTGGAGTAATTCAGCTGCATATGTTTGACCTGGAAACTGATTCTGAAGACCTTTGTTGCATGTAAAACCCCTAAAGTCTAGATCTGTGTTGTTGAGATGGTCACCGGTCCACTGCAGTTTCAAGGTGAAAATGCTCAGCTATAAACACTGACTGCTTATTTCACTGCATGGACGAACTAGAAAGGCAAAAACCCTGACTCTCCCCCCAGGACGTCTTTAAAAAATATTCCCAAAACCTTCAGAGTCGTTACAAACTAGACGCTAATGAAACCCGCTTCTGAAATCTGCCCATCCAGAACCTTCAGGTCTCTGCTCCCATGCTGTTTGGTTGCTTACTCAGTGGTGTTGTCATCGAAAGTTGAATGAACAAATGTCACAGCTTCCCACTGGGAGCTGGGGAAGTTTACAGTGTGACCAGTGTCAGAGGGCAGCCTTTATATCATCATGTGTTTACAGCTGGTTGAGGACTTCCAGTAACTCCGGTTGTGTAACACCGTGGAGTCAGACTGAGGACGTTGAAACCACCAGCTTCATTTTCACTTTGAATGCAGCTGCTGATGCTGGTGGAGCAGCTGCACCACTAGATGGCAGCTCTGCATCAAGATGAGCTCAGTGGTGCTCATGGCCCATGTAGCCTGCTGCGTGGAACACTTACCCACACTGCTCTTTTCTCCATGTAGGGACCTCAGCACAGAAAACCTGCATTTCCTCAGCAGTCGCCAGGCGCTGGCCGACCTGGCTCACTTCCGCACCGTGGTGGCCGAGAGCCGGGGGCTGACCGACAGGAAGTGGGTGGCGTTCGGCGGGTCGTACCCGGGCTCTCTCGCTGCTTGGTTCAGGCTGAAGTACCCTCACCTGGTCCACGCCTCTGTGGCCACCAGTGCACCTGTTTATGCTACAGTCAACTTCCCAGGTATGGAGAGACACTTTGTGATGTCACCCGGGGTTAAAAGGGGATTTGTGGGGACGGGGAGCTCTTGTCCAGTGACGTCAGGGCTCACAGATCAGACCAGAGACAACAGAAACAGGGACTATTCCTGCAGCAGAAAGCAGTTTTTGTTGAAACTGAACACATTGCGCTCAGTGGATGAGGATTTTCCTGGATAACAGTGGTGCTGTTTCTGGACAGACTCGTTGCAGATGAATGTTCTGAATGTTATTGCTGACTAAATTCTACTCAGCTTCACTCCTCTGGTGGCATTTCAGAATCAAACGTATGAAATTAGATCAAACCATCTAAATAGCCTGAGGAGAAGCACATCCTGTTGTTATTGTTTTTGTATACCTTCTGTTCCCTTTGACAACAAGCTCACCTGTATTACTGTGAAGTACCGACGGACAGCAACACAACTCCCCAGTATAAACCTACAAAAACACACTGCAGTGGCAAAACATTTTGTTTGGCGTCTGCATTTAATTCAGGGTTCAGGAGACGTGGGCATTCGATACACATTAAAACAGATATATTTTATCCCTGAGCAAACCAAGCTATCAGCAGTAACTTAAAGGGTTAATATGATGAATACTGTCATTGTTTACTTGTCATGTACAGAGCAGTTCTTGCCGTTATTACTGCATTTAAACCACTAAACTGAAAACTCTCTTATTGTCCTCTTAACTTATTCGCACTGACAAATCTGTCCAGAATAAACTGTATTAGTTGAAGATAAAAATGGACGGACGGTTCTGACGGTGCTGGATTGTCGTTTGCTTACAGATTTAGGTTTATAAGGCCGCATAAGATCAGAAAATGAAATAATGAACCCCTTCCGTGCATAAATTGTGAGCACCGTCTCTTTTAGTTTGGAGTCGGTAATGATGCTGCTGCTGTGTGATGCTGCAGTAGTTTAATGAAGTCACAGAAAACAGGGACATCCTGCTTTGTTTGTTTGTTTGAAAGCAGACTTCTAGAGTTAGGTTGGTATGTGAGCTGGTGATGCTGTGACACTGAAGGAGACGGACCTCAGCTTTGACGGGACATGATTTGTATATCAGGAGGTAAATCTCAACTTTGGTCGTCCAATTTAACCCCAGGATATAACCACAAACACATACATACACAATCTGTATAGTATTTATACACCGATCAGCCCCAACATCATGACCACTGACAGGGGAAGTGAATAACATTGATCATATTGGTACTATGTGGTGTCCTGATGGAAAACCTTGATCAGACTTAGACACCCAAATAGACATTGTCCCACAACAAACACACTGGAAAGCCCAGATGTCACTGGATGAAAATGCACCCCACCACATGACAACAACACCAACCAATCAGGAACATGTTGAGGAACATGACAATGGTCCAACATGTTGATGTGACCTCCAGACTTCCTACAGCCCATTCTGATCAAGCATCAACAGGATGCAGTGAATGACGGTTTTACATAATGCACCAAGCAGCACTTATTTCTTAAAAATAAAACATCCTCTCTGGGATTTACTTCGACTGGAAGCTATATGGTGCGCTCCAATATCTACATCCTCATCGAACACATCAACCGTTAAATTCACTCTGCAACACTTTTTTGCGATTTTGCTTAAGTGAGAGTCCCAGACGGATCAAAGATGAGGGCTCGTCCTCTATCTGTGTCTGTGTTGTGCTTGGCCGGGCCCGTTGTTTTCCCCAGGAAGGCTGCAAGCTGGAATCAAGGTCAGAGGAGCTTTGAACATGGGCCGATGCTGTTCCACCCACACACACACACACACACACACACTCGAGCTATCTTCAGGATGCTATTCGGACCACAATCCCTTTGACTTCAGGAAAACACCAGAGACAAAACACACGGAGAGAATAGGGTACACGGTGTTCTGACGTCAGGTGCCTTTTCTTCCTGCAGTAATAGTTATTTTTTCCACAACAACACTGCAGTTAGTCAGCATTATGGCCAGCGAGAGGCCGGTTTTCACTTAAGAGGGAAGCATTCCAAGCTTTTGTAACGTGGAGTTTCTCCTCTGACGCTTTTAGAGTTTCATAAACTGTGAAATCCACCCTCCATTTCACTTTCAACCTCACCGAAACCCTCCTCTAAACAAAAACCTCTCTCACGCTGTTTTTGATGATGACTTGGTGCTTTCTGCAGAGCCTCAGAAACAGTCCTGTGTGTTTAACTGGCCTGTTTTCGTGTATTATTGCGGCCTTTTTATAGCAGCCCAGGTTTAAGTGTCCACCCCTCCCTCTGTGTCTGTGTTTCGCCAGAGTACTTGGAGGTTGTGTGGCGTTCGCTGGCCTCGGAGAACACTGAGTGCCCCGTGCTGGTGAAAAAGGCCTCGGATGTCCTCGTGGAACGCCTGAAAGACCCCAAAACCTACGACAACATCACCAAAGACTTCAAGTACAGTACATTCACTCTCTGGAACCGTTCCTCCTTTGTGCTGCTGTTTATTGTAAGATCTGAACATAGAAAGACTCTGGATGAGGCTGCGTTTAAGTCCAAAAATGAAATCCCAAATAGCAGATATCACTCATGCTGTTTACATTTCCTGCACTAGAAAGAGTTCCTAAATGTCTGCTTCACTTTCAGTTTTATCGAAGCCTCTTGCACAGTAATTATCTATCATGGTTTTCAGCCCAGGGCTTTGCTTCGTTCCTCATTTGAATAAATTTGTTGCTCTTTTAATTGCTCGTGTTCAAGCTCGCACTTTGCATGCCGAGAGGTATCTCCGTCTCTCTCTCCTGCTAGCTTTCGTCGCGGCGCTTTTCCCCGTCAGGGCAGGACAAATTAGACCTCTATTAATCTCGTTAGTTAATGAAATTTGGCGACCTGAGAAGACTCCCAGCGCGTCTCCATTCAGCTCAAGTCTAATGAGACGCAACGCTGAAAACAAGCTGAGTGCGTGTGCAGGGCTCGAGGTCTGCAGCTCGGGAGATAATTTGACTTCTCAAAGAGAAGAAACAGATATAATTAGTTGGGATTGGTCCTTTCAATTAGAATAAAGCCACGATTAGCATACACGCCAAAACATACTGTGACTAATTGTTCTCCAGCTTAATTGAGGTTACAGGATTGATAAAAGGCCTTGCTTTGCCTGAGGATGGTTTATGCAGTTTTGGGACAATCAAGAGATTTTTTTGCTTTAGTCATTTCGAGGAAATACAGATGCTTGCTTTTACGCCAGAAGTTAAAAAGAAACTTAGTACCCCTCTCATACCTGCACATTAAAGAGCCCATATAAGTCCACAGAAAACCCTCCTTCTTACCTGACTGACTCATTTGAAGTCCTCTTCTAAATGATGGTCTGCGCACATTTACAACGTGTGTCATCTCATAGGGCTTAACATAGTAAGGAAGAACAGAAAACCCAACAAGCCAAAGTTGCTTTTGGATTCTATAAGCAGTCAACGACGGTGGGAAGGAACCAAAAAACACTCAAGGATAGGGAGAGGGGGGAAAAAACCTCAGACAGAACCAGGCTCAGGGAAGGCGGACATCTGCCTCGACCGGTTGGGGTGAGGGTGGGGATGAGAGGGGAGGGATAGCAGGAGAGGTTGGTTTGGGATGGTAGGCCAGCAGGTGGTGAGGCCAGCGGCTTCAGATCAGGGGCGTCTCCAGATCCAGAGACAGTGATGACTTTAGACCACCAAATTCTAATCAGTTCATCCTCAAGTCCAAGTGGACATTAGTGCCAAATCTGAAGAAATTGCCTTCGAGCATTTAAAAGATACTCCCTACATAGGGACCACTCTTTAGATCAGGGGTGGGCAATCCTGGTCCTCGAGGGCCACTATCCTGCATGTTTTAGATGTCTCCCTCTTCCGACACACATGATTCAAATGATTAGCTCATCATCAAGCTCTGCAGAAGCCTGATAACGATCCTGATCATTTGAATCAGGTGTGTTGGAAGAGGGACACATCTAAAACATGCAGGATAGTGGCCCTCGAAGACCAGGATTGGACACCTTTGCTTTAGATATACCGCCTTGTGGATGCTCGATCCCGTCAGATCTCGGAAGCTAAGCAAGGTTGGGCCTGGTCAGTACCTGGATGGGAGACCATGAGGGAACACCAGGATGCAGTGTGTACCACCATCGAGTATGGAGTGAATGAATAATGCAACATAAAGCGTCTTTGAAAGTCTAGAAAAGCGCTGTATAAAACCAGTGCATTATATATATACTATATACTATGTGGTGAGCTATGTAGGGATCACCTCTTCGAAGTAACATTTCGGCTATTGGTTACGTCGCTCTCTAGCCGTGATTTGTGCCGTAGCAGCGTAGGGCGAACACGTCAGATTCACAGTTTATTGCACGGCTGAGAAACGTCTAAAATCAAATTCAACAACGCAACCTAAACGGGAAACTACTTACACTTTAACGACAAGTTTTCGCGCTCTCGTTCGTCTCGTCCGAGTTCTCTTTCACACAATGCATGACGGTACATAAGTGACCAGCGGCTGTACGCTACTTTTGAGTGACTATATAGGGTGTAGCATTTGCAACTTAGCATTTGGACTGCAGTATAAAATGGTGAACACCCTATATAGTGAACTATAGGGAGCAATTTCGGGCACAACCAAAGCCTCCAGCCACGTCTCTAGAGCTGTTCTGCCTGTAAAGCGACACAGTTATGCGAGCAGGTGACATCTGGAGCCATGGGAGATGTTCGAGGGCTGTCTTGGGTCCTGGTTGGAGTCAGGTCCCTTTACAGCTTCATGAGCGTCGCCTCGAGCCTTTCTGGACTGAGCCCGGGCCTCTGGAATGTCGGACCTGCTCCAGAAAGGGTCTGCTCTAGTCTTGGATCACATAACAGTATGATCCGTAGATGTTTGGTTTATCTACATCAGTTTTCTGCAGCAGACACAGAGTTCAATGTATGGTTTCGGTGTTGCGTAACATAATGCTGTTTCAAAGGAGGGATATTACTTAAGCTTTTAGTTTTATTGCTTCATTTTCTCAGCCCCTGTCACGTTATTTTGTTTTCATTCTCTTCCATTGTTTTTAGTTACAAGCATGAAGTCATTCTGAACATGCTCGCGTCATGTCTGCAGTCCTTCTGCCCGTCTCTGATGTTATTTTATGTGTGCTTAGTTTGTTACAGCGGCTCTACGGTCAGTCACCACAATGAATAAGCAGACTATAATGGCGTGGTTTGTCTCACAGAGCTAATGCTGTCGCAGAGACATGAAAACTGCCCCGACCACACTGGACGACTTGCAGGCTGGAGATGCAGACATGTCCTCATGCAGGCGCAAAGGTCACATAGGTGGTTTGGAGTCCATCTGCCAGACCACAAAGCCTCAGAGGCCACAGCACATGCGTCACATTTCATCATGAAGGAAGTGTCATTTGCTGCACACACGGGAGACTCGTTTCCAAAAGGCAGCGTCACGTCGTTTGCATCTTACCTAAATCTGTAAAGGTCTCACAGAAACCCGAGGAGCCTCTAACTTGACTGCCTCAAATGCTTTCACATATATCTGCGTACACAGACACCCACACCTCAGGGAAGAACAACAAACCGCTGAGCCTCATTACTGTCAACTTGACAGACGACCCCAATCAGCGCAAGTACAAATGAATCACTATTTAATTAAAAAGTGGAATTAGCTATTCAGGCCTCATGCCAGCCGGTTCTCCTAGCAACCTCTAAACACATGTTGTGGCAAGTTGTATATTTTCACTAAAAACAGCTCGAGTACAGCTGCTAACTGCCCTTTTCATTCCTTCCCCAATCTCTGTTGTCCCCCATCTTCCCCTCCACCTCCTTCCTCTCTGGTTCCTTTGCTTCCTCTCTTCCATCCTTTTCCTCCCGTTCTCTCCTCTCCCGCTGCAGCTTGTGTTCCAAACTGCAGATCCAGACGGAGATGGACTCGGCCTACTTCCTGGAAACGTTGGCTGGCAGCTTCATGGACGTGGTCCAGTACAATGAAGACAACAGGGGGTTTGAGGTGAGAGAGAGCCGGGGCGGGCCAAATGGCATGAGTCAAACACAAACACTTTTAAATGTTGATTTCAGAGTATTTATTACTTTCCTATTACTACTTTAGTCAAATACCCCTTACCCACCAAGAAGAACCAGGTCCTAGTTCTGGTGCTTAGTTGGTTCAAATCTTGTTCCTCCTAAGGGCCTCTAGGAGTCAAGTTGGAGCCATTGGGTCACCGTAAAACCACTACGCTTGCATCCATTACATAGCAGTTAAACAAACGCAGTAAGTTGATGATAATATCTATGTTTATCTCTAGAGATGGTCTTAAGGCTGATTGTGAGGCAGAGGTCGCTTATTGCCTTGACATATCCGCGATCGCGCTACTTGTGAGCGACAACTGTACCAGATTTTAGCTCAACAGTTTGTGCAATCAATGTGTTCAATACATCTGTGATCAGACCGGGGACATCCTGGAGAAAAAGATCACTGATTAGCGCTTGTGTGTCCCTTTCCACCGTTGATGGTTGGTCACCATAACCCCACCTCCAGCCCCTGACGCACTCGGTTCTTCTTAGCTCTGGCCCGGCAAAGAGTCGGTTCTTGCCTAATCTGGAACCTGGAGCCAGTGCTTCGGTGGTGGAAGCACAAAGAACTGGTGCTAAGTCAGGCTCTGGCTCCGAATTAGCACTGGAATCAGCTCGGTGGAAAAGGGGTAAATGGACTGACAAAGCTGATGGTACTTCCTCTGGGGACCATGAATGTCATACCAAGTTTTGGGCTAATCTGTGTTATAGATGTTGGGATACTTTACAGGCTAGGCATCAGGATGCATCCTCTGGGGACCATGAATGTCTTTACAGAAAGTCACTGCAATCCAATTAGTAGGTGTTGAGATGTTTCAGTCTGCAGTGGTAGACGGGCCGAGCAACCAGCATCCCCATCACTGACTGTACATAAAGACGGACACCTGTCACTCAAAGCAGCCCCGCCCTTAATTATGCATAACTTTAAGCCTCAATACAATTTAAAGGGGTGCGTTCTATATAAAAAAGACTCCTGTACAGTTGTCATGAACAGAGAAATTAGCTACGGAGACCAAAACCGTAGATTGTGCCTGGCTGTAAACACTTTTATTACTGCTGTTAAGATGGAGACATTAACATGGAGGTCTATGAGGACTGACTCACTTCTGGATCCAGCCTCTTGTGGACATTGGAGGAACTGCAGTTTTCGGCTCTTCTGCGTTGGCTGAATTTTTCACCCCTAGAAGTTGCAGCTTGATTCCTGTTCCCAAAGCTACAATGCTAGCATGGATTTAAAAAAGATTAATTGTTATTCCACCTTTCTACTTCCATGGTAGAACCTTGTGCCCACACGACCCCCATTAAATGTTTATTTCAGAGGCCGATAGTAATTATTTTGGATCAAGGAAACCAATAACTGACATTTTGTACTGAAATTCTTTATTTTTTTGGAATGTTTGTCACAGTTTTTAGAGAATCGTAAGTTTGCTGAAAAACTCAGGCGAAAATCAGTTGCTTAAAGGAAAAATTCTGTTTTCTTGCAGGATGTCGACACTTATCCTTGACTCTAAACTAGTATTTATCATAGCTCCACAGATTTGGTTTATTTTGGGTGCTTATGTTCCCCTAGGTTGTGGATTTACCCCCTAAAAACTCATCTCCATGCATCGCAGTTAAATATTTAGACGTTTTTTCCAAGAAAATATCCTCCTAATGCTTCAAAAAGGCGTCGGTGTTACTCTGCACTGTTGTTTTCCTCTAAAAATGCACAGATCTATGAAGTCCCTACTCACTGCAATGAAAAAAGGGTTGTTATGTACAAAACCCCATCTCTCTGAATCTAAAAACACCATATAGACATGTTAACAAGGAATAAAATAATAATTTCTACTAGAGAGGGTCTTTATAGGTTGAAATCAGGGAACAAAAGTCAGTCAGTATTTCTCAAAGTTGAAGATACTTCTTGGTAGGAACGGTCCTTCCAAGGCAAGACTCATGATGGAACAATCCAATGAGTACAGGTGTGCATCGTTCAGAAGGTCCCGACTTTAATTCCAAGCATAGCATAGTGGGTGCTTTGAGAACAAAGAGTTTGTGCATGGGCATCCTTGAAAAATCACTCAACGAAGGACTCCTCGGACGTCCTTTGGTGGGATTCAGTGTAATAGTGTGCTAGGAATGCAGCCTGTAAGGACCTGTTCCTGGAGAAGCAGTCTGTGTGTGCAGCAAAGACCAAGTGGGTCACTCCATGCCAACTCACCTAGGGCCTCCCAGTCGTCCAGACACACGGAGCAACATGACTCATCTATTACACAATGACCAAAACCGCTACAAGCTGGAACTTGAATTGTTTATTTCCCGAACTAATGACAGAATGGCTCAACAGGGACCACACAGACCTTTAAAACCTTGAAATACTCATAATACCACTGTTTCAGGCCCCGTCCACACGAAGCCAAAACGCTTATA
This sequence comes from Dascyllus trimaculatus, assembly GCA_024666655.1. Taxonomy (NCBI): domain Eukaryota; kingdom Metazoa; phylum Chordata; class Actinopteri; family Pomacentridae; genus Dascyllus; species Dascyllus trimaculatus. The sequence continues at coordinate 32,774,332 of CM045453.1, forward strand.
GTTCCTAAAACGTTCTCCATAAAGACGGAGCTGTTTTAGTAAACGTGTCCGTCCACACGAATTCACCTGACACACCTGAAAACGATGTTAAACACATGCCAGGCCTGTTGGTGGCGCTACAACGAGGTAACAGAAACAAGAGGAAACTGGCGGCGGGACTAAACGTAGAACATGGCGGCGGCAAATACGAGTGGATGAGCTGGTAGGACTCTAGTCTGGACGGATGATGAGGTGGAACTATTAGCAGGACATACGCAGCACTATACGGCGCCATTGTTGTGGTCATTTTCTGAGTTTGGCGCATTTATTAAGAGGTGGAGCTATGACGTAAGCGGACAGGGCGTAACAACGGTGCCGCGTAAACGGCGTTTTCAGATCTTTGTACTCTGGGACCTAGGTCCAGAAAGGGTCGTTTTCAGACCCCCAAAACGCCGGCTTGGTGTGGACAATACACAGGTTTGATGGACTATTTGTGTGTTTAGGCCTGGGCTTGTTTTCATGGTCCTAAAAAGTGGATTTTCATCTCCGAAGCTAATTTCAGGAAGACCTGTGGCAGTCAGTTTTTGATGTAGCACCAGATGATGTTTAGATCTGACAGAACTGGGTTGTTTTTACCCGACAACAGAGATTTGGAATTGAGTGAACAGTAGTGGAGATATGGATTTTTGAAAAGTAAAGATTTTTCGTTTCGATGATAAATGATAAATTTTTATTGTTTTAATTTAACACCGAGGGTCGATTTTCAAAAATTAGTAACTCAAAAAGTATTTGGAATAGAGCTGTGGGGTAATCTATGACCTCAACTGGGAGGCCTTAGGTGAGTTGGCTTGGAATGGCTTGAATATTAGTTTAAATACAGACAGACACTAACAGCCTCACTGATGCACATGTGCAGCTGTTGTTGTGTTGGATATACGGTGGCTGGGTTGAATGGAAGGCAGCTGAGTGGTTACAGCGGTGTTCTGAAACATAATAAACCTCGTATTGCCCAACAGCGAGAGGCCCTGAGGTACTGCCTTCTAAGAGGCTCTCCATGGTTGCTCCTGAGGCCCGTCGCTTGCTTACTTTGTCTACATGTCTGCACGAGAGGTGGAGCCTGTTTTGTAACCCACTTAAACCATAGGTGGCTTGTGACTCAGCAAGAAGGGAGGCCAGCTCAGGAGATAACGGTGGAAGGTAGGAGGTGGGTTTAGAAAGAAATCTAGTTTGATTAGCGCTGCCTATGTTTGTTGCTGATAATATCTCAGATTCTCTACTTTTATAGCAGAAGAGTTCTTGAGTTCTCCGTATTCGTGACACAAGTACAGAAAATAATAATAATTATAATGCCATTAAGTCTGAATGGCATTATAACATCACCCATCATGCAAAGTTTTGGGCTAATCTGTCTGGTTGGGCTAGTCATCAGGATGCATCCTGTGGGGACCATGAATGTCTCTACAGAAAGTCACTGCAACCCAACCAGTAGGTGTTGAGATGTTTAAGTATGGAGTGGTAGACGGGCCGAGCAACCTCCATCCCCATCACTGACTGCACATAAAGATGGACACCTGTCACTCAAAGCAGCCCCGCCCTTAATTATGCATAACTTTAAGCCTCAATACAATTTAAAGGGGTGAGTTCTTTATAAAAAAAAACTCCTGCACAGTTGTCATGAACAGAGAAATTAGCTACGGAGACCAAAACCGTAGTTTGTACTGAATTTCAAACACGTTTATTACTGCTGTTAAGATGGGTACTTTAACATGGAGGTCTATGAGGATTGACTCACTTCTGGATCCAGCCCCATGTGGACGTTGGAGGAACTGCAGTTTTCGGCTCTTCAGAATCAGAATCAGAATCAAGTTTATTGCCAAGTAATTATTACATTACAAGGAATTTGTCTTGGTCTGTTGGTGCAAACGATTAAGATAGTAAGAAATAAAATAACATTAAAATATATATATATATATATATATATATATATATATATATATATTCTGCCAACTTCTGCCAAGTTGCAGCTTGATTGCTATTCCCAAAGCTACAATGCTAACATGGAATTAAAAAAGGTTAATTGTAATTCCACCTTTCCATTTACATTCCACTACCCACAATGCAAACTTACAGCAGGTATAGTTCACTCAGGGATCTCAGCTAATGTAGCTTCATCCCACTTTCCCTCAAACAGAGACGAGGAGCCGACTACAGAGGCCCGTTAAGATCACCTCCTTCTCAGTCGTTGTCTTCAGCTGACTCAGCTCCATCCCTTGAGTTCATTTTCCGACTTCCCACAGCTCCTTCTCTGTTCTCTCATGTGGAGAGAACATCTGTAAACACACTTCTGTGCATGAAATCGGTGCGTTTGCATTTGAAACGTACTTCTAGGCAGCTAATGGGAGGCAGACTGAAGGGTAGTGGGCCAACTGTTGATCTAATCGTGCAGCAGTTCCTTTAAAATGCAAGATTATTTTCTATTTCAGGGTACAAAAAATGCGACTTTACATGCTGCTACAATAAATTATAAGTGCTAATATATTGTCCTGCCAAGGCTGCCATAGTCCCAAACTTTAAACTCCATTATGCTGCAATGTACACATGGACTTTATCTCCATTATTATCTCTCACTGTACATCTGATTCCCTTTTCTCCCTTCTTCTATCCTATTTTTTTTTTACCAGTTACCCCTCTTTTTCCCTCCCTTTCCCCCCCCATCCCATCCCCTCTCTGTCCCCCTGGTGCCTCGAGGAGACGTGAGTCAGGTTACCAATAAGCTGATGTGAAAAAGTAACAAAAGACTCTTTGGTCTCTCTGGTTTCCTGTCGCCCCAAGCTAAAGAGACGCTTATAAAAGAACTGAGAGGAGCGGCGGGCCACAGAATCCACAGCGCTAGCAGACAAGCAGAGCCAGCAGCTGCCTCTCGGACACAAAGGGGCTGGGCACAGAGCAAACTAGCAGGTTTTAGGTACCGCCGAGGAATTTGGGTAAGAACTAGGAGTGAGGTGTAACCCAATCGGAAGAGTCGCAGCGGTGGCTTCTCAGTCGAAGGGTTATCAATGGGGTGCTTTATAAAATACGGAAGGACGTTATGTAACGCTACAGCTTGTGGAACAAGTACTAACAGTTCCTCTTTTTACACAGAGGATGCAGGGAGATGCAGAGGGGATAGCGGCCATGGGTCATTTATAGTTAACAAGACTTTCATTTTGCACGTACGCACGACTGTAATCACAGCCAACTGTCTACCGCTTCAACCTGCATCACAGCACATTTTGTTTTAGGCAAGTGCACACATGGAGGGCAAACTCTGCAGTGACAATCATAGAGTCTTTACAGAGAGAACGACTCAAAATCAGGAGGAAGTTTAGATTAATAGTCTCCCTGATTTGGAGTTGTATTCTCCTCTGGTTACCTCCGCCTTCAAGGTCATGTTTTTGTCGGCATTTATCTGTCTGTTAGCAACTTTATACAAAAAGTTCTGAACTGATTTTGATGAAATGTTCAGGAAAGCTGGATAATTGGACAAGAAGCAGATGATTAGGTTTTGGTTGTGATCCAGATCACCGTCTGGATTCTGCAGGATTCTTTAGCATTGGGAGATAGGGCAACGTGCATGCATATGTGCATGTAACTCCACAAAAAAATGTCCAGGCTGCTTGGCAAAAAAAAACACAGGATAAGTTCCCACTAATTTCTACAACATCTCAAAATTTGATCCAGATCTGGGCAAAATTCCAGATACTAGGATCCAGAACAGGAGAAACTAGATGGCCTGTGGAATGGTCATCACTGTAAGGTAACAGAGGAAGATCCAGACATGCAGCCAACACCAACATGTAGCTGAGACTCTGCTGAATCAGGAGGATCCAACAGATCTGTTGTAGAATCAACAGCTATGGAGCTGGATCCAGAAGAAACCACCATTACCCAGAAAGAGATTCTGGTGAATAACTATTGAACTAATGATGATATCAATGTGAATCCAGATGCTAAGGGTTTGTTTTCTGGGTCAATGAGTCTAATAATGTAGATAAAACAATCCTGGGACGATTATTTCTGGGTGTAAATCCCAGTATGGGGTGAAATGAGCTGCTTGGCAGAGGTCTGCGCTCTCCAAGTGCTTTGCTATTTATTTGAGTTAAACACAGAGGTTATAATAAACTGCATGTGATGCATTCACATGTACGGTGGAAGCTGTGTAAGATGGAAATTCTTGCCATCAGAGGGAACCAGTGGAAGCAAACAAATTGTGCACTTTCTCCAACTAAAAGCAAGCAGGACCTGCCTTAAGTTTTTGTCCACAGTCTTGTGGGACCAACCACTTAGAAATGAGGAATTCCAGATAGCACACTAAAGATGTTCTCCTCTATAGACATGGATGAATTTCACACTTATTTGCATAAAAGCAAATTCTATCTAGCATTCAGTCTCTACCTTTTGTCGCGCAACCAGTCGGTGTCTCTTCACCTGCAATCCCAGAATGCCTTGTGAGGCTACTCTTGCATGTCCACTAGGAAATGACTGATGCCAATCTCGTCATTGCTTCGTCCCTCTTCCAACAGGTCAGCAACAATAACCCTGATATATCCGCTTGCATTCAGAGAGCTGATTCAGGGACAGATTTCTCTCCAGCTTGCCTGGAATCGGTTCATCTCGGTGGCACCATCATGTCTTCTACACAATGCACAAAATAATGAAAACAAAACGGGCTACTCTGAAGTAAAAGCCCTCTAGCCCACTTATAAACTGCACTCGCTTTCATGTGGCTTTATTAAAGAGTTAA
>CM045453.1:32779193-32938626 GCA_024666655.1 Dascyllus trimaculatus
GCTGCACATGCTAGCAAAGCTAACAGGTATGACAGTAAAAACAGCGGGCGTAACAACTAGCAAGCTAACGTTAGCCTGCCGGCTGAAGCAGGCTAGGCTAACGTTAGCTATTTGTAGGGTTTATCTGCAAGTCTTTAAGGGACCACAACACGGTAATATGTCAGAGCGGTGATATTTTATGTGGAGAATTATCACTGTCAAGTAAATAAAGCTCATTATGTGTCTGTCCTCAGTGCCACTGACTCCGGCCTGCTCTAGCATGTTGTCAAAGCGGCAGTGACTAAGGCAAAATAACACGTACGGCTCCAGTAGCGCCAGTTAGCATATCTTTGAATGAGAAAAACGCGCAATTTTACCAGTTCCTGCTCCTCTTTCTTGTCCTTGTCCTTCCCAGAGGGCTGCTGGCCCTTCTCCTTGTCCTTGTCCTTCTCATCGGTCTTTTCGGGCTGCTTGTTCTCTTTGTTTTTCGCCTCCTCCATAGCTGCGGCTCTATGAACTGTCGGTTAGCAAACGGAACTGAGGAGGGCTGCTAATGGACCGCTGCTTCTTCTGCGCGGTGGAACATGCGCGGGTGTCTCTCCAGCGCCGCTGCTGGTGGGGAGCGGTAGCGCTGGTTCGTGGGTAGTTCAGGTACCGCAAAATACATCACGGTGTTTTCAAAATCGCGGCGTTCAAAGGCCCCAATCAACATTTTCAACGAAGCTATGCTAATTTCTAGCTAACTTGCACGCATGCATTCAACATGAGCCTACTTTGTGAGACATAGAATTGAGGTTCTCACATCCAAACATTCAACATAAGTGGCGATTTTACATAGTTTTCTGACCATGATGAGTACACCCATGCTTATCAGAAACATCGCTTCATTTAAGACGCATTTACGTGCATTTTAAGAACGTTTTCACTACGAAGGTCTTATTTACTACTGTTTTGCGAGTCATTAAACGCAGCACAGGAGTTGTCATATGACCACAGTGAAGTCAATCACATGCAGCTGACTGACTGTTTCCCTCTCTGTCTACCACTATGGCTTTTCAAACGCTGCTCCTGTGTAAAGTGAGTTTGTTCCTGCTGCTGTGCCTCTTCTCTGTCGTACAGGGTCGTTCTCAGCTGTTCAGGGGCTTCACTAAGCTGAATGAGCTGCAGGACGACGAGCAGGGAGCTGAGTTCGAGGATCAGTGGTTCACACAGAAGCTGGATCACTTCAACGGTGCAGACAGCAGAGTGTGGAAGCAGGTGAGTCCACATGTGATGCCCCTGCAAGGATCAAATGTGTTTTAAACCCTTAAGTAAATTAATTCAATCCAGTTAAGTTCAATGCACATTTCTAAAAGTTCCCTCTACAAACTTTTCCACTTCCTGTCTGCAGGTTTTAACTCTTCTTCTTCCTGTTTCCCCTCTCAGAGATACTTTGTGAACGATGCCTTCTACAAATCTGGTGGTCCAGTGTTCCTGATGATAGGTGGAGAGGGCCCAGCAAACCCAGCATGGATGCAGTCCGGCGCCTGGCTCACCTACGCTCAGAAGCTGGGAGCGCTCTGCCTGTTGCTGGAGCATCGTTTCTATGGAAAGAGCCACCCGACAGCGTACGTTTCCCCCTGCCTTGGATGCACATATATGATCTCTTCAGTTCTGGGTCATGTGGGGTCATGTGGGATCAGCGTTGAGCTAAAGGGTCCAGTAGACATTTTCAATAAATCTTTCGCAAGTTGGAAATTGAGCGAGATGCCACTTTCAGACGTCCATATCTCTTGAAGTACATGTCCCAGAGCAGTGGTTCTCAACTGGTGGGTCGGGACGCAAAAGTGGGTCGCGAAGCCATTTTTAGAGGGTCGCAGAAGCATGTCCCCCCCAAGTAGTGGTATTAAGTCTTTTATTTTAAAGGACGCGTTTCTTATGAACCAGTTGGTTTTCAATAGCAGGATATTCAGTGGTGGTTCCAGCTTATTGGAGAAATTTATGCTAAAACGTCTCAAAAATGAACCAAAATGTGCTCAGAATCTGTCAAAATTGCCAAAAATATGCCCTAAACTTGGCAAAAGCGTCCAAAAATACCAAAATTAGCAAGAAATAAGCCAAAATTTTCCTAAATTGTATCAAAATGTGTTGAGACTCCACCCAAATAAACCTTAATTTGTTAACAGGAACAGCAAACTTCAAAAATTTGGGTCGCGACTGTTATTAATAGAGACATAGTGGGTCCTGAGGCTGGACCAGTTGAGAACCACTGTCCTCGAGTCTTCAGTTTGTCAGGAGATGTTTAGTGAGTCGTCTTCATACTCCAACAATAGATGGATGCATACGTAGGGTCAGGAGCAGAAGCATGAAGACATCATGGTAGGATGTTCAAACTTGGCACACCAGTAGATGATACTTCCATCTCTTCCTATCCTAAATTCAAGACGTCCATGTGGCTGTTTGGAAGTTAATCACTTTGATTGGCCTAAACTCCCATTTCTACTATGGAAGCTTTCTAAGCATTAGTGCTGAATTTGACAGGTCTTAAGCCTCTTAAGTCTTGATTTCCATTCTCTCCATTCACCAGAAACTTCTGAACATCTCCTGAACATCTGAAGACTCTAGACCAGTGGTTCTCAACTGGTCCAGCCTCAGGACCCACTATGTCTCTGTTAATAACGGTCGCAACCCAGATTGTTGAAGTTTGCTGTTCCTGTTAACAAATTAAGGTTTATTTGGGTGGAGTCTCAATGCATTTTGATACAATTTAGGTAAATTTTAGCTTATTTTTTTGCTAATTTTGTTTTATTTGGATGCTTTTGCCAAGTTTTTGGCATATTTTGTTCCATTTTGGCAGATTCTGAGCACATTTTGGTTCATTTTTGGGACGTTTTAGCATAAATTTCTCCAATAAGCTGGCAGAGTCAAATCTAGAGGTTAATATTGGGGGACTACTGGTGTCACCACCACTTAATATCCTGCTATTGAAAGCAAACTGTGTCTTAAGAAGCACGTCCTTTAAAATAAAAGACCTTATACCACTACTTTTTTTGCTTCTGTGAACCTCTAAAAATGGATTCGCGACCAACTACTGCTCTAGGACGTATACTTGAAGACATATGGACGTCTGAAAGTGGCATCTCGTTCAGTTTCCAACTTGTGATTGATTTATTGAACGTTTCCATTGGGTGAACAATGATGAGAATGTTGGAATTTCAGCTAAAGAATGGGCGGATGGCAGTTTCAGACGCCAAAGATCATTCCTACGAAGCTTCAGCAGATTCTGAGGTGGTCAGGCAACCATCTTCACTGAGTTTACATGGAATGACCCTAAAATAAGTCAACAGCAGAAGCTTTACATCAACTATGCCAACCTGTTCGACTGAAAAGGATATTAAAAGCAGCACGTCTTCCTGCATGTTATCTGGTCTAAGTCACCAGACAGAAGTCAGCTTCCATGACAAACTGCTCTGGAACAAGCACAAAAGACACTGCTGAGAAGTTAAAGGCCCTCTCTAGTCGCTGATTTAACCCCTAAACTCACATATTTAGTGTTGGTTCCTTGAAAATAATCCCGCCCTGCCTTAGAAGGGCTTAAATGTAACCCCTCCACTGCTGATTGCTCTGAATCCTACAGATCTACCGAGTCCCTTCCTCTCACTCTGCTCAAACTACTCTACAGCAATGTCAGGTTGTAAACTGGAGTAACTCAGCTGCATATGTTTGACCTGGAAACTGATTCTGAAGACCTTTGTTGCATGTAAAACCCCTGAAGTCTAGATCTGTGTTGTTGAGATGGTCACCGGTCCACTGTAGTTTCAAGGTGAAAATGCTCAGCTATAAAACACTGACTGCTTATTTCACTGTATGGACGAGTTAGAAAGGCAAAAACCCTGATTTTCCCCCCCAGGGTGTCTTTGAAAAATATTCCCAAAACCTTCAGAGTCGTTACAAACTAGACGCTAATGAAACCCGCTTCTGAAATCTGCTCATCCAGAACCTTCAGGTCTCTGTTCCCATGCTGTTTGGTTGCTTACTCAGTGGTGTTGTCATCGAAAGTTGAATGAACAAATGTCACAGCTTCCCACTGGGAGCTGGGGAAGTATCAGTTTACAGTGTGACCAGTGTCAAAGGGCAGCCTTTATATCATCATGTGTTTACAGCTGGTTGAGGACTTCCAGTAACTCCGGTTGTGTAACACTGTGGAGTCAGACTGAGGACGCTGAAACCACCAGCTTCATTTTCACTTTGAATGCAGCTGCTGATGCTGGTGGAGCAGCTGCACCACTAGATGGCAGCTCTGCATCAAGATGAGCTCAGTGGTGCTCATGGTCCATGTAGCGTGCTGCGTGGAACACTTACCCACACTACTCTTTTCTCCATGTAGGGACCTCAGCACAGAAAACCTGCATTTCCTCAGCAGTCGCCAGGCGCTGGCCGACCTGGCTCACTTCCGCACCGTGGTGGCCGAGAGCCGGGGGCTGACCGACACGAAGTGGGTGGCGTTCGGCGGGTCGTACCCGGGCTCTCTCGCTGCTTGGTTCAGGCTGAAGTACCCTCACCTGGTCCACGCCTCTGTGGCCACCAGTGCACCCGTTTATTCTACAGTCAACTTCCCAGGTATGGAGAGACACTGCGTGATGTCACCTGGGGTTAAAAGGGGATTTGTGGGGACGGGGAGCTCTTGTCCAGTGACGTCAGGGCTCACAGATCAGACCAGAGACAACAGAAACAGGGACTGTTCCTGCAGCAGAAAGCAGTTTTTGTTGAAACTGAACACATTGCGCTCAGTGGATGAGGATTTTCCTGGATAACAGTGGTGCTGTTTCTGGACAGACTCGTTGCAGATGAATGTTCTGAATGTTATTGCTGACTAAATTCTACTCGGCTTCACTGCTCTGGTGGCATTTCAGAATCAAACGTATGAAATTAGATTGAACCATCTAAATAGCCTGAGGAGAAGCACATCCTGTTGTTATTGTTTTTGTATACCTTCTGTTCCCTTTGACAACAAGCTCACCTGTATTACTGTGAAGTACCGACGGACAGCAACACAACTCCCCAGTACAGACCTACAAAAACACACTGCAGTGGCAAAACATTTTCACTGGCGTCTGCATTTAATTCAGGGTTCAGGAGACGTGGGCATTCGCATCACATTAAAACAGATATATTTTAGCCCTGAGCAAACCAAGCTGTCAGCAGTAACTTATAGGGTTAGTATGATGAATACTGTCATTGTTTACTTTTCATGTACAGAGCAGTTCTTGCCGTTACTGCAAATATTACTGCATTTAAACCACTAAACTGAAAACTCTCTTATTGTCCTCTTAACTTATTCGCACTGACAAATCTGTCCAGAATAAACTGTATTAGTTGAAAAACAAAAATGGACAGACGGTTCTGACGGTGCTTGCTTACAGATTTAGGTTTATAAGGCCGCATTAGATCAGAAAATGAAATAATTAACCTTCCGTGCATAAATTGTGAGCACAGTCTCTTTTAGTTTGGAGTCGGTAATGATGCTGCAGAGTTTAATGAAGTCACAGAAAACAGGGACATCCTGCATTTGTTTGTTCGAAAGCAGACTTCGAGAGTTAGGTTGGTATGTGAGCTGGTGATGCTGTGACACTGAAGGAGACGGACCTCAGCTTTGATGGGACATGATTTGTATATCAGGAGGTAAATCTCAGCTCTGGTCGTCCAATATAGCCCCAGGATATAACCACAAACGCATACATACACAATCTGTATAGTACTTATACACCGATCAGCCCCAACATCCTGACCACTGACAGGTGAAGTGAATAACATGGATCATATCGGTACTATGTGGTGTTCTGATGGAGAACCTTGATCAGACTTAGACACCCAGATAAACATTGTCCTACAACAAACACACTCCCTCATGCTGATGGAAATCCCAAATGTCACTGGATGAAAATGCACCCCACCACATGGAAACAACACCAACCAATCAGGAACATGTGGAGGAACATGACAATGGTCCAACATGTTGATGTGACCTCCAGACTTCCTACAGCCCATTCTGATCAAGCATCAACAGGATGCAGTGAATGACGGTTTTACATAATGCACCAAGCAGCACTTATTTCTGAAAAATAAAACATCCTCTCTGGGATTTACTTCGACTGGAAGCTATATGGTGCGCTCCAGTATCTACATCCTCATCGAACACATCAACCGTTAAATTCATTTTGCAACACTTTTTTGCGATTTTGCTTAAGTGAGAGTCCCAGACAGATCAAAGATGAGGGCTCGTCCTCTATCTGTGTCTGTGTTGTGCTTGGCCGGGCCCGTTGTTTTCCCCAGGAAGGCTGCAAGCTGGAATCAAGGTCAGAGGAGCTTTGAACATGGGCCGATGCTGTTCCACCCACACACACACACACACACACACTCTCGAGCTATCTTCAGGATGCTCACTTAGTATTACGGATATTGCTTAACAATTTCCCTCTTTATTTTTATTTATTTACTTTATTTTGCACATTTCTTTTATTATCTTGTATGACTACTTTCTGTACTGTCCTATTATGTTGCAACTCTTGGAATTTCCCCTTGTGGGACAAATAAAGGATCTCTTATCTTATCTTATCTATTCGGACCACAATCCCTTTGACTTCAGGAAAACACCAGAGACAAAACACACAGAGAGAATAGGGTACACGGTGTTCTGACGTCAGGTGCCTTTTCTTCCTGCAGTAATAGTTATTTTTTCCACAACAACACTGCAGTTAGTCAGCATTATGGCCAGCGAGAGGCCGGTTTTCACTTAAGAGGGAAGCATTCCAAGCTTTTGTAACGTGGAGTTTCTCCTCTGACGCTTTTAGAGTTTCATAAACTGTGAAATCCACCCTCCATTTCACTTTCAACCTCACCGAAACCCTCCTCTAAACAAAAACCTCTCTCACGCTGTTTTTGATGATGACTTGGTGCTTTCTGCAGAGCCTCAGAAACAGTCCTGTGTGTTTAACTGGCCTGTTTTCGTGTATTATTGCGGCCTTTTTATAGCAGCCCAGGTTTAAGTGTCCACCCCTCCCTCTGTGTCTGTGTTTCACCAGAGTACTTGGAGGTTGTGTGGCGTTCGCTGGCCTCGGAGAACACTGAGTGCCCCGTGCTGGTGAAAAAGGCCTCGGATGTCCTCGTGGAACGCCTGAAAGACCCCAAAACCTACGAGAACATCACCAAAGACTTCAAGTACAGTACATTTACTCTCTGGAACCATTCCTCCTTTGTGCTGCTGTTTATTGTAAGATCTGAACATAGAAAGACTCTGGATGAGGCTGCGTTTAAGTCCAAAAATGAAATCCCAAATAGCAGATATCACTCAAGCTGTTTACATTTCCTGCACTAAGAAGAGCTCCTAAATGTCTGCTTCACTTTCAGTTTTATCGAAGCCTCTTGCACGGTAATTATCTGTCATGGTTTTCAGCCCGGGGCTTTGCTTCGTTCCTCATTTGAATAAATTTGTTGCTCTTTTAATTGCTCGTGTTCAAGCTCGCACTTTGCATGCCGAGAGGTATCTCCGTCTCTCTCTCCTGCTAGCTTTCGTCGCGGCGCTTTTCCCCGTCAGGGCAGGACAAATTAGACCTCTATTAATCTCGTTAGTTAATGAAATTTGGCGACCTGAGAAGACTCCCAGCGCGTCTCCATTCAGCTCAAGTCTAATCAGACGCAACGCTGAAAACAAGCTGAGTGCGTGTGCAGGGCTTGAGGTCTGCAGCTCGGGAGATAATTTGACTTCTCAAAGAGAAGAAACAGATATAATTAGTTGGGATTGGTCCTTTCAATTAGAATAAAGCCACGATTAGCATACACGCCAAAACATACTGTGACTAATTGTTCTCCAGCTTAATTGAGGTTACAGGATTGATAAAAGGCCTTGCTTTGCCTGAGGATGGTTTATGCAGTTTTGGGACAATCAAGAGATTTTTTTGCTTTAGTCATTTCGAGGAAATACAGCTGCTTGCTTTTACGCCAGAAGTTAAAAAGAAACTTAGTACCCCTCTCATACCTGCACATTAAAGAGCCCATATAAGTCCACAGAAAACCCTCCTTCTTACCTGACTGACTCATTTGAAGTCCTCTTCTAAATGATGGTCTGCGCACATTTACAACGTGTGTCATCTCATAGGGCTTAACATAGTAAGGAAGAACAGAAAACCCAACAAGCCAAAGTTGCTTTTGGATTCTATAAGCAGTCAACGACGGTGGGAAGGAACCAAAAAACACTCAAGGATAGGGAGAGGGGGGAAAAAACCTCAGACAGAACCAGGCTCAGGGAAGGCGGACATCTGCCTCGACCGGTTGGGGTGAGGGTGGGGATGAGAGGGGAGGGATAGCAGGAGAGGTTGGTTTGGGATGGTGGGCCAGCAGGTGGTGAGGCCAGCGGCTTCAGATCAGGGGCGTCTCCAGATCCAGAGACAGTGATGACTTTAGACCACCAAATTCTAATCAGTTCATCCTCAAGTCCAAGTGGACATTAGTGCCAAATCTAAAGAAATTGCCTTCGAGCATTTAAAAGATACTCCCTACATAGGGACCACTCTTTAGATCAGGGGTGGGCAATCCTGGTCCTCGAGGGCCACTATCCTGCATGTTTTAGATGTCTCCCTCTTCCGACACACATGATTCAAATGATCAGCTCATCATGAAGCTCTGCAGAAGCCTGATAACGATCCTGATCATTTGAATCAGGTGTGTTGGAAGAGGGACACATCTAAAACATGCAGGATGGTGGCCCTCGAGGACCAGGATTGCCCACCCTTGCTTTAGATATACCGCCTGGTGGATGCCCGATCCCGTCAGATCTCGGTAGCTAAGCGAGGTTGGGCCTGGTCAGTACCTGGATGGGAGACCATGAGGGAACACCAGGATGCAGTGTGTACCACCATCGAGTATGGAGTGAATGAATAATGCAATGTGAAGCGTCTTTGAGTGTCTAGAAAAGCGCTGTATAAAACCAGTGCATTATATATATATACTATGTGGTGAGCTATGTAGGGATCACCTCTTCGAAGTAACATTTCGGCTATTGGTTACGTCGCTCTCTAGCCGTGATTTGTGCCGTAGCAGTGTAGTGCGAACACGTCAGATTCACAGTTTATTGCACGGCTGAGAAACGTCTAAAATCAAATTCAACCACCCAACCTAAACGGGAAACTACTTACACTTTAACAACAAGTTTTCGCGCTCTCCTTCGTCTCATCCGAGTTCTCTTTCGCACAGTGCATGATGGTACATAAGTGACCAGCGGCTGTACACTACTTTTGAGTGACTATATAGGTTGTAGCATTTGCAGCTTAGCATTTGGACTGCAGTATAAAATGGTGAACACCCTATATAGTGAACTATAGGGAGCAGTTTCGGGCACAGCCGAATCCTCCAGCCACATCTCTTGAGCTGTTCTGCCTGTAAAGCGACACAGTTACATGCAAACAGGTGACATCTGGAGCCATGGGAGATTTTCGAGGGCTGTCTTGGGTCCTGGTTGGAGTCAGGTCCCTTTACAGCTTCATGAGCGTCGCCTCAAGCCTTTCTGGACTGAGCCCGGGCCTCCGGAATGTCGGACCTGCTCCAGAGAGGGTCTGCTCTAGTCTTAGATCACATAACAGTATGATCCGTAGGTGTTTGGTTTATCTACATCAGTTTTCTGCAGCAGACACAGAGTTCAACGTATGGTTTCGGTGTTACGTAACATAATGCTGTTTCAAAGGCGGGATATTACTTAAGCATTTAGTTTTACTGCTTCATTTTCTCAGCCCCCGTCACGTTATTTTGTTTTCATTCTCTTCCATTGTTTTTAGTTACAAGCATGAAGTCATTCTGAACATGCTCGCGTCATGTCTGCAGTCCTTCTGCCCGTCTCTGATGTTATTTTATGTGTGCTTAGTTTGTTACAGCGGCTCTAAGGTCAGCCACCACAATGAATAAGCAGACTATAATGGCGTGGTTTGTCTCACAGAGCTAATGCTGTCGCAGAGACATGAAAACTGCCCCGACCACACTGGACGGCTTGCAGGCTGGAGATGCAGACATGTCCTCATGCAGGCGCAAAGGTCACATAGGTGGTTTGGAGTCCATCTGCCAGACCACAAAGCCTCAGAGGCCACAGCACATGCGTCACATTTCATCATGAAGGAAGTGTCATTTGCTGCACACACGGGAGACTCGTTTCCAAAAGGCAGCGTCACGTCGTTTGCATCTTACCTAAATCTGTAAAGGTCTCACAGAAACCCGAGGAGCCTCTAACTTTACTGCCTCAAATGCTTTCACATATATCTGCATACACAGACACCCACACCTCAGGGAAGAACAACAAACCGCTGAGCCTCATTACTGTCAACTTGACAGACGACCCCAATCAGCGCAAGTACAAATGAATCACTATTTAATTAAAAAGTGGAATTAGCTATTCAGGCCTCATGCCAGCCGGTTCTCCTAGCAACCTCTAAACACATGTTGTGGCAAGTTGTATATTTTCACTAAAAACAGCTCGAGTACAGCTGCTAACTGTCCTTCTCATTCCTTCCCCCATCTCTGTTGTCCCCCATCTTCCCCTCCACCTCCTTCCTCTCTGGTTCCTTTGCTTCCTCTCTTCCATCCTTTTCCTCCCGCTCTCTCCTCTCCCGCTGCAGCTTGTGTTCCAAACTGCAGATCCAGACGGAGATGGACTCGGCCTACTTCCTGGAAACGTTGGCTGGCAGCTTCATGGACGTG
This sequence comes from Dascyllus trimaculatus, assembly GCA_024666655.1. Taxonomy (NCBI): domain Eukaryota; kingdom Metazoa; phylum Chordata; class Actinopteri; family Pomacentridae; genus Dascyllus; species Dascyllus trimaculatus. The sequence goes on from CM045453.1 coordinate 32,789,892, forward strand.
GTCCAGTACAATGAAGACAACAGGGGGTTTGAGGTGAGAGAGAGCCGGGGCGGGCCAAATGGCATGAGTCAAACTCAAACGCTGTTAAATGTTGATTTCAGAGTATTTATTACTTTCCTATTACTACTTTAGTCAAATACCCCTTACCCACCAAGAAGAACCAGGTCCTAGTTCTGGTGCTTAGTTGGTTCTAATCTGGTTCCTCCTAAGAACCTGTTTGCATTTCCATTGGCAAGGCGTCAAGTTGGAGCCACACCATTGGGTCACCGTAAAACCACTACGCTTGCATCCATTACATAGCAGTTAAACGCAATAAGTTGATGATATTATCTATGTTTATCTCTATAAATGGTCTTAAGTCTGTTTGCGAGGTAGAGGTTGCTTATTGCCTGGACATATCCGCGATCGCGCTACCTGTGAGCGACAACTGTACCAGATTTTAGCTCAACAGTTTGTGCAATCAATGTGTTCAATACATCTGTGATCAGACCGGGGACATCCTGGAGAAAAAGATCACTAATTAGCACTTGTGTGTCCCTTTCCACCGTTGATGGTTGGTCACCATAACCCCACCTCCAGCCCCTGACGCACTCGGTTTTTCTTAGCTCTGGCCCAGCAAAGAGTCGGTTCTTGCCTAATCTGGAACCTGGAGCCAGTGCTTAGGTGGTGGAAGCACAAAGAACTGGTGCTACGTCAGGCTCTGGTTTTGAACTAACACTGGAACCAGCTCAGTGGAAAAGGGGTAAAAGGACTGACAAAGCTGATGGTACTTCCTCTGGGGACCATGAATGTCATACCAAGTTTTGGGCTAATCTGTGTAGTTGGGCTAGTCATCAGGACGCATCCTCTGGGGAGCATGAATGTCTTTACAGAAAGTCACTGCAATCCAACCAATAGGTGTTGATATGTTTCATTCTGCAGTGATAGACAGGCCGAGCAACCAGCATCCCCATCACTGACTGCACATAAAGATGGACACCTGTCACTCAAAGCAGCCCCACCCTTAATTATGCATAACTTTAAACCTCAATACAATTTAAAGGGGTGAGTTCTATATGAAAAAAACTCCCGTACGGTTGTCATGAACAGAGAAATTAGCTACGGAGACCAAAACAGTAGTTTATACCAGGCTGTAAACGCGTTTATTTCTGCTGTTAAGATGGAGACATTAACATGGAGGTCTATGAGGACTGACTCACTTCTGGATCCAGCCTCTTATGGACATTGGAGGAACTGCAGTTTTCGGCTCTTCTGCGTTGGCTGAATTTTTCACCCCTAGAAGTTGCAGCTTGATTCCTGTTCCCAAAGCTACAATGCTAGCATGGATTTTAAAAAGATTAATTGTTATTCCACCTTTGTACTTCCATGGTAGAACCTTGTGCCCACACGACCACCATTAAATGTTGATTTCAGAGGCCGATAGTAATTATTTTGGATCGAGGAAACCAATAACTGACATTTTGTACTGAAATTCTTAATTTTTTTGGATCATTTGTCACAGTTTTTAGAGAATCGTAAGTTTGCTGAAAAACTCCGACAAAAATCAGTTGCTTAAAGGGAAAAATTCTGTTTTCTTGCAGGATGTAGACACTTATCCTTGACTCTAAACTAATATTTATTAGGCTGATCATCATAACTCCACAGATTTGGTTTATTTTGGGTGCTTATGTTCCCTAAGTTGTGGATTTAACCCCTTAAAGCTCATCTCTGTGCATCACAGTTAAATATTTAGACGTTTTTTCCAACAAAATATTCTCCTAATGCTTCAAAAAGGCGTAGGTGTTACTCTGCACTGTTGTTTTCCTCTAAAAATGCACAGATCTATGAAGTCCCTACTCACCGCAATGAAAAAAGGGTTGTTATGTACGAAACCCCATCTCTCTGAATCTAAAAACACCATATGGACATGTTAACAAGGAATAAAATAATAATTTCTACTAGAGAGGGTCTTTATAGGTTTAAATCAGGGAACAAAAGTCAGTCAGTATTTCTCAAAGTTGAACATACTTCTTGGGAGGAACAGTCCTTCCAAGGCAAGACTCATGATGGAACAATCCAATGAGTACAGGCGCGCATCGTTCAAAAGGTCCCGACTTTAATTCCAAGCATAGCATAGTGGGTGCTTTGAGAACAAAGAGTTTGTGCACGGGCATCCTTGAAAAATCACTGAACGAAGGACTCCTCGGACGTCCTTTGGTGGGATTCAGTGTAATAGTGTGCTAGGAATGTAGCCTGTAAGGACCTGTTCATGAAGAAGCAGTCTGTGTGTGCAGCAAAGACCAAGTGGGTCACTCCATGCCAACTCACCTAGGGCCTCCCAGTCGTCCAGACACACGGAGCAACATGACTCATCTATTACACAATGACCAAAACCGCTACAAGCTGGAACTTGAATTGTTTATTTCCCTCACTAATGACAGAATGGCTCAACAGGGACCACACAGACCTTTAAAACCTTGAAATACTCATAATACCACTGTTTCAGGCCCCGTCCACACGAAGCCAAAACGCTTATAGTTTCAAAAACGTTCTCCATAAAGACGGAGCTGTTGTGGTAAACGTTTCCGTCCACACGTATTCACCTGACACACCTGAAAACGATGCAAAACACATGCCAGGCCATGACGCCGTAACAGAAACAAGCGGTAACTGGCGGCGGGACTTCAGGCGTGCGCAGAAATCTGTATAGGATGTAAACATAGAACACGGCGACGGTAAATACGAATGGACAAGCTGGTAGGACTCTAGTCTGGACGGATGATGAGGTGGAACTATTAGCAGGACATACGCAGCACTATACGGCACCATTGTTGTCGTTTTCTGAGTTTGGCACATCTATGGAGAGGTGGAGCTATGATGTAAGTGGACAGGGCGTAACAACGGTGCCACGTAAACGGCGTTTTCAGATCTTTGTACTCTGGGACCTAGGTCCAGAAAGGATTGTTGTCAGACCCCCAAGACGCCGGCTTCGTGTGGACGATACACGGGTTGGAGGAACTATTAGTGGGTTTAGGCCTGGGCTCGTCTTCGTGTGGATGGAGCCTAAATGTCCTAAAAGTGGATTTTCATCTCCAAAGCTAATTTCAGGAAGACCTGTGGCAGTCAGTTTTTGATGTAGCACCAAATGACGTTTAGATCTGACAGAACTGGGTTGTTTTTACCCGACAACAGAGATTTGGAATTGAGTGAACAGTAGTGGAGATATGGATATTTGAAAAGTAAAGATTTTTCGTTTTGATGATGAATGATAGATTTTTATTGTTTTAATTTAACATAGAGGGTCGATTTTCAAAAATTAGTAACTCAAAAAGTATTTGGAGTAGAGCTGTGGGGTAATCCATGACCTCAACTGGGAGGCCTTAGGTGAGTTGGCTTGGAATGGCTTGAATATTAGTTTAAATACAGACGGACACTAACAGCCTTACTGATGCACATGTGCAGCTGCTGTTGTGTTGGATATACGGTGGCTGGGTTGAATGGAAGGCAGCTGGGAGGTTACAGCAGTGTTCTGAAACATAATAAACCTCGTATTGCCCAACAGCGAGAGGCCCTAAAGGTACTGCCTTCTAAGAGGCTCTCCAGGGTTGCTCCTGAGGCCGTCGCTTGCTTACTTTGTCTACATGTCTGCATGAGAGGTGGAGCCTGTTTTGTAACCCACTTCAACCATAGGTGGCTTGTGACTCAGCAAGAAGGGAGGCCAGCTCAGGAGATAACGGTGGAAGGTAGGAGGTGGGTTAAGAAAGAAAGGCGCCAATCTAGTTTGATTAACGCTGCCTATGTTTGTTGCTAATAACATCTCACTAACATTCTCTCCTTTTATAGTAGAAGAGTTCTTGAGTTCTCCGTATTAGTGACACAAGTACAGAAAATAATTATAATGCCATTAAGTCTGAATGGCATCACCCATCATGCAAAGTTTTGAACGTCTATACAGAAAGTCACTGCAATCCAACCAGTAGGTGTTGAGATGCTTCAGTCTGCAGTGATAGACGGGCCGAGCAACCTCCATCCCCGTCACTGACTGTACATAAAGATGGACACCTGTCACTCAAAGCAGCCCCGCCCTTAATTATGCATAACTTTAAGCCTCAATACAATTTAAAGGGGTGAGTTCTATATAAAAAAAACTCCTGCACAGTTGTCGTGAACAGAGAAATTAGCTACGGAGACCAAAACCGTAGTTTGTACCGAATTTCAAACACGTTTATTTCTGCTGTTAAGATGGGTACTTTAACATGGAGGTCTATGAGGACTGACTCACTTCTGGATCCAGCCCCATGTGGACGTTGGAGGAACTGCAGTTTTCGGCTCTTCTGCCAAGTTGCAGCTTGTTTGCTATTCCCAAAGCTACAATGCTAACATGGAATTAAAAAAGATTAATTGTAATTCCACCTTTCCATTTACATTCCACTACCCACAATGCAAACTTACTGCAGGTATAGTTCACTCAGGGATCTCAGCTAATGTAGCTTCATCCCACTTACCCTCAAACAGAGACGAGGAGCCGATTACAGAGGCCTGTTAAGATCACCTCCTTCTCAGTCGTCATCTTCAGCTGACTCAGCTCCATCCCTTGAGTTCATTTTCCGACTTCCCACAGCTCCTTCTCTGTTCTCTCATGTGGAGAGAACATCTGTAAACACACTTTTGTGTGCATGAAATCAGTGCGTTTGCATTTGAAACGTACTTCTAGGCAGCTAATGGGAGGCAGACTGAAGGGTAGTGGGCCAAATGTTGATCTAATCGTGCAGCAGTTCCTTTTAAATGCAAGATTATTTTCTATTTCAGGGAACAAAAATGCAACTTTACATGCTGCTACAGTAAATTATAAGTGCTAATATATTGTCCTGCCAAGGCTGCCGTAGTCCCAAACTTTAAACTCCATTATGCTGCAATGTACACATGGACTTTATCTCCATTATTATCTCTCACTGTACATCTGATTCCCTTTTCTCCCTTCTTGTATCCTATTTTTTTTTTTACCAGTTACCCCTCTTTTTCCCTCCCTTTTCCCCCCCATCCCATCCCCTCTCTGTCCCCCTGGTGCCTCGAGGAGACGTGAGTCAGGTTACCAATAAGCTGATGTGAAAAAGTAACAAAAGACTCTTTGGTCTCTCTGGTTTCCTGTCGCCCCAAGCTAAAGAGACGCTTATAAAAGAACTGAGAGGAGCGGCGGGCCACAGAATCCACAGCGCTAGCAGACAAGCAGAGCCAGCAGCTGCCTCTCGGACACAAAGGGGCTGGGCACAGAGCAAACTAGCAGGTTTTAGGTACCGCCGAGGAATTTGGGTAAGAACTAGGAGTGAGGTGTAACCCAATCGGAAGAGTCGCAGCGGTGGCTTCTCAGTCGAAGGGTTATCAATGGGGTGCTTTATAAAATACGGAAGGACGTTATGTAACGCTACAGCTTGTGGAACAAGTACTAACAGTTCCTCTTTTTACACAGAGGATGCAGGGAGATGCAGAGGGGATAGCGGCCATGGGTCATTTATAGTTAACAAGACTTTCATTTTGCACGTACGCACGACTGTAATCACAGCCAACTGTCTACCGCTTCAACCTGCATTACAGCACATTTTGTTTTAGGCAAGTGCACACATGGAGGGCGAACTCTGCAGTGACAATCATAGAGTCTTTACAGAGAGAACGACTCCAAATCAGGAGGAAGTCTAGATTAATAGTCTCCCTGATTTGGAGTTGTCTTCTCCTCTAGTTACCTCCGCCTTCGACAGGAGGCAGGAGGTCATGTTTTTGCCAGCGTTTATCTGTCTGTTAGCAACTTTATGCAAAAAGTTCTGAACAGATTTTGATGAAATGTTCAGGAAAGCTGGATAATTGGACAAGAAGCAGATGATTAGGTTTTGGTGCTGATCCGGATCACCGTCTGGATCCAGGAATGCTTTGCAGGATTCTTTAGCATTGGGAGATATGGCAACGTGCATGCATATGTGCATGTAACTCCACAAAAAAATGTCCAGGCTGCTTGGTAAAAATACAGGATCAGTTCCCGCTAATTTCTACTACATGTCAACATTTGATCTGGATCTGGGCAAAATTCCAGATACTAGGATCCAGAACAGAAAACCTAGAGGGCCTGTGGAATGGTCATCACTGTAAGGTAACAGATGAAGATCCAGACATGCAGCCAACACCAACATGTAGCTGAGACTCTGCTGAATCAGGAGGATCCAACAGATCTGTTGTAGAATCAACAGCTATGGAGCTGGATCCAGAAGAAACCACCATTACCCAGAAAGAGATTCTGATGAATAACTATTGAACTAATGATGATATCAATGTGGATCCAGATGCTCAGGGTTTGTTTTCTGGGTCAATGAGTCTAATAATGTAGATAAAACAATCCTGGGACGATTATTTCTGGGTGTAAATCCCAACATGGGGTGAAATGAACTGCTTGGCAGAGGTCTGCGCTCTCTGAGTGCTTTGCTATTTATTTGAGTTGAACACCGAGGTTATAATAAACTGCATGTGATGCATTCACATGTACGGTGGAAGCTGTGCCAGACGGCTATTCTTGCCATCAGAGGGAACCAGTGGAAGCAAACAAATTGTGCACTTTCTCCAACTAAAAGCAAGCAGGACCTGCCTTAAGTTTTTGTCCACAGTCCTGTGGGACCAACCACTTAGAAATGAGGAATTCCAGATAGCACACTAAAGATGTTCTCCTCCATAGACGTGGATGAATTTCACCCTCATTTGCATAAAAGCAAATTCTATCTAGCATTCAGTCTCTACCTTTTGTCGCACAACCAGTCGGTGTCTCTTCACCTGCAATCCCAGAATGCCTTGTGAGGCTACTCTTGCATGTCCACTAGGAAATGACTGATGCCAATCTCGTCATTGCTTCGTACGTCTTCCAACAGGTCAGCAACAATAACCCTGATATATCCGCTTGCATTCAGAGAGCTGATCCAGAGGACAGATTTCTCTCCAGCTTGCCTGGAATCGGTTCATCTCGGTGGCACCATCATGTCTTCTACACAATGCACAAAATAATGAAAACAAAACTGGCTACTCTGAAGTAAAAGCCCTCTAGCCCACTTATAAACTGCACTCACTTTCATGTGGCTTTATTAAAGAGTTAATTGCGTAAAATCTCAACAACAGTCTCATAACAAGGATCCTTCATTCAGCAGCTGCTTTGGAATTTCTTCCATATCAGAGTGCTGGAACGACTCATAAATGGAGCCCTGGATCGGATTGTTTACCCAAAAGCGTGAACTCTCACTTATTTCTTGTGACGTGTGGCCGTGCCGATGGTTTCAGTTCCACATGTAAAACAATACCACTTTGTGTTGTGGCTGCGGTTTGCTGCCAGCTTAGCAGGCAGGCCAACAATCACATCTGCTTCTCGAGCTGAGCTTTAAGCGCCGTTTACATCACTCTATACGATGCATAGTGGGAGCTCCAGTGTGGGTGATCAGAGTTTAAATATTTCAAATGGAAAATTGCTCCATTGACATAATTTTGGTAGGAAGGTAACGTTTTTTATGGGCCGTCTCCAATGGACAATGGATAACAGACAATATTGTTGCTTTTATAAAGAGCAAATGATCGTCTTCTATGGTTTATCTTGGAATAAACTCAAGTATAATTTTATCCTATTACTGTATCATTTTAAAACAGTAAAAGTTCCTTTGAAAACTGCTTATAAACAGGTGTTGAGGAGAGTAATCTTCACTAATCTCCCTTTTTTCCTCCTCTTCCTGTTGTCGGTGTCAATAAAGGGCGTGACGGGCACCAACATCACTATCAAGCTGCTCTGTGGCGTGATGGGCGACGCTTCGCTGGGGGATCCGTACGCCCGATACGTTGCCGTGGCCCACCTCATGATGGACACCTTCTCTACTAAATGCCTGGACGCCAGCTTCAGTAACTACGTCGGAGAAATGACCAATGCATCCTGGGATGGGCCGGCGGCAGGGGGAGGTGAGTGAGGACGTTCTGTGCTGGGAAGCGGTATTTTGTTTGTGCAAATAAGGTTATTTTAGTTGGTTGGTTCATGACTGCTGCAAAAACAGCTATTTTTAAGTGCCTTGTGTTTTGGGGTCGCTTCTGTTGTTCGGTTGTCAGGTGGTGTGTTTGTCTTCAGATGATGAGGAGGAAAACTGTAACGTCTCATCGAAACTTTCCACTGTCACCCGAGTATAACACAGGAGCAATCAAGTGCAGTGGCCTCAGGAGGCAGAGCGTAATGCAGCCGCAAGACAGGCTGTGTGTTTGGATGTGGGTACGGTCATAAGCTAGCAAACCGACCTCTGGGTGTTGGTGAAAGGCTTTTTACGGAAAGGCAGGTTATAATTAACAACAATAAAAGAAGGTTGGACAGGTTGTGGCAAAGTAGGAACACCAAAAGAGTATTTATATCACCTTACTACCAAATACAGCGCCTGCAAAAATATTCACCCCCATGGAAGTTTACCACATTAGCACTGAATTGTGGCCATGAACAGGAATCTACAAAAAAAGACCGTTTCACGTCAAAGTGAAAACTGATTTCTTTTAAGTAATGCAAATTAATTTAAAATAAAAAAAGGCAAAAGTTGTGATTGCGAAAGTGTGAACCCCCTGAACCTTAGGCCAGATTACAGCACTGACCCTGTGTGGACAGATCTCTGCAGAACAGCTCTAGCTCTGTGAGCAGAACTCCAGAAAATTCACCTTGTTGACTTTTAACTAACTTCTGTCCAGCTTTGGATATGATGCTGCCACCACCGTGCTTCACATCATGATGCTGCCACCACCATGCTTCACATAAGGATGCTGCCACCACCATGCTTTACATAATGATGCTGCCACCACTGTGCTTTACATCATGATGCTGCCACCACCATGCTTCATATAATGATGCTGCCACCACCGTGCTTCACATAAGGATGCTGCCACCACCATGCTTCACATCATGATGCTGCCACCACCGTGCTTCACGTCATGATGCTGCCACCACCGTGCTTCACGTCATGATGCTGCCACCACCGTGCTTCACGTCATGATGCTGCCACCACCGTGCTTCACATCATGATGCTGCCACCAGCGTGCTTCACGTCATGATGCTGCCTCCACCGTGCTTCACATCATGATGCTGCCACCACCGTGCTTCACATCATGATGCTGCCACCACCATGCTTCACATCATGCTGCCACCACCATTCTTCACATCATGATGCTGCCACCACCGTGCTTCACATCATGATGCTGCCACCACCATGCTTCACATAATGATGTTGCCACTACCATGCTTTACATGATGCTGCCACCGCCATGCTTCACTTCATGATGCTGCCACCACCATTCTTCACATCATGATGCTGCCACCACCATGCTTCACATAATGATGCTGCCACCACCATGCTTAACATCATGATGCTGCCACCACCATGCTTCACGTCATGATGCTGCCACCACCGTGCTTCACATAATGATGCTGCTACCACCGTGCTTAACATCATGATGCTGCCACCGCCATGCTTCACATCATGATGCTGCCACCGCCATGCTTCACATCATGATGCTGCCACCGCCATGCTTCACATCATGATGCTGCCACCGCCATGCTTCACATCATGATGCTGCCACCACCATGCTTCACATCATGATGCTGCCACCACCATGCTTCAATAATGATGCTGCCACCACCATGCTTCCTGGTGGGGATGGTGTGTTTGCGATGATGTGTAGCATTTGGTATCCACCCAACACAGCATCTAGTATGATGATGAAATGATGAAAAGGGAAATAAAATTGACCACGATTCACCGTTAAAAAGGGAGCTGAATACATTTTACAGGCACCGCATTCGAAAAATAAATACAGGTGTACTATAAATATTGGGTATAGACAGTATGTGTACATGTATATTGTGTATAATATTATTCTTGCAACCATGCAACAACTTTGGTTGAAATGGTTTGTGTATATTCCATCTGGTATCTTTGCTCTGGGCTGGTGGTTCTTGTTCCCAGCTCCAGCTTCATGAGTGGGAGGACTGAGGGGGATCACTGAAACAGGATGTGGTCTCTTGAAAAGCCACTGGGATGTGATGTATAAAATCCTCCAGCCACCCCCTTGTGTTGTGGCTTCAGTTGCACTCTTTCCTCTTTTAATTAGGGCTGTATAACTGAACGTGAATACTTTTTTTTGATGCAGTTTTTTTAACTAATTGTCAGCTCTGGGTTGTTAGTGCCTTCATTTCAAACAACCAAATGAACATTCTGACCTGTGTTTGTTGTCAGGGAGACAGTGGGTCTACCAGACCTGCAGTGAATTTGGATTTTACCAGAGCACCGATTCACCCAACCAGCCGTTCACTGGCTTCCCTCTTGCGTGAGTACAGTAAACACAGCCTCTCTGCCTAATAAACTCATGTTCAGTACACCTGCTCCGGCTTCACCTGCAATCATTTCCACATCCCACTGGATTATTAACGTGTTGTTTTCATCCAGGTATCACGTGAAACAGTGTGCGGACTTCTACAACATCAGCGCAGAGCAGGTGGCGGAGGCCGTCGCCCAGACCAATGAGTATTACGGAGCCTATAACATCCGCTCCAGCAGAATAGTTTTCCCCAACGGCTCCATTGACCCCTGGCACGCCTTGGGGATCACCCAGGACATCGCTCCTGCCCTGCCTGCCGTCTTCATCAAAGGTGGGAACAAATGATGCACAATGGATGACGCCACCCATTTACTCCTGATGCATGTTAATGTCGTAATTTGCTTTTTAAAATCCCTCCAGGCGTCGAGGTGAGAACTGGACCGAGTCAAACTGCATAACCATCAAAGCAAAAGTTGTAGCTGTGTGTCGGAATAGAATCAGACTTGACTTGATGAACTCAGCTCTAGTTTTCTGTATATTTTTGAGTGAGCTCCATCCATCTGCTGCACAATGAGTCTTATGTGTGATGCATGTCGTAGCCTAAGACTGAGAAGCCAAGCAGAACAATGCCTCGCTTGTTCGACTCTAATTTTAAAAGGTGGATAATTGTTTTTGGAACTCCCTGTTTCCCCTCAGTTTTTCGCTGCTGTATCCCTCATGTTCGTGTTTTGGTTTTTTTTATGTGATCCAGGAACAGCTCACTGTGCCAACATGTACCCAGCCAGAGGAGAAGATCTCCCACAGCTGTCTCTGGCCCGAGACCACATCTACGTCCTCCTCCAGCAGTGGCTGAAGCAGTAACTGGCAGTTAAGGAAGCCAATCGGTGACTTCGCAAAGCAGGCTTATTATGCTGGATCAATGACGCTGGAATGAGACTGCTCATTTTGAATTTGTCGCTTCTTGAAATGACACTTTGCACAAGCATGGTACAAAATTCAGGTATTCTAAAGGGAATGTATTTTGCTTTTCCTTGATTTCTGCCATGTATATAATGTTAGAATGTCGATATTAAATGTGATCAAAGGTTTCTAATGGGTTTTTTCTACTTTCGCTTTTCACTTTTTTTTTACTTTGGCTCCTCCCAAAGCTCTTTATGCAGCCTTCTGTTCAAAGCACAGCACTGCCATGAAGTCAAATCACTGTCTACTGTCCTCGCAAAAGAGTATTCAGATAACCGACTGTTTGCTGACAGCACAATAACATCATTCTTGCTGCATTATCTTTGGCTTTTTTGACAGCTTTCCACTGTACACCTATTAACAGGGCCACATATAGAAAAATGATTCTACATGGTTTGTGATTTGAAAACGTAAATTCACTGTTTTGTCACACAATAAACGGCAAACATTCTGCTATAATATTTACTGCAGATGTTCATGTTGTCCTTTCTCCGTTTTCCGAATCAAATCCGGTACAGGTGGATTTGAGACGTCGTCATTTTCAGTCAAGAAAGAGAAGTGAAGCTACTTTAGTGAGTTTACAGCTGCAACTTGCATCCCAGCGTGAGGATGAGGTGGTGCTGTGCCTCGTGAGGCTTCCGGAAACGGGCCAATCAGAAGAGAGCGGGCTTCTTGGAAGGGGGAGGAGCTGGAAATGAGCACCATGTGACTCCTTTAAATGAGTGAGAGGATTGAGCTGATGAATAAAGATATAAAGATGGCAATCAATCAATCAAACTTTATTTATGTACCACTTTTCATGTAATGTAACCCAGAGTGCTTCCCAATATAAAAACATGCAATAGAAATACAACACAAGAAAAACCCGCTCCTTCCCCCCAAACACACACACAACTGAAAACTAAACCTGCTGACATGCAAATTTTTGTATCATTTCTATAATTTAATAATTTCACCATGTTGTAATTATTACAACTTTTCCTAATTGTATTGTGTTATCTGTGCAATTTTGTGAATTTTTACACAATTTTACATTGTAAATTTTGTAAATGAAATATTTTAAAGGACCCCAGGAAGACTGGCGGCCATTAAATGGGCAGCTAATGGGGATCCTAATAAAACTAATAAAACATAGACCTCCAAGTAATCACGCCCACACGTTTGCCCACAGAACAACAACACTATAGTTACTATTGGTATGGTGACATGGCGGGCCGCTGAGTAACCATACGAGGAATAAACCACCCATGGGGAGCTCATCCACACTGAGAGGAATCGCAGCCACCACAGAGACCCCTGACCCAGAAAGACCAGGGTGGACTCTACACATGGTGCAGAGCCCCCCACTCCGGGGGCCCCTCAGGCTTGGACGAACCCCCCACAGACCAGCCACACCTCCCAGCGTGGAGGCCCCCCCATGAGGAAACACTGGAGCTAAAAAATGGAGAACGCTAGAAAATAAAAGGAGCTAAAAGACAATAAAATAGGACCAGGCCTGAATTGAAATTACCGTAATTTCCGGACTATTGAGCGCACCCGAATATAAGCCGCACCCATGAAATTTAAAATTTTAAAAAAAAATTTCCATACATAAGCCACACCTGACAAGCCGCAGGTGTCCATGTTGTAATAAGAGATATTTACACAGATTTTTAAAAACTTTTTATTAAATAAATGCTTTTTTTCAAACCTGTAACATGGCATTAACAGTGCAGTAACACAGCAGTAATGTGGCTGATTAAAAGTCAGTTATCGCTGTCGTAACCTTCCTCCTGTCGTACTAAAACCACTGAAGTCGTCTTCTTCGGTGTTGGAATAGAACAGCCTCAGAATTTCTTCGTCACACCCTTTTTCAGTCTCTCTTTCGTTGTCGCTCTCACTGTCACTTGCGTCTCGAAGCAAATCCGCGCTTGAATTAGTGTCGTCCTCCGTGATGAGGGTGTGCGCACGAAACGCAAAATAAGTGATCTGAAGAATTTGGTGCGCGTAAATGATTTTATTCAAACAGTTTCATTGGTCTGACGTGACCAGGCAAAAAAAAAAAACGTATTGGCGGCATGTAGCGCACCCTTAAGAATCCATACATTAGCCGCACCCTTAGATAAGCCGCAGGGTTCAGAGCGTTAGAAAAAAGTCGCGGCTTATAGTCCGGAAATTACGGTAGTTAAAAGCCAAACTAAAAAGGTGGGTCTTGAGCCTCCTTTTAAAAACATCGACTGTCTCTGGGGTCCTGATGCCTTCTGGCAGGCTGATCCATAGACGTGGGTTTTTGTTCTCACTCTTGGAAAAATTAAAGACCGGCGCCAGAGGACCTCAGGATCCGCGATGTGGATGTGTTTATGGTTTTCTGCATTTTCAGTTTCGCTCTGAGTTTCCGTTACAAAGGTGAACAATAATTATGCTCATGGACTGGTTGAATATTAAACGAGGGTTGGTTTAGTCTGTCCTGGCCTTATTAACCACGTGAACACTCAGTAAGTTGTATTGCTCATGTGAAGTAATCTAAAAAAGGCCATACAATAATGTCAGTCACATTTTCTGAGCAGATTTTTCAGAGGAAAGGGAAGGTATGCAACACTTTTGGTTACAGTATGCAGCGTCACTGTCTTTTGTTGCGTGCTATTGACCAATCCTCTCTGCGTACACAACACACAGTGCGTCGGCCTCTTGACAAACACATTTCACGTTGAGTAACTTTTATCTTTTCACTGCAGAAATTTTTCAAAATAAAGGTTATCAGAAAGTTCATCAGAATCCTAAATGCAAACTCACCCTTTCACCGCAGCATCTGAGGAACACTGAGAGTCCTGTTAGAGCAAAAGACAAAACATTTCAAATGATTCAACTTCATGTGCGTGGGATATGCAAACATACAGCACACACATCTGCTCCTGTTCAGCGCAAGTTTAGTCTTGTTTGATGATAAGAGTGTGACTAAAACTTTCTCCTGGTTGCTCAACAGGAACATGATCATATCTCCAGCAGGGCGCAGAGATGGAGCACATCGAGACCTGGAAATTGCACCGTTGAAATAGAAGCATTTAGTTCAAAAGCAGCATCTGCAAGTGAGAAACAGCAGCGGCCTTGGATGGCACGATTACAGTACACAGCTGCACGTTCACCGCCTGCCACCTGAAAACGCTCCAGACGCGATGACCCCGCTTCGCTTAACAGTGTTTATTTTCACAACGAGTTCCATCCCAGCTGGACAGGCGAGACCCCACTCAAACCACACAGACGCAGCCACAGTCCAGACCCACCGTGGCTGCAGCAGTGGATTCTCAAAGCCTCCACCTAGGCCTTCAATCAGGTCCTGTGGCTGTGAAACTAATCTGTTAAAGTGGAGGTTCAAGCCGCAAAATACACATGTGAAATATATATATTATTATGACGGACCACAATCTAGTCTTTGCTGAAGTAAACATTTACAATGGCTTTAGTCGTAATTGCCCATACACTCTCATTTAATCCCCTGTAATTCAAACCTCCAAGCAACCATTCGTAATCCTCTCTCTGGCAGCAGCAGCAGGATGTAACTGAGACTCCGGCTCTTTACAGGTGTGTGTGTGTATTTACCAGTCGACTGCATCACCTCATCAGATAGAAAAGCATCAGGCGGTTCTTTGTCAGCGAGGGTCAGTTGTGTGTTGTTCCAAATTATACCTGTGCACTTTTCTGTCACTTAGACGTTGTATGAAGACAAAATCACATTAAAAACTTTTAAAATATATCAAAAATCAATACAATTTGTACAGAAGATGTATGCTTAAGTGAAGAAATCCAGAGGGTCATTAAATCATAACAGATTTGTTATTATAAAATTAAATATTAAATCCTGAAAAAGGGGAAATCTTACCTTATGGTTCACTTGGATCCATAATAACTTGCTACCTATGCATAACAATAACTTCATTTTTAAATTTTGGATGTTGTTCTTACTTTAACTGAAACATAAATGGTGAACAAATTATTTTAGATTTTTTTAGACGGTTTGATTATTGAAAATTTATGTACGTGTCAAGGACAAGCAGGGAAGCTTAGGCTACAGTAGCGAGGACTTCAAACTAGCTAGCAAGTGCTACAGTAAGCTAATATAGCATGCGCCATTAGATTAATATAAAGTCAGTGAGTTAGCTAGTAAGGCTAGTTAGCCTTTAAGATAGACATTAATATATAAAATAATAATATGTATATAAATTTGTGCTGTTTAGCTGTTTTTTTCACTCTGATGATAGTATACAGAATTACTAGGGAAGCTTAGGCTACAAAAGCGAGGACTTCAAACTCGCTAGCAAGTGCTACAGTAAGCTAATATAGCATGCGCCATTAGCTTAATATAAAGTCAGCGAGTTAGCTAGTAAGGCTAGTTAGCCTTTAAGATAGATAATAATATATAAAATAATAATATGTATATGAATTTGTGCTGTTTAGAGTTTTTTCACTCTGATGATAATGTACAGAATTACTAGGGATGCTTAGGCTACAGTAGCAAGGACTTCAAACTAGCTAGCAAGTGCTACAGTAAGCTATAGCAAGCGCATTAGCTTAACATAAAGTCAGTAAGTTAGCTAGTAAAGCTAGTTAGCTTCGATTGATAGATAATAATATATATTAATAATAAATATTTTACTGCTGATTAGCTGTTTTCTCACTCTTTTTGATTAATGTGTACAGAATTACTAGGGATGCATAGGTTACAGTTAGGACTTCAACCTAGCTAGCAAGTGCTACAGTAAGCTAATATAACAAGCGGCATTAGCTTAATATAAGGTCAGCGAGTTAGCTAGTAAGGGTAGTCAGCCTTTGAGATAGATAATAGTCGATATTAATAAATATTTTACTGCTGGTTAGCTGTTTTCTCATTCTGTTCAATGACAGTCTACAGAATTACTAGGGATGCTTAGACTACAGAAGCAAGGACTTCAAACGAGCTAGCAAGTGCTACAGAAAGGTAATATAGCATGGGGACACAAGCTTGACATAAAGTAAGCTAGTAAAGCTAGTTAGCCCTTGAGATAGATGGTAATATAAATTAATAATAAATATTTTACTGGTGGTACTTCACACTAAGATGTTGCTAGTGTTTAAAGTTATGAAGGTGAGCTGGAGGCCTTGGGTAATTTTCCACTTCACATGACACAGCATAATTTGTTTGTTGTTTTTGTTGTTTTATTCCAACGTGCAACTTCGCACTTGCGTCAGGTTAACCAAAGTTAGCTCAGACACGACCGGAAGTAGCAGCATGAACCAAAACATGAAACTGATCTCGATGTTTTTATTTTTTTTTTTAAATATGAGAGAGAACTCCGGAAAAATATCAACAAATTTACATCAGAGCAAACTGTAAATTGTGATCTTTGTATTTATGCAGTTAATGATTGTGTTATTAAATCCCCAGACGACCGTGGCGATTCTTTTACTTTGAAAGTGCAGCGCATGCTCTGTTGCGTGCCGCTTGACGACAACATTTCAAGAGACGCTCACTCCTCCGTCGGTTGTTCGGTCGGAAGGCGGAGTTCAGGCCAATAAATTCCTCTTTGAAACAGCGGTGGAGTCAGTAGTGGCACACTTTCACTGGAATAAAGAGTATTTAATTGAAGTTTCGGACCAACGCCGGTTTGCCGTTCGGACTGATAAGGTCATAGCTTCACCTGCGGGACCAGTCGAAGTAACGTCACCTCTGGATAGGTAAGGACTCGCGTTTAAACCGCACATTTTTCAAAAAATATGTCTATTTTTAACAGATTCAGACGTTATATTTAGCTTAGCAGCACTAAACGACACCTTGCAGTCTGCATTCAGGCGCAACAAGTTCCTCGCAGCCAGTTAAATGACATTTTTAAACAGATAAAATGACCAAATTCGGAATATGTGCGTCAGGTGGGCTTCGCTAGACACCTTAAATTAGCTCGTTGTTGGTAATTACCGCAAGATAAGCGCAGAAAACCCATCTGAGCTTAAGTTATGTTAACGTGACTTGCATTACAACTGTTCAAACAAGAAGTGCGCCTCACACCCTGGTTGGTTTGTCCCTGCAGTTGGTCTTTTTAATGCATGAGAAGCTCAGCAATGTCATGCAATGGGTATTTTGCAGACACACTGTGAAGGAAAGTCTTCTTCTGCTTTTTGACAACCTACCCAAGAGTCCTCAGCTTCAATGCACTTCTTTTATACATGTAAATACAATGCAAATGTGTGAAATGTGGTCAGATATCCTGTTACTTATGCACCAAAAGTGGGACAAACTGTATAATATTGCAGCTTATGTCAAACTTGCAGGAGCATTGTCATTATTCATGCATAGAACTCAAAATAAGCCAAACATTTCTGGAGTTTTTTTCTGTGAGAACAATTTCAGATGTTTACCTGCAGCAGCTCTGACCTACACTCATGTACAGTTCACACTATAACAACGGAAAAACACGCCTGTTCACCGCTGAGCCCGTGTACAGTAAATCACCAGCAGGCTTCCAGTCGTGCTCTTGCGGCTGCATCTATTCTGCTTCGGGGAGCGCAGCAGAGGCTGAATCATATTCCTAAAATGGCTCGAAAGATTTAATTTGGTCTAAAATTAAAACAAAAGCAGAGAGGAGTCTGTGTGTTTTGGTTAAAGTTAGGCCGTGTGAGTAAGAGTCAGTCAGACCGAGCAGCACCGGATCAAAGGGGTTCAACTGCAAGAATGGTAGATTATAGTTTTTATAGATGTGTAGTTTGCTTGCCTCTCAGCTGCACATGCTCCTAGTAATCAGTGGGTCTAAACTGAGGGCAGATTAGCAGATGAGATGTTTCGTGTTTCGTACAAACTGCCTCTGCTTTCCTCTTCCTTTTCTCTTTCTAGGTGCAGAAGGGATCAAAATGAAGCACATCTCGTTGCTGTGCTTGTTGGTGGCCTTGTCGGGCCATATGGGCGTGCTGTCCCAAGCCCCCTCCTACGGTGAGCGGGGCTCCGATCTCGGCATACAGGTGTTTCAGCAAGTAGTCCGCAACAAGCCCCTGGAAAACGTGGTGCTTTCGCCCCACGGCGTGGCCTCCATCCTGGGCATGCTGCTGCCCGGAGCGCACGGGGAAACACGGAAGCAAATCCTGAACGGCCTCCGTTACAAGAAGAATGGTAAGGGCTGCTCTGGGGCTTGCTGGGGTTCTGCTGTTGACATCTCAGAATCTGTTAAAGCTTTCTAGGAATGACCTTTGGCACCTCAAATTGCAATCTGCCCATTTTGTAGCTGAAATTCCAACATTTTTATAATCTTTCACCCAATGAAAATTTCTAATAAATCAGTCGCCAGTTGGAAATTGAACAAGATGCCACTTTCAGACGTCCATATCTCTTGAAGTGTATGTCCTAGAGTCTTCAAATGTTTAGGAGATGTTCAGAAGTTTCTGGTGAATGGAGAGAATAAATAATAAAGTGGATTTTCAAAAAATTAGGAAAAATATCTCCAGTACATAGGATCTATTTGATCAATGTTGTTGTGAGAATAATACCTGTTAATAGTAATGTAATTTTGACATTACTTATGTCTAGAAAGCTTTCATATGTTAGTAAAAATGGGAGTTATGGCCAATCATAGTTGACACAGGTAAAAAAGAGTGATTTCCAAACGGCCAGATGGACATTTTGCATCATGGGTAGGTTGATGTAATTTGGGATGGTAAGAGATGGAAGTATCATCTACTGGTGAAGTACAGTCTTCAGTTTGTCAGGAGATTTTTATTGAGTCACCTTGTTCATACTCCAACGATGAATGGATGCATATGTAGGGTCATGATTTTAGCATGAAGGCATCATGGAGGGATGTTGAAACTTGGCACAACAGTAGATGATACTTCCATCTCTTAATGTCCTAAATTTCATCAGCCTACCCATGATTCAAGATTCACGTTTGGAAATTAATCACTTTTTTAGCTGTGTCAACTTTGATTGGCCATGACTCCCATTTCTAACATATGAAAACCTTCCAAGCATTACGATTGAATCTGAGAGGTCTTAAGCAAAAAATTGAGTCTTGATTGCCAGAGTTTGCTGCTTTCTCTCCATTCACCAGCAACTTCTGAACATCTCCTGAACATGTGAAGACTCTAGGACGTATACTCCAAGAGATATGGATGTCTGAAAGTGGCATCTCATTCAGTTTCCAACTTGCGAGAGATTTTTTAAACATTTCTATTGGGTGAAAAATTATGAAAATGTTGGGATTCCAGCTAAAAGTCAGTTTCGGATGCTGCAGATCATTCCTAGAAAGTTTCAAGAGATTCTGAGGTGGTCAAGCAACCACCTTCGCTGAGTTGACTTAGAATGACCAATGTATAAGCTGTGTATTGGCATTAGAATGTGATAGATTCACCAGTAGTCAGAGGAGCCTTAAAAAAACTGTTCATGTTTAAACCCTGAGTAATAATTCAAAGTGTCTGTACAGGCCCTTACAGGATGCTGAAGAAGTTGCACAAGACCCTGACAGCCAAGTCCAACCAGGACGTTGTGCTCATTGCGAACGCCATTTTCAGCCAGATTGGTTTCCCCATGGAGGAGACCTTTGTGGAAACCAACAAAGCCAACTTTCAGTGCGACAGACGGAGCCTGGACTTCAGCAACCGCGACGCAGCGGCGGATGAAATCAACGAATGGGTCAACAATAAGACCAAAGGTAGGGGTGATGGTATGAATGAAGCAGTACATCAAAGAATATTGTGAAACTGGGCATATTTTTAGAAACAGATGTGAATTATGTCACAGAAATCCTCAATTTTCATTTTGTATGTATCAGAGTTTATACATTCCTTATGTTTTGAGGGTAAAACCATAAAATTTGGCCACTTGTGAAGGGTTTGTTGAGAATAATCGTAGGAGCTTCAGTAGAAATCAGCTGGACTTCCGTTGCAGGTTCTTGAAAGCTTGAAGCTCCTATGATTACCTGGACGACTGAGAATCTAAACACTTTTGTTGAGAATAGTTTTGACACAGATGTAAGAGTTCTCATCTCCCAACTGCCCTTGGATGGGGATGTTTGGAGGATGTTTGGACATCTGTATAGTCGGATACAAATGTAGAGTACATTGCGTTCAAACCACAAAGAGAAAGACGTTTAGACTACCTACTATTGGTCTCGTGTTTTCACAGACTGTACTATAAATCCTTGACCGTTTTGTGCTGTGTTGAATAATGTGTCCTTGTATGGTGCTGCGTTATTACTTCCTCAGCTGTCCTGAAGTGAATACCAAAGATAAGGTGGGTTTTTATCAAGCCTTGCTGACTGAGTAATGCTCCTGTGTTGCATATTTATCCAGGCCACATCCCCAGCTTGATCAAAGCAGACATGCTGGATCCGGCCATGACCCGTCTAGTGGCTGTCAACTCCATCTTCTTCAAAGGCTTGTGGAAGTCCCGCTTCCAGCCCGAGAACACCAAGATGAGGCCCTTCAACGGGGGTGATGGAAATGTTTATAAAGTCCCGATGATGTCCCAACTCTCTGTCTTCAACATAGGTGAGTGCTGATGTTTTGAGGTTCAGTGACTGTGTACTTATGCTGGATTAGTGGGCACGTTGTTGACGTCTGTCCAGCTAAACAGTATTCTAGATTAGTGGGTGTTCCATATAATGGTCAGAGATGGAGAAGATGTAGAAGTAGTGATCATGACATCACCTATTGGTTTGTGGGCTGCTGCTTTGAGGCCTTGAGTTTTGGATTTTGCCATCTCCATTTGGTGTTTTAAAACTGGCACAGTGACTTGTAAGCAACCTGTCAATCACAAGGTAGCCCCGCCCCAAAACATGCCATGCTATATCGTCTGTTTTACTTGAAATGGGACTATTATTTACAAAAATTAACATCATGCTGCATTCAGAAAGCTTTTAAACTAGCAGTCGAGACCATAAACTCATCAGGAAAATGTACCACAGCAAGGGAGAAGTAGGGTCATGTTCTCATAGACTTTAATACAGTCGGACTTCTTTTGCAATCCAAAGGAGTCGCCCCCTGCTGGCTGTCGATAAGAATGCAGGGACTTCAGCTTCACTTTTTAGATGCTCAGGCTGCGTCCTTCTTTTAAATACAGTCTATGATAGTAGCATAGAATGAGGGAAACTTAAAGGTGCTCTCTAAAGATTATATTAAAGTACTGCATTGTTTGTGTCCTTTGGGTCTAATGTGCTGAATGTGTTCTTATGCCTCACCCTGCTTTGTTTAAACCTGCAGTGTTTCCCTCTTCTGGCGGTGACAGTAATTACATACATACTGTTGACGCTTGGTGGTGTTTGCTCCAAGTCGCTGTTGTCACTGCCCCGTCTTAGTCACTAGGGTTGTTCCCCTCTTCATCTCTGGCAAACCAGCCATTGCCGGATGACTCAGAACGCGTTGCTACCGGTATGCCAGGGTGGGAATGCCACCACAGAAACCAACTTTAAAACCTCAGTGTAGTGTGGAGATACAGAGAGGCTTCCCTGGTGTGAACTAATTCGGTAACAAGCATCTCTTAACATATATGTAGAAGTCCCACACACTTTAAATCCGTGTTTATTTAGCTTGCAGTTGATCAAAAACTGGAGGTCGGTGGACATTTCTTTGAGCAACCAATGCATTTCTGAACCGTCTTGAATATTCAGGTTCAGCAAACAGGCCTTTAAGCAGCTGCTGTTCTACTTAGCTCTGCCTCAATGCTATGCTGCAGATTTAATGATGACACTTGGTTTTTTTACGGTGCATTTCCAGTTTCTGATTCACGGACCAGCTTGGTTGAGTTTCTGAAGAAATGCAGGCTCAGACACGCCACATCCGTAGGATATTATTTAGTTCTGTGCGAGATGAAATGATATACCAGTCAGCCGTCTATATTTAGATGAGCTGTCAGAGTCGTGCTAGCGTGGTGAGCGCTGTGGATGGTTTCTCATGCAGCGCTGGTGTTTGTCTGCGACTTGCTGCTTGGATTGTTCTCCCCTAATTTACCGCACTCAGGTCTTGAAGACAACCACAGTTTGTAATGGTATTAAATCACTTGCTGCTCTCTCTTGATGCAGGAATGTTTCACGACTATTATGGGATTTACACATACTTGGCTTTATAATGTGGTGTAATTTAGTTTAATAGCCAAATAAAGCATGAAAAACTGTGCAGGGACTGTTGAGTGGATGCTTGTGGCGTGAGGCTGGTGCTGCTGTGGATTTATGTGCTTTCTTTGGCCAAAAGCAACTTTCACATGACTACATTAGTCTTTCCTGTTTCCCGAGTGTTGAGCATCGAGATGGAAACGGGGTGAAAGGATCCGCACAGTCCATCACAGCCAGTGTCATCGCAAGCTTCGAGCAGTATTAACATCTCTAAACAAAGTAAAGTCTTTAGCTGCTCGTCTTCATCTCGAGTGTTTTGCGTTTGCTGTTCTGAGTTTCTGCAGTGTGGTGGGTCTTTTCGGGGGGAGAGCATGTTTGCTTTCGGGAAATGATGCGTTTTCCGCTTCCAGTTCGTTTAGACTAAATAAAAATACTGAGCAGTGATAGCCATCATGGTTAAATAGACAAAGACATAGTTTCACCCACAGATGTGCAGAGTTCCTCGACGGAAATATGTGCAGTCGGGCAGAATTTACTCACGTTTTAATCAACACACACATTGGATTGGGATTAAATGTTTACAGATGTGCGTCATTGCAACACTGGTTATTTCAATCCATTTCTCAACAACAAAGACAACTTTTTAATGTAGTTTTCCTTGTTTTGAAATGGAAAACTTCCCAAGTAGAGGCAGGACATTTCTAAAGAATCCTATTTCATAATCACAGTGTGTTATTGGGTAAATGCATGTCCATGAAGAAGTGCTCAACCCCCCTCCTGGTCCTCTCTGTTTTTGTTTGTATCTCATACCGAACGCTTTGATAACTGGAGATCAGTTTCTGATTCTGGCCCACACAGCTGCTCTGGAGTTACTGAGCATGAACTGCACTTTTCACTTCCCCCTGCAGCATCTCAACAGTCTGTGAAGATCCTCGGTCATCCAGGTCGCGGTTGTCCTCGTAGTTTCAATCGCAGCATCTGGACTTGAGGCTTGAGTTTCTCGAAGACGTTCCACCTCTCATCCAAGAGGCTTCATAAGTTCTAAACTAACTGGTTGGGAGTTCTAGTTAGTGTCTATTGATTGAAGCTTCAATAGTGTTAATGGCTCCTAAAGAGTAGAAACATCTGGAACTCCCAACTAGTTAGTTTGGAACTGATGAAGCCTCTTGGATGACAGGTGGAACGTCTTCGAGAAACTCAAGCAAGTCCAGATTCTACAACTGAAACTATGAGGAACCTCAATAGATTTCAGGTTCTTGGACTAGGCCACTTTAATGTTGTTTCTCTTGAGCCGTTCAGAGGTGGACTAATGTCTGGGATCACGGTCTTTGCTGCACAACTCAACCCACAGACGGATGATCCGACATCCTCTCACTTATATCAAGAACTCACACCTCCAGTTGGTAGAATGTCCTTTTTAATGGACTCCTGTCTTCTAAACAAATTCAACTCTTGACTCATCGGTCCGTGGAACATTCTCCCACGAGGTTTCTTTCGCCGATCTGTAGGACTTTTCTCGGCCACCTCTGCACGACCGCTGTTCCTCCTGGTCTTCTCGTTGTAGATCTGCGGAGCCTCAGAAGCCGCTTCGTAACCCTCATTCTTCCTCCTGTTTTCTGGAGTTTCATGGGATTTTGGCCGTGTGTTACTGGTGAGACCTTCAAGCCAACTCCATGCTGCTGATCTTGGTCTATTTACCTGATGATCTGATGGAACGGGGCTGGTAGTAATCAGGCCTGGGTGTGTCGAGTCCAGCTGCAGCCACTTATCAATGCCGTTAAGTAGGGTTTAAGATTCAGTAAGTAGAGGGACAAATACTTGTTTACACCGGCGCCAGGTGGTATTAGATAACACTTTTCCTTCAATAAAGCTGTCTTATTACTACGAAGGACACAGTTTAACTTTAAAATCCTCCTGTACATTATACTGCTCACTGTTGTTACCATACTTGACCTACTGTGCAGAACTGTGGGGTAACACATATGATCCATTACATTCAATAAAAATGTTATTAAAAACAGCTGTTAGAATAGTTCATGTATTGTTTTCCAAAGCAAGTAATAAAAATGTGTTGATTTAGTTAAATGTAGAACATGCAAATAATGTTTAACGCAAGCAGCAACTTACTTCCTGATAGCATACACCAACTGTTCAGAAGTAGAATTGCAAATTATGAATTAAGAAGAAATTTTCAATTTAAAAAGCCAGAAGTTTATCAGTATGTGGGGTAAACTCATGGAACGATCTGGATGTGGATTTAAAAATAAGTACAACTATAAAACAGTATAAAAAGAATACAAACAAAGATTGATTGAAAAATATAATAGTATGGCAAAGTAAATGTGTTGTGGAGTTTCTGAAGAGGTATAAAAGAAGGTTTGATGTAAGCAGGACACAATAAGATGTACAGACATGTAGTGGGTTAATGAGTTAAACGTCATCCTACTCATTTTCAGACGTTATTGTAGGTTTCGGGTTTGGTTTGGTTGCTTTGTTTTGTTTTATTTTTTGCCTTTGTGATGCTGTGACATGTCTGAAGTAAATGAAATGCAATAAAATACAATTATCAGTTAAAACCTCTGTGTTTTATGTAGAGTTGTGTTTAAAGTGAGGTACTCGCAAAAATAGAAGAAATCCGTACGGGACTGAAAACTTGGTTGCCAGTCAGACATGTGTGCCTTTCCAAAAGATTTATAAATTAAAGCTGTAGATGTAAAGCTACTAACCTGTGATCCTCTGATTCCGTCAGGCATGGCCACCACGCCTCAGGACCTTAAATACAAGGTAATTGAGCTGCCCTATCACGGCAACACCATCAGCATGCTGATCGTCCTGCCCTCCGAGGAGGACACCCCTCTGTCCCGCGTGATCCCCCACATCAGCACCGCCACAGTGCAGAGCTGGACCAAGCTGATGCACATGAGGAAGATCCGCCTGCTCATTCCCAAGTAAGAAACACACTGAGACACACGCACACACCCACACACACACACACACACACATATATATATATATATATACAGCGGTTGTTTTGAATATGATAAACCAGTGGTTCTCAACTGGTCCAGCCTCAGGACCCACTATGTCTCTATTAGTAACAGTCGCGACCCAAATTGTTGAAGTTTGCTGTTCTTGGTAACAAATTAAGGTTCATTTGAGTGTCGTCTCAACACATTTTGATCCAATTTAGGAAAATCTTAGCTTATTTTTTGGCTAATTTTGGTACGTTTGGACACTTTTGCCAAGTTTTGGGCATATTTTGGCCCATTTTGACAGATTCTGAGCACATTTTCGTATTTTTCTGGGACATTTTAGCATAAATTCCTCCAATAAGCTGGCAGAGTCAAATCTAGAGGTTAATATTGGGCAACTAATGGTGTCACCACCACTAAATATCCTGCTATTGAAAGCAAACTATGTCATAAGAAACACGTCCTTTAAAATAAAAGACCTTATACCACTACTTCTTTTGCTTCTGCGACCCTCTAAAAATGGCTTGGCGACCCACTTTCTGGTCCTGACCCACCAGTTGAGAACCATAGTTGTAAACACTGTGGCCATGTTTGTTTGCAGGTTCACTGCTGATGCGGAGGTAGATCTGGAGGCCCCGCTCTCTGCACTGGGAATATCAGACATGTTCAGTCAGGACAAAGCTGACTTCAGACACCTCAGTGAGTGAAAGTTCAGCCGCCGCAAACCCGACGGTGACGCGAGCCCTCGGGCACCATCGCAGTATTTACAGCGGTTTATTTGGATGCGAGCAAAGCTTGAAAGTATGAAAGGATTGTTGGCTGTTTACTGCTGAGAGTCGGTTAAGAAGCATGAATCGTGTCTGGCTGGTCGGTGTGAAAAACTGAATCACTGACGTTCCCTTTCCTGCTCTTCATCCTGCTCCTGAGTGATGGAATGAAAGGAGCCGTGAATGAAGAGCTCTGGTGCCACCATGTGGTGAAATGAGGGAAAGAGTTTGTGGGATTATGTCAGGAAAAATCCACCAGGGACAGACGGGGCTTTGCTTTGGTGCCATCATGTGGTGTAATGTACATCAGACGGGGACAGACCTGCAGTTATTGTCAGATATTATTGCACTGAGAATGTACACAGACCACCTCGGTCATGTTGGTTGTGTACAGCCTCAGTTAATGAATGTGAGGGAGGCAAAGATGGCATGTTATTTGCATAGGAATTAACTGTGGTTGTTGTTTTAGGTTCTGAGCCTGTGCACGTATCCAAGGCTCTCCAGAAAGCCAAAATTATCGTGAATGAAGACGGAACAAAAGCAGCGGCGGCCACCAGTGAGTATTTCTTCACTTTGACTTCATGTTGAGGAGGGCTGGGCTGCATAGCTGATAGATAAAATGTTTAATTAATTATTGATCATCTTAGTGACCTGTTTGTTTTGAAATCAACTGTTTTACTTTGAATGTAATGAATCATCAGGTCACACAGGTAGTAATTTTGATGTCAACACAACCTTGAAAACACACACAGGTGGATAAAGTGTTGGTCCGAGCACAAAGAGAATTGTTCCTAGGGTTGTATTTAAGTATTAGTGTAAGGAAAATGTATTTATAAAGCGCTTTTCAAAGACAAAGGTCACTAACTGCTTTACAAAGACGATATAAAGATACAGGAAAACACAAAACGATAAAGAGACTACCTCAGCCACGAAGCTGAAAGTGCAGAATACGTAGTGAAGAACACGACAATACCACACAGAAATAAAGCAAACACAGAGCTAGTGCATGCAAGCTACCCGAACACCGGTCTGAACAGGAGTGTCTTTAGCTGGCTTGAAAAGAAACCAGAGACTCAGCAGACCGTAAGGGAGCAGGCAGAGCGTTCCAACATTTAGCCTCAGAAGCTCGATCAACTCGTTTGACCCGAGAGAGCGAGCTGACTGGTGTGGATGGAGTAGCCAACGCTGACCGTGCAACGCTCTGCAAGTGATCATTAGGATTTTGAACTGGATCCTAAATGTGACCGGGAGCCAGTGAAGGGCTTTTAGTGTTGGGGTGAGTGAGGAGAAAAGATGACGGCATGTATGATCATCTCCGGCTCAGCAGGTGAAGCCGCAGATCTCAGTTTACTAGTATTTCTCAAATGGAAAAAACAAGATTTGGTCAGATGTTTTACATGGGTGTCAGACGATTAAGTCTCTGGGCTACTGATCAGAAGGTCAGAGGATCAAACCCCAATGCTGCCATTGTTGGGCCCTTGAGCAAGGCCCTTAAGCCTTCCAGCTCCAGGAGGGCTGACCCTGCCCTCTGACCCCGACTGGGATATGCGAAAACAACATTTTCACAATGCTGTAAAAATGTCTTCGTGACACACAAAGCTTTCTTTAAGTGACAAGGATTTATCACATATTACTCCTAGATTACTCAGGTTTGAGTGAGCAACAGTGGAAAGATGCTCAATATTTTGCACGATCACAGCGACAACCTTTTCTAGAGCATCAACCGGAACCTCTGCAGAGAGTTTTCTGCGGTCCAGACCCTAACAGCAGTAAGGCAGTCAAGGAGCCTGGATAACCTGAAGGGCTCAGTAGGTTTGAACAAAAAGTAAAGCTGGATCAATCAACACCATATTGATTCATTATTTGTCAACAGGGGTGGACTGGGGCAAAAATCAGCCCTGGCATTTTTGGCCCAGACCAACCCACAGCATTATTGGTCGACTGAATCAAGCACTGGTTTTTGCGGGAGGTTAGCGCCAGGATCAGGCATGGTCTGCGGGGTCTGCCCTCCGCTAATGGATGCTGCTGCTGGACCACATGACGCAGTTATTTTGGTGCATTTGGAGGCCTCCGCTTCCAGTGCTTTCATTTTTTTCATTTGTTGCTTTTCAGCGCCACCGGGGCGTTTTTTCAGTGGTTGTTTTTCCATGATGTTGTCAGACCCCTCACCTAACCTCAGCTCACTTTCCATAACTGTTAGCCTCACCCATCCAGCAGCTGGGTGATTGACAGGTAAAGGAATGGGATGTTCCAAATGGCCAGTCAGCCACACAACTGGACTATGGGTCGCATAACTGGCCGAAAAAAAACAAACTGTTGACCACCCCCCACTAGACACCGGCCCACCAGGACAGTGCCCGGTATGCCAGATGACCAGTCCACCCGCTTGTCAAAATATAAATATATCGCGGTTCACTTTTCACGGTCTCACTGTATCGCGGATTATGTATGGAAAACACAGCTACGGCCGCTTCCTCTTGAGCTAGTCGGTCGCTGATTGATTGGCGGTGATGGAAGCCGGTGTTTATAAGAGTGTGGGAAAGGTTGATAACAGCGTGGGGAAGGGTTATAAAGCATTAAAGTATATATAAGAAATAAAATCAATATAAGGTCGCTACTTCGTGGGGTTCTGGAAACTAACCCCCGTGATAGACGAGGGATCCCTGTATATTATTTCACTGATAATGAAATCCAAGCTGGTGGTTTCTGCCGTGTTTTCATGATGCCTCTTTTGTGTTTAGCCGCTATCCTGCTGGCCCGCTCCTCTCCACCCTGGGTCACCGTGGACAGACCTTTCCTCTTCCTCATCAGACACAACCCAACAGGTACAGGATGTCTAAAAAACGCCGTCTCACAGTCGATCCTGTCGGCTTTGCTCACTAGGCTTCAGCTGAGTTTTGTGTGTCTCTGTCCTCAGGTACCATCCTCTTCATGGGCCAGATCAACCAGCCTTGAGGCCTGCCTGCATTCGTCAGCACAGGAAATGCTTACACACTGCCACACATGAACACACACCCCCACACACACACACTTTGCTGTAGACTTATGTACAATGTGGACATATGATGTTATTTGTTTTAAATGTTGCTTTTTATGTTCCCCATTTTCTGTAATGCATAACATGCTGTATAAAATGTTTTGCAGACTAAATTTTCCAGCTGTTTTAATTTTTTTGTATGCTTTTTTGAATTTATTACATTTTTAAAAGACTTTGAATGTCAAATGTGTATTTTCTCAACTCTGGAGTGTAGGATAATCAGTTTATTTATCACGCCACTGTTTCAGTTTCAAAGTTCTCCCTCTCCAGTCATGTAACTCCAGTCTGTATTAAGTTTCTAAGTTATGGCAACGTACATCCCATCTTGAAAACTTTTCATTCAGCTACTTTAAAGTGATCGTTTCCCCGACTGAGGAGATCTTTTGTTATCATACTTGCTTCACATTTGAAAAAAAATAAATACACATATTTATAACATCAGTGATTTTTGCTGTATTTATTGTCTGACATGAGAAGCCTGCATGCATGGTTTTTTCGTCAGCTGTGATGTGTTTCGGCTGCAGATGTCGGTAAAATCATGTCGGTTTGATCACGTGCATGTATTTTATAAACCACCTCACCGTGAAAGGTCATGGTTGGTCAGAGTTTTAACAAAGTCCATCAGCAAAGCAAGAAAGATGAAACACGTGTACACAAAGTCATTTAAACTGGTGTCCAAAGTAAAAACCTAATAGATTTGATTTGCTCTATTTCGAATGAAATACAAATCCAGAATTTAAATTTTCATCCATCCATCCATCATCTATACTCCGCTTAATCCTCTGTAGTGTTGTGGGGGGCTGGAGCCTATCCTAGCCGACTCGGGCGAAGGCAGGGGACACCCTGGACAGGTCACCAGCCTATCACAGGGCTACATATAGAGACAGACAACCAAGCCCCCACTCATTCACACCTAGAACTAGAAAAGCCCTCAGAGAGCTCATACCTCCACCAAGGAGCTTCAGTCCACCCCCAACACAATCTCCCAATTCACATATTTTGTATGGAACGTTACAGATACAAATGTAATTACATACAGTTCAAATGTCCTACCAACAATGCGGCCTTCACCCCATCCGACCTAATGAACAGTCGCGGCCTCTAGCGCGGCAGCTCCTAACAGCCTCCCAGCTTCTTAGACAACCGGAGATAAGAATGCCGAAGGAAAGAGAAGTCCGTCATTGTCGCTGTCTGTCGCGTGGAGACCCAAAATGTCATGTGGTCAGAGGGGGTTACCCCAAAAACAAGAGTGCCCTCTGGTGGCTTTTAGAGTAAACCGCATTTAATTGTCCACCCAGTTACACTTACATTAAAAAAAAATCCTGGATCTAGACGGTGATCCGGATCAGTCCCAAAATGTCATCATTTCTTCCTTGTCCCATTTCACACATTTCCTGAAAATTTCATCCAAATCCATCCATGAGTTTTCGAGTTATTTTGAACACAGACAAACAAACAAATGCCGGCCATCACATGACCTCCTTAATCAGTTAACCTCAGCATGTTTTTGGACCGGGGAGGAAGCTGGAGTATCTGGTGAAAACCGACGCTGCACAGGGAGAACATGCAAATTCCACGCAGAAAGATCCCAGGCATCTTAACCGGGGATCTTCTAGCTGTGAGGTGATGCTGCTAACCCATGAGCCACCGTGCAGCCCCTTTAAAGTTTATTATTATTAAGTAGTCATTATTATTATTATTATTAAAGTTTCAGTTCAAAGAAATGTTGAGTAAGAGATCCGTAGTGCTACTTTACAAATCTGTAATTTGACGGTACAGTTTTCTAAGTTGCAGTTCAAGAATTGTAGAACTGGGACGTTTTCCCGTTTGCAGGTTGTTGGGAGATTCTAGATTTTTGCATTGAAACTTACATTTTAAACAGAAAACATGCATGTAGAGCAGAAGTCCTCCAGAACCAGGAAGCTGAGCCCAGGAAACAGTCCCCCGTGCCGGCTGGTGCTGATGTGAAAAGCCTCCTCTCAGACACGCTGCTTCCCAAACAGACATCAGAGGAAACCAAATTACGCTGCAGTGTAAACAAACCTCATTAGAAGAAACTGAAAGTAGATTAGGATGTTCTGTGGCCCTGACAAGATGACGATATGGACGGACAGAGAATCTCCCTACTCTGGGAGATGGAACGCAGAGCCGGATCCAAACCAAGTCCAGACCCAGTGACCACTAATGTCATGGCAACCAAAAGAAAACAGACAGGTGAGGTTCAGACAGGAAATAAAAAGTAAGGAACATCTGATAAGCTCCTCTCTGGGATTTAGGATTTCAAACAACCTGTTGAGCTCTTAAAATTTAATTATGTTCTGTGAAAAGAAGATTGGACCTATCCTTATCCTTAAATTTCAACTCTAAAGCAGGAGTTAGATCAACCTGAAGTTCATCACGTCTTCAGGTGGGCAGTTCCTTTTACTCAAAACATCCTAGAACTGTGACTTTTTACCTTTACAGTCAATTATATTTTAAT
Source organism: Dascyllus trimaculatus (assembly GCA_024666655.1). Lineage (NCBI taxonomy): Eukaryota > Metazoa > Chordata > Actinopteri > Pomacentridae > Dascyllus > Dascyllus trimaculatus. The sequence goes on from CM045453.1 coordinate 32,821,484, forward strand.
TCAGTGTGCTTTATTGGCATCAGTGTCAGTGCTGCCAAAGCATCAGTGATGGTGTAATTTTAAAAAATGAGGCGAGAAAAAAGCAAAATGACTTAACAAAAATATGAAAAATAAACAAGAGAATGGCAAAAAAGAATAAAAAACAGCAAATATGTGTCCACAAATATACATATTTTATAATGTATATTGCTGGTAAACCCAGGGAGTGACTCTTTAAATCTAATTGTCCTTTGTATAATGGCAATGAAGGCGTTCTAGTCTATTCTGTTCTATAAGACACAAAACAAGACAAAATATGGCATATAAAAAAATAGAATAGAAATAGAATTTTAAAAATATAGAATAAAAAAAATGTAAAATTAAAAAAAATTAAATAAAAAATAAAGAAATAAAATAAAAAATATTATGGAATAAAAACAAATGACCGAGTTTGAGTTTGTAGTGTTAGAATGTTAATTCACAGGCCAAGCTGGGCCATAAATTCTGGTGCCTTTATTTTGAAATTTTTAGGTATAATAAATTACATTTCAAGAACTTGCCATCAGTGTTCAACTCTGCATGCTAAAATTATCATTACCGTGTTACACTCTTAAGACGTCTGGTTTTATTACTTTTTTTTTTATTAAGGCCTAACAACATTAAGAAAATATTATTATTATTATTATTGTTGTTGTTGTTAATAATAAATAATAACAGTATTATTAAGAAATGCTATTGTTTATTATTAATAATAATAATAATAATTGTATTTGTATTAATAATAAATATCAGTAATATTATTAATAAGATAAGCCAGGACATCTGATCGTTCATCTTATAGGTAGTACGGTACCTACATTTCTCCTTGCGCACCCTGGTGGTCATTACGGTAATCCTGACAGCGGCTCCGGGTGTCAGCTGATCCTCCTTTACTGGCGAGTGAGGAGGAAAACCAGCTGAAGGAAAACACTGCTGGCTGCTTCCAACCATGGCTGCGGAGATTCATTCGAGGCCCCAGACGGCCAGGCCGGTCCTTCTCAACAAGATCGAGGGCCACTCGGACACCGTCAACGCGGCCGTTTTGATACCTAAAGAGGATGGAGTTATCACCGTCAGCGAGGACAGGTGAGTTCGCCCGGGCAGGCTAGCGATAGCATAACAGTAGCTAGCGGGCTGCGTCTATTTGCTGGTCGGTGCTGGATAATACTCGGCGCGTCGGATGAGGAATGAAAGAGAAGCGGCAACATGTTGGGCTCTCAGGAGGACCGTTAGCGGTTTGCTGTCCCGTATGGAGTCCGGGAGAATGGAGGAGGGTGTGGGGAAAGAAATTCACCAATAAATTGCTAATTTTCGTTAAATATTCGCTGTGATAGCAAACGAGACGATAGCATTTGTGTTTACTCTGTACCATTAATGTTTACGACTTTGGTGCCCTTAACGGTATTTAAACATGTCGCATGTTGACTTAGCTAGTTAGCTACAGCTCAGTAAACATCACTCTGTTAAACTAACCACTTGCTGCCTTCAGGGGCTCTTTGTTTCTATGTTTTAGGCTTTTCATGAAACACTCCAGCTAGACCTTGAAGTAGAAATGTTATTTAATAGTCACTGTTTAACTAAGTGAACAAACTAAGTGTATGTTTAAGTCGTTTTTTCTCCTACTGCCTGTTCAGCACTTGTTGCAGTGACTCTAGCTTCTGCCCCTGAACATCACACCTACACATGCAGGGGATCAGAGAAAATCCTTTTGTTGTTCTTGAGTGATTAACAACACACACAAAAAAGGAATAATCCAGGAGGCGGCAAGTAGCTTCATAATTCAGCAGTCTCGCTTTGGCTTTGAGTTGAACAACAGCAGCTGTGAATGTGTGAGCGTTGTCACATCAGCCCTGGTCGGGAGTGTTGTAAGGGCTGAAGACGCAAACATCCCCCCTTCAGATGTAGAAGGAACTGAAGAAGTGTGATGCAGTTTCCATCACACAATCTAATCTAGCTGATGAAAGAAAAAGGAGAAGTTGTGGGGTGACGGTGCAGCAGGTTCTTCGATGAAAAGTATTGCTTGTGCTGCCACTTTGCGGACCTTTTACTGGAATAAAAGTGAACTTAAAAGATGGGTTGCATAAAAATGCTGAGGGGAATCTTATTTAACTTGCACTTGAGCTGAAAACACAACACCATATGCGTTTGTTTTTGCACAGTTGCCTAGTTTCATATGTCATTTTTAGAGTTTGGGGGTTAAAATGTGTACCATACGGCGTTATGGTGTATTGACTTATTGAGCCAGATTAGTATTAGAAATGCTCTGCTGTATTAAGGAAGTACCAGAAGTTTATAGATGTCCAGTGCAGCTTCAGACGTGGTTTAGCGTTGAATCACCACTTCTGAAATGTGGTTTCATCTGTGATGTGAACTCCAGTTTAATGAAGTAAGAAGGCGGTATTAGGGCTGGCTTCCCCCTCTAGGATGTAGGTTTACGTCTGAGCTGAAGCCTTTATTAAATGGGTAGATGTAATTAGTACTTTAATACAATAAAATAAATGGTCTACAGCAGTGGTTCTCAACTGGTCCAGCCTCAGGACCCACTATGTCTCTATTAATAAGGGTCGCGACACAAACTGTTGAAGTTTGCTGCTCCTGTTAACAAATTAAGGTTTATTTGGGTGTGGTCTCAACGCACTTTGATATAGCTAGTGAAAATTTTAGCTTATTTTGTGCTCATTTTGGTATATTTGGACGCTTTTGCCAAGTTTTGGGGCATATTTTGGCCCATTTTGACAGATTCTGAGCACATTTTGGTTAATTTTTGGCATATTTTAGCATAAACTTCTCCAATAAGCTGGCAGAGTCAAATTTAGAGGTTAATATTGGGCAACTACTGGTGTCACCACCACTAAATATCCTGTTATTGAAAGCAAACTGTGTCACAAGAAACGCGTCCCTTAAAATAAAAGACTCTATACTACTACTTTTTTGGAGGAGGACATGCTTCCGCGACCCTCTAAAAATGGCTTTGCGACCCACTTTTGGGTCCAGTTGAGAACCGCTGGTCTACAGAGTGGCCTTGCAGACTTTAATAGGTGCTTTGAATGAGGTGTTTCTGCTGCTTTCCCTTCAGAACCATCCGGGTGTGGCTGAAGAGAGACAGCGGTCAATACTGGCCGAGCATCTACCACACAGTCTCCTGTAAGTAAGGCTGCACATTACCTCCGGAGAAAGGGGTTTGCTCGCTTGTTTGTGTTAATAAAAAAGATCCCTGCAGCCGCGTAATGCCGATCTCCTCCTTCCTCCTTCAGCTCCGTGCTCTTGCATGTCGTACCACCACGACAGCAGACGCATCTTCATCGGCCAGGACAATGGAGCTGTTGTGGTGAGTGAAGCTAATCAACCAAACCGTCTCATACTGTCCCTTCAGGCTCGATGTTTTTGGTTGTTCAAACACTCTACTTCTAAAAACCAACCTCCATGGCTCCGGTTTATATTTCAGTATTTGGCTTTCTTCAAATAGCTGTGGGGTAGGTGGAGCTATTTGATTTGAAACTAGTTTTTTTTATTTGTGTGCCTTGTAGGAGTTTCTCATCTCTGAAGACTTCAACAAGATGAACCACGTCAAAACATATCCAGGTGAGATGAGGCTCAGTAATGAGTAGAGGACATAAAGCTGGCTTTAAGTGAGTATGCATGCACACAATCTATGGAGTTATGTTGTTGTAGTTGTGTTTGGTCCGCCCCACCCAACCCCGGGACACTCCAGAGGGACTGCTGCAAATCTTAATGAGCAATTGTCGTTGGGGAAGTGGACATCATTACTAGTTTCATTTCCCTTGAAACGGTGAAGTTGACACCGCTGCGTTATTCCCTTTTATTGTGATTAATTAGCATTTTTGAGCAGGTCGCTGAAGTTTTTGCCTCTCGTGTAACGACGTGCACAAGTAGGTTGACTAGAAGTGTGTTGTGGTTTGTCGGTGGAGTTTACATGCTCTCGTGTTTGTCTCTCTTATGGCTCTGAATACTTTGTTAGAGGTTAACATTTCTGTCCTTCTCACCCACCAGACAGATGTATTTCCTTTCCCATAAAACATGTGTCAACCTTAATATAGACATTTACATTTGTGCTTTTTAATTTTTATGTTTGCCGGCCTGTTGGCTCATTGAGGTGTTCCTTTGCACCAGTTGTTTATCAGTGGAATAGCTGGAGGTAAAGCTGCATAGGTGTATACAGATACATCATCTGGCCTCTGACATGAGGGAATTAGAGACTTTGGTGCTGCTTTTTTCTGTTCCTGTGTTGGGAATGCAAAGCGGGTGAGAATTGATTTTAATATTGCTCTCTAAATAATCCCCCTCCTAAGCTTAACCCAAATAAGCGAAAGCAACCGTGCTAAATTCCAGGCCATTTTAGGGCAGCTGAACCTCCGCTGTGGAGCCTTTAGCTTCTGAGCGGCTCTGAAAAGCTGCTGTGTGGTGCTTGACCTTGATTGGTTAAACTCTGAGGAGACGACAAGGGCCAGTTTTCCTGTATTTTTTGTGTCTCTTTAATTAATTGAACCTTTATTTATTTATTTATTACATTTAGAACCAAAGTTATCTAATGGAAGCTAGTTTACAATACAGTAAAAAGAGACCACGCAGAGTAAGTACCTCTCATGAATTTCAGTGTAAAAAACCCACAATTTCAGTTTGGCAACAGTCCTGTAACAGCCGGGAAATGGGTTGCATTAGGAGGTGTAGCAGCTACCAATACCTATGTTCATATACACTCAGAGACCACTTTATTAGGTGCACCTTACTAGTAAACGTTGGACCCCCTTTTGACTTCAGAGCTGCCTTAATTCTTCGTGACATACTTTCAACAAGGTGTTGGAAATGTTCCTCAGAGGTTCTGGTCCATGTTGACATGATGGCATCACACGGTTGCTGCAGATTTGTCTTCTGCACATCCATGATGCCAACCTCCCGTTCCACCACATCCCAAAGGAGCTCTACTGGACTGAGATCTGGTGCCTGTGGAGGCCGTTGGAGTCCAGAGAACTCATGGTCATGTTCTAGAAACCAGTTTGATCTGAGCTTTGAGACATGGAGCGTTATCCTGCTGGAAGTAGCATCAGAAGATGGTCCACTGTGGTCATAAAGGGATGGACATGGTCAGCAGCAACACTCAGGTAGGCTGTGGAGTTTAAACCAGCTGGTACTAAGAAAACACCCCCCACACCATTAGACCACCAGCAGCAGCCTGAACCGTTGATCCAAGGCAGGATGGATCCATGCTGTCATGTTGTTCTGACCCTACCATCTGAATGTTCAGCTGAAATGGAGACTCATCAGACCAGGCAGCGTTTCTACATCTTCTACTGTCCAGTTGTGGTGAGCCTGTGTGAATTGTAGCCTCAGTTTCCTGGTCTTAGCTGACAGGAGTGGCCCCCGGTGTGGTCTTCTGCTGTTGTAGCCCATCTTCTCCAAGGTTGTTGTGGTTCAGATTCTGCATTCCTTGGTTGTAACCAGTGGTTCTTTGAGTTCCTGCTGCCTTTCTATCATCTCCAACCAGTCTGCCCGTTCTCCTCTGATCTCCACCATCAGCAAACTGGATGTTTCCTCTTCTTCAGATCATCCTCTGTGGACCCCAGAGATGGTTGTGGTGAAAATCCCAGTAGATCAGCAGCTTCTGAAACACTCAGACCAACAACCATGCCACGTTCAAAGTCCCTTAAATCCCCTTTCTTCTCCATTCTGATGCTCGGTTTGAACTTCAGCAGGTTGTCTTGACCACGTCTACGTACTTGAATGCATTGAGTTGCGTCCATGTGATTGGCTGATTAGCTGTTTGTGTTAACAAGCAATGAAACAGGTGTACCTAATAAGGTGGCCAGTGATTGTATATCCATGTCAGGACTGTGTAGTTTGTCAAATGACGTGTGCAATACAAGCACAACAATGAACCACAAAGCGTTTCTTGATGGCACTGCCCCCAGATTACCTTGTAAACTATCCTGACAGGTTCAAGTGTAATACTTTTCGGAGATGACGTCCTCTTTTAGTTGATAATGACATGGAGACTGCACAGCCCCAGACAGGCATCTTCACACAGTCACTACATCTTGATTTCCTCTCCTGCCAGATTGCTCGGTCGTAAACAGACCTCTGTTCCTGTATCAGCAGCTATTTAGCCTCCTCAGTGGAAAATCAAGTTTCAGGGGGCAAATATCCAGCCCTGCTGCCGGAGAGGACTAAACACCACATGTCACTGCTGTAATGCTCCCATCTGCTTTCTGCCACTTGTAGCAAAAATGAAGCCTGGAGAGCGAAAACGTGACTCACAGTCAGATCAAATGGGCATCAGAATGAGTCCGTGCGCTTCAATACATACAGAGTTTAACATTCATTTGCCTTTTGGTAAACTTCTCCTCACAGTCACAGACAAGAGAATGTGTTTTTCAGTGATTAAAACGGCTTGCTTACATCGAGTCTGGTTGTAAATTGTTATGGCAGAATGATGGAGACGGTCCTAGAAAAAGCTGTCCTCTCTGGGTTTCAGATGAGCCTTCCTAAGCCAGATCTGTGCTGTATTATCATGACTTGATGACTTGATGAAGACGAGCAGTGAGGAAGTAACAACCAGACACCAAAGACCGCGACAGGCTCGAAGGATTTAGGGGATGAAAGTGTTTCTTTAGCTCGTGTGTTCACCACTTTCTAGGAAGACACTAAAGGACAGAGAATATAAAGTGTCAGCCTCAGTGACTCGATCCATGACCGGTGGTTTGGCCATGTGGTGGTAAAATACAAGAGGGCATTGATCTTGTGTACTTGAGATGGAGATGACTCTTTATAAGTTATGCTTGAAATAACTTGATTTAGCAATTAGAGCGCTTCTCATTGAAGCTCAGTACAGTCACAAGGCCAGTGCAGTTTGCATGTAATGTTATTTGTTACGCCGCAGCAATAACTTTTCGCTGATGCTGCCTTTAAATTCTCACTTTTAAGTAGGCGTAATGTTGGACACGTTGATTTTTTTGAGCTGCATTGGCTGCATGAACATACGGTTGTTCCAGAGACACCATATGGAAATTGGTCTTAGATGGTGCTCCTCTGTGCCAGAATGGATGTGATCTTCTTTGATGTTTATCCACTATGCTAATGCCTGTTAAACACTGATTATATGTGTGTGTGTGTTTGTTTTGCAGCACACCAGAACCGTGTGTCAGATATGGTGTTCTCCCTGGAGAGCGAGTGGGTGGTGAGTACTGGCCACGACAAGAGTGTGAGCTGGATGTGCACCCAGAGCGGCAGCATGCTGGGGAGACATTACTTCACCGCCTGGGCCTCCTGCCTACAGTATCCTTCGTTCGCCGCCTGTATAGAAAGTAGTAACGCGTGAAGCCCTTTCAAGCCTTGACTCTTCGCTCAGATACGATCACGAGACGCAGCACGCCTTCGTCGGCGATTACTCAGGACAAATCACCCTGCTGAAGCTGGAGAAGCAGACGTACTCCACCATCACTACGCTGAAGGGTCACGAAGGTAACGGCACACGTGCTGCACGCATATCGGTTATCGATCGTGTTGTTCTCTCAACATGTGGGTGAATCACAGGGTAATGACACAATAAACAGCCCTCTGATGCTCAGGCCGGATACTCAGACATGGTAAATATCAGATGACCCAGATTCCTCCACATGACTTAATTATGTAGGAACATAAAAGACCAATTCAATCCAATAATAAATTTAATATGCAGACGAACGCTCTGTTATTTCCCTAAAAGCTTTTAAATGTTTTTTTTACTTAAACAAAGAAATCCTGGTTAGTGTTGATGAATCAAGGTTAAAGGACTGTATCAGCCTGTTTGCTTTTAACTTACATTACTGACAGCCTTTCTTCAATTCATGCTTATTGTGCTGCAATTGTTATATTGCTTTCTACCTTCCAGGGTCCCATTGGTTTCAGTTCATATTAATTTTAAGTGAAATGCAAGTGAAAGTCTGTCAGTAAAGGCCCACATCACATTGCATTAATATAACTAGAAAAGCCCTCATAGAGCGCAGACCTCCGCCAAGCAGCTTCAGTCCACCACAACACAATCTACCAATGACAAAGTATCATTATGTAGTCCAGAGAAATCAACACTGACAGGACACAGAAATATATGTTGGTTCTTTATTGTGAACAAATTAACTGGAGGATGCTCAATGGATAAAATAAGTAGGATAAAACAAGAAATGTTCCTCTTGAGAATTTGGTTTGGTTTTGCTAAACAGGACTTCTGTTGCAGCTGCGTTTGAGGACAAACAGCTCCATGTGAAAAACAGCTACTTAGTTTGAACAAGACGTCCCAATTTACAGCTTTGTGACAATAAATAAGCAGCAGGAGTTTTCAGCAAGATGAAATAAGGCTGACCTTAAGGCCAAGTACGGTGTAGTTCCAAGTAGCCTAGAGTGGCTAAGTTAGTTAACCAACAGTATGGTAGCTTAGCTGCTTTACAAACGTAATATTAGGGCTGGTCCTGAATATAGGAATATACCAATATTGGTTGGTTGTGGTGGTATTGGGATAATAATTTTGATATTTGAATAGTCCTGCTGCGCTGCCGATCGTTGCTGTGGTTCTAGTACGCGGACATCCCAACTCCAGTGTCAAAAACTCAAAACGCTTTCCAACAGCACAGAGTTTCAACTTTGGATAGATAAAAATAAAAGTAGAAAAATCCCTCAGAGAGCACAGACCTCCACCAAGCAGCTTCAGTCCACCCCAACACAATCTACCAACGACAAAGTATCCTTAAATTAGAAATAAATCCTGGATCCAGACGGTGATCCGGATCATGCCCACAATTTCATCATTTCTTCCTTGTCCCATTTCACACATTTCCTGAAAATTTCATCCAAATCCGTCCATGACTTTTTGAGTTATTTTGAACACAGACAGACAAACAAACCAACAAAAACAACCTCCTTGGCAGAGATAACTAGGATGTTGAAGACTCAGCAAGGAACACAAATAGTTACCAAGCATCAGTTTCAGAAAGTTGCTCTCCTGTCTTCAGGCCGAGTCCAGACTTACACAGTTATAAGTTCCTCCTCCTTTGTTCTCAGCAACTTTATCCCCATGAAAACACAATTGAAGCAAGTAAGGAGCCAAAACAACAGCTGCTGACATAACCCTAAAGCCACGCTGGTTAATCAGAAGCCTGGAAAAAGCTATTACTGGTTGCTGTAGGCTGCCAACAGGAGCGCATGGAGAAAGGAAGGAAGCGTATGAGTCAACTGAATCGAACGCCTAAAGTCTCTGTGTGTTTGTGTGCGTGAGCGTGGACACAGTCCTGTCAGGGAGGTTAGCACCAGCGCTGTTTTGGTCGTGTCGGCTACTGCATAAATTCAGCTCATGTAAACAAAGGAGGTCCAACGTGTCACCTGACCTCTAGTTCATCAACAAAAGTAGCTTGTAAAGAACTGACTTCCCACTGTAGTCATTTTTCACAAGAAAAATGACGAATATCACGACGAGGAGCTTGGCGATTACACTTCATGCACAGCTGCTGTTGTGTATCAGTGTTAGTCAGGGTTTACAGAGGAGGAAGTGGTGCTGAGGCGAGCAGAGACAGCGGAACGGGACGCTGCATCATCGGATCATCCTGCCGCCTGTTTGCTCCTCGCTCCTGAAGGGACAGACGGCAGCCGGTGGTGGAGCTGCAGTGTTTTCGCTGTGTTGAATTCTGATCTGCTGTTGGAGGGTTAATGAGGTGGCAGCGCAGAAGACGAGCCATCTTTTGTGACACGACATCCTGGATCTGTCCAGTCATGGCAGCTCATTGGAGGGAAATCTATTATAATAGGCAACTACACAGAAGGGAAGTCTGACATGCTTTGGGAAATGACTGGCACTAAGAGGAGGCGTAAACAGACAGTAGCTATTTGACCTGACAGCCATGAAAACCTGCTATGAGACAAAATAAAGAGTCTGCATTCAGCATGTCCAAATAGGACTGAGCTGCAAAAGCCTTATGAGCCTGACATTTACTCTCTATGTGGGAAGCAATTTTTCCCCCATTCCATTTTGGATGATGATGATGATGGAGAATGCCATCCGACTTGCTGTGCTAGAAATTCCCATAACTGCTCGATCTGGATGTGATCTGGCAGCTGTGCTGTTTTCATGCTCGTCAAAGCGCTCAGTGGCCATTTGAGCCCTTCAGTGGGGAATGTTGTCATCGTGGAAAGCCCACTCCCGTCATGATAGAAATGCATAATCAGAGGATAAATACATGACTCAGATGAGATTTATTCAGAGGCTTAGTGTCCTTGCAGCTGTGCCAAGAAAATGGATAGCAGAAAAAGCTGAGCCCCCGGGACTCTTCAGTGTGCGAAACAAACACTTTGCTGTGTTCTTCTGTGGGCATTTATCACACATGAGCTCATGATCTTGTTGAGAACAAGGCAGGGGATGACTCATCTAACCAGATGATGGTCTCCACTAGTCCAAAAGCCTATTTTTACCACCGCCATGTTGCCTTCAGGTCAGCCAGATGGAACAGACATGTAACGGCGCCCTTCCAAATGACAAAATTTTGGAAAATGTAAAAAATACAAACCCCTACACTGATTCGCTTTTAAACTTCCTGCCTCTGCCTTTGATCTGCAGATGTGCTTTGGTGCTTCTGCAGATGCATATTAATTGGACAGATGGTAATCCATATTAATGGGTGTGATGCCGAGGCTCAAGCTGCGCACAAGGAGAGCACCAAATATTTAATGGAAATTATGATCAATCAAAAACAGAACAGAAAGGTCAGACTTGATGTCAGTATCACATCGAAGTTGATCCTTTTGTTGCAAGAATAGTTGGACATATTGGAGAAACATGCTCATTGTCTTTCCTAGTGAGATGAGGGGTTTGATGGGACTCCTGCAGCTGTGTGGTAAATATGACGCTCCAGCTAGCAGCCACTTACGTTAGCATAAAGACTGGAAGGAGATGAAACGGCTAACCTGGCTCCTATCAGCCCTTCAAAGCTGTGAACTTGACCTGTTATGTTTTGGTTGTTTAATTCATCCTAAAAGTCTAAAGAGCCAGGCTAGCTTCCCCCATTCCCCCTGTTTCCAGTGCTATTCACAATGCTAAGCTAACTGGCTGCTAGCTGTAGCTTGTTTTCCCAAAACATCACCAAAAGTTTGGACTTCAGATGTTGTTAGACGTGATGTAGATGTGTTAAATTTCATTCACGACATGTGTAAGATGAAGTCTAGACATTTAAAAGCCGGCGTGAATCATTCCACCACCTCCACCTCCCATCATATGAGAGCCTTTATTGTTCCTCTTTTAAATGCTGAAGGTTTGAAAAGTTACGTTTCAGCAAGTTGTGGGACCGTGTTCGTTTGGATAGCGGCCTACAGGGACTCGCATATCCCCTAACTTTACTTCTTGCAGTGTTTGGTTTTCAGGCACCTCATCAAATTTGGTTGGCCGTGTCAGGAACAAGTAACTGCTCAGTTTAGCAAGTAAGCTAACTAGCAACAAGCTAGCAGATGATTTCCTCAATCAGAACTAGCTTCTAGCTTGTTTGGCAGGCTAACATGTTGTAGCTGTTGCTAACAGACATCGTTTATTAATTCAATTCAATTCAATTCAATTCAGTTTTATTTATATAGCGCATATTTACAACACAGGTCGTCACAAAGCGCTTAACATTGTAAGAAAGAACAGGAAACAGTAAAACAGGAAACAAATTAATGCGGACTCGGTTTTAAAATACGTGTTTCTATTGTATGTAGTCGATATCACAGTTTAAAGTCCTTTCTCTTATTCTAAACCAAAAGGCTCTGCTCAGTTGATAACACACTTTAAGCTCATAGTGCTCAAGCAGCATAGCATTAAAGACACTATGATGTTTTAAAATAATAATAATATGAGATGTTACATCAGATTTCTGCTTTAAAAAGAGAGGAAGGGACATCATTCCAGCTGTAACTGCAGTCAGCTCCAGGTTTAAGGTGCTTGAATTGAGCTGCCTGCAGTTCTCCCAGCTGCCACTGGGTGGAGCCAACAGGTCAGACCACAACACCCTCGGCATGTGTAACAGCTGTGCTTTCTCGTTGCATCCAGGTAGTATAGGGACCCTGTGGTGGGACCCGGTCCAGAGGCTGCTCTTCTCGGGGGCCTCCGACCACAGCGTCATCATGTGGGACATCGGGGGCCGCAAAGGACGAACGCTACTGCTGCAGGGACATCAGTAAGTTTATGAGTGTTGCCTGCGTACATGCATAGGTGCTTGGGAACCTTAAATAAGTAGAAGATTGTGTAGTTATACTGCAGATTCCTCAGAAAAAAACCCTTCTACGTCCCTGTTTCTTTTCACAACAGTGTCTTTATACAGTATCTCTCTCTGCACACTCTCTTGTCAAAGGCAGGTCCCGGTGGTGTCAGTAACAGCTGTCCCCAGGCACCGACTGACACTGTTTTTATCTCCTCAGTCTTCATACATATTTCACCACCTCCCCCCCCCACCCCCGGTTACAGGAGTTATCAACAAAGCCCATGTATGCTGATGCGTGTCAGAGCGTAGATCCTGTTGCACACAGGCAGGATTTACAGACACTTGTCTCTCAGACGAGCACGAAGAAAGCAGTTGTAACGCCGCTGTGGTTCCGACACGTCCTAAATCCTGTTTTGATCCCTTGTTAAGCCTCACTCACGTCTTTGTTCTTGTCTTTTTCTCCTCCTTTGACTCGTGTATTAAAATGCAGACTTCATTTCATGTAGTCAGAAATGTGTGGGGGGGGAATCAGCAGAAATATTACACGCTGTAGAAAGTGTTTAATACATTAGGAAAACTATAAAAATGCTGGAATGAGGATATATCTTGACGTTAATCATTGTCTTGTTGCACTGCTGTCCACTAAAACAAACTGACAGATCCACAGCCTTCACTGTACAGCTTATAAAGACAACAGGCAGGTCTGTACATCAACAGACTCCAAGATAAGAGTAATCTGGAGATGTGTTTCTGTCCAACTGATGTATTCAAGGCCAATAAGTCTCCCCTTTAAGCTCTATAAGTTGGTGGAGACCTTATGAAAGTAACACTGGTGATTGTCTGAGTAATGAGAATTTTGGTTGCTATGTAACAAATAGTGATTTCAGCCACTGGGAATAGAGAAATATTGATTCTAGCTCCCAGTGAGGTCCAGTTTGCTTCCACAGCTCCACCATGTTTACAGGCTTGTTGCTGGCTTTGTTCTGCTGTGTGGTTCTGGACGGGTAGTGTATATGCTCCATGTATATCGGGTTTTTGGTTTCTATTGCTGGAGATAGCTGTCTGTGAACCACCACACAAGAAACGAGCCTCTTTCAGATGGAAAACTGTCCCTTCTCTGCCTTCTTTGCTCCCTCAGCGAGCGTGTTCAGTCCCTGCGTTACCTCCAGCTGACGAGGCAGTTGGTGTCGTGCTCAGCCGACGGCGGCATCGCGGTGTGGAACATGGACACACAGAGAGAAGAGGTTTGAACCCCAATCACACAGCGATAACATCCACACCAATTAAAGTTGTTATGCAGACAGTTTTTTCTATGTGGAGAGGTTCGTTTCTCCACTGTTCTTATGTTCTTTTGCCTTCATGTGGATGATTTTTGCAGCATTGTTCACCTGGAGGGTTGATTTAGCGGGCGACAGTGCAGCGTCTGCATGTTTAATTGTGGCCTTGTGTGTCTGCAGGCGCCTCAGTGGCTGGACAGCGACTCTTGTCAGAAGTGTGAGCAGCCTTTCTTCTGGAATATCAAGCAGATGTGGGATACTAAGACCCTGGGGCTCAGACAGGTAGGAGAATCGGACCGGTGTGCTCAGTAGGCTGTGATTCCCTCGTTGTCGGTCCTGCTCATACACGGTTTCCTGTGTGCAGCACCACTGCAGGAAGTGTGGCAAGGCCGTGTGTGGAAAATGCAGCTCCAAACGCTCCACGTTCCCGATCATGGGCTTCGAGTTCCCCGTGCGGGTTTGTGACGCCTGCTTCGACACCATCAAAGAAGAAGAGTGAGTGTAGAGCTTGTCTATGTTGTACCCCTGTTTTTAGAGTACAGATGGTAACTCTGATAAAATGCCCTCATTGTGTGTGTCTCTGTGTGTGTTCTGCAGTCGAACACCGCTGGCCACTTTCCATGAGGGGAAACACAACATCGCCCACATGGACATGGACCCATCCAGAGGCCTGATGGTCACTTGTGGAAGCGACCGCATTGTTAAGGTCAGCAACAACAGTCCTTTGATACCAGATAATTCATGCATGTGATCAGGCTACGTCAAACACAGAGCCTTTGAGGCAAAGCTCGAACCAAAACTAATTAAATTAGCGTTACTTAATTTAAGCTGCTTAGATTCATATTTTTTGGGGGAGGAAATCAGAGTGTTTACAGGCAGTCCTACAAAAACCTGAACGTTGTTGTTTAGCTGAGGTCAAAACCATACAGAAGTAACAGCTTCCTGCTTTAAAAACAGCAAGGAGTTAGAGTTAGAGTTGTTTGGCTCGATGATTTGGCCCATTTACCAGTTTAGTTGTGACACAGTATTTGTAGAAATTAAGTCGTACTCTTTCTTCTAGTCAGTCTGAGCACACAGTAACTTCTGTTTATGTTGTGCAAAATAGAAGTGTTTAATGTTAAGTGTTCAGGTTCTGGTGCTGCTGTTTCAACTCAGGAGAATGAGTCGAAAGTCAGAATTTACACCAAGTTATGCAACAACTGACCAACCAATTATAGTTCCTGGTGTAGGGTTCCTACAGAAAGTAATAGGAGAACCAAATCTGACTTGAAGAAGTCTAAAAAAAAGAAAAGCAGAATTAGTTTCAGTTTCTGGCTGTGTTTTGTTTCTGTTACATTTTCACTCACTGTGGGCTCATTTTTCCTGCACATCCATGGAAACAGAACAACCATGAATAGAAGTAACAAGGAGTCAAAAATGTTTTTGTGTAGGGATGCACGATAATGCCAGTTTCAACCGATACCAATAATCGAGTTGGCAGGTCCACGTACTACAGCCATGGCAATGCCCCCCGGCAGCAGCATGCATGACTATTCGAATATCAAAATTATTATCCGAGTACTGCCACAATGAACGAATATTCGGATATTTATCGGAATGACGTCATAATTGCCAATATTGACCAATAATATCGGATGCCGATATTATCGTGCATCCCTTTTTCTGTGCAGTGTGAATAAAAAGTAATACAGTAATACCTGGTCTATGGCGGGGGTTCAGTTCCAGAACCCCCCTGCGATAGACAAAATCCGTGAAGTAGCAACCTTATATGATGTATTTAATTATTTATATATATTTTAAGGCTTTATAAACCCTCCCCACACTGTTATTAACCTTTCCCACACTCTTATAAACACCTCCTACACTCTTAAACCTTCCATCTAGAGGAACTTCTACAGCCGTGTCCGATAATGGAACTAGCGACGCAGCGATCCACTTGAAACGCCCACTTGGTGAAAAACTTAGCCGTATTTTAAACACACCGACACCGAGGACGTCCGGCTGCCTACCTACCGGGAAACTGATGATGATGTTGCGGTAAACCTACAGACTGTCACCGGTTCTCTGACGGTCGTTTCCAGTAAACACTCACCGTGTGGGACCAAAGGTTCTGGCTGGCTTCAATCACTGCCGATCAATCAGAGACCGACTAGCTCAAGAGGAAGCGGCTGTAGCTGTGTTTTCCATACGTGCGTCTACTCATCTGCTGTACGCTACGTATTTATATACAATTTAAAAATCCGCGATACAGTGAGACCGCGAAAAGTGAACCGCGACATGACGAGGGACGACTGTAATGCCATAAATCACAGAAAAGAAAAAATAAAGTAGAATTTCTTTGATTATTTATTTGAAAAAATCTTAATGTGGAGTCAACATGTCCAACACTTTTCCCACAGGTGTTACCAATGCTGGGAAAAAATGCTGGCTCCTTTTTAATGTAGATATTTTACTACTTACATTTTTACAGCCTCTTCAAACTCACTGTAACACCACTCTGCTCATCAGCTATAGAAAGATATTTCACCACGCTGACTGCGTCTTCAAACAGCTCGCTCGGCCCTTTGTCTTTTCGCTCTCATGCTGCGTTTCTTTTATGGATCAAGCTTGTTTTATTTTGTGCTCAGGGTCTGTGAAAACACTGCCTGCAGTTCAGCCGAACAGCTCCTAAACCTTCATCACGTGACTTTCGGTCGCAGCTGAGTCACCAGTGACTTCTCAGTTGTAGTTTTTTTACCAAATCTGGTGCAGTAACTCAGTTTGGAAAGTTGAAAACCCAAAGATTCTTAATGCTTTTACAGTTTCTGGCTGATAAACGGTGTAATTTTAAGAATAAAAATCAGATTACATAACCTTTTAAAGCTTCCAGAAAATCTCGAGCTTCAGGGGTTTAAGTAGTTTTTCAAGCAGAAGCATCAAACGCTGCCTTGTTCTGACTTTTTATTGCTCTTCTGTGATGGTAGGCAGATTGTTTTGAACTAGTGTCTGGAAAAAACAAGCCATGTGAATCTCTAAACTGTAGCTGAAGACGTTTCAGGTCTTAAACGTTGTGTTTCTTCACTGATGAGACTCTGTTATTATTAATTCCCCTTTTCCATTCATGTTTACTTCCCCTGCATAGTTTGGTGTAACTGACCAGCGTAACGTCTCAGAGACAAACAGAACCCGCTGACGACTTCCAACAATCCTAATGCAGGAGCTCCTTTGTCATTGTTATCGCCTGTTTGTCTCCACAGATCTGGGATATGACACAGGTGGTTGGCTGTAGCTTAGCAACAGGCTTCTCCCCGCGCTGATTGGCCCGGTGCCCCCCATCTCGCCCCGTGCTCCGCCCACTCTTCCAGTGTCATGGAAACCCCTCTGTACAGTGCATCTCCCCACCACGCCTGGGATCTTCAGCTGCACCCGGGCCTGCTCTCGGTGAATGTGCGACTGTGTGTGAGTGTGTGTGAGTGTGTGTGTGTCAGTAGTGCAGACCTCCACATTCCTTTTGCTTCTCATGACAAACTTCTCTTTAATTTCACTAACTGTCCGTCTTACATCCAAGTGTGTTGGACCGGCTTCGACTTTTTGCTCTGATCTGAAACAGAACCCCAAGCACAATGGTGTGTGTGTGTGTGTGTGTGTGTGCGTGTGTGTACATGTGTGCATGTATTGTAATGGTTTCTCCTATAGGAGGAATGGTATTGATATTAGTGTTTACATTCAATATATCTAATGCTTCTTTTGACAGTAGTCATTTTTTATTGCCCTTGCACTGTAAAGTTAGCCGTCGCTATGTTGCTGACCTGCCATTCCTGTAAAAACATACTCTTCTGTTGCTCAGTAGTGTGGCCCACTAACTGCATATTACTGCATCACTGTACAAACCCCCAGTCATGTGTACATAGCCCTGCATCATGTGTATAGTAGATGCTTGAAATGACTCACTGGTCAAAGTGATCTTTTTTCCTCTCTCTCTCTCTCTCTCTTTCTCTGAGTTCTTTTTCTCTTTCACTAGTTGGCCTTAAATCACTCTCAGGAGGTTTTACATCCGTAGGGTATCAGTAGGCGGGGCACCGACGCTGTCAGCCGTTATTAAAGTGCGGTCACTGGAGCGTGGCGAGAGGATCGGTAGAACAGCCTCCTGCTTGGTGGACGAAAGAATTCTCTCGGTGCACCCCCAGTGGCTGCCGTAGAGACTGGCTGTCGGATGTTTGCGCGACGGCAGCGACCCCGCTTCCACCTCGCGATCCCGGGTGAGGCGTGGGGAAATTGATGTATGTCACCATAGTAACAAGCGCCGACAAGGGGCCGCATCCTGTCGCAGCCGTTCAGGATGTGATTACTGGGGCCATTTCAGCTTTGTGGATTGACGCTGGTAGAAGCAAGTTTATTAAACCACTTCATAGAATTGTGTGGATCTCTTTGGAAAATTTAGCATTTGTGGCGCAGAATTGGATCCCGTGCCCCCCCCTGGAAGGCCCCTAGGTACTGGATAGGTACTAAATGTAGCAGTAAATGTTGGCACATTGGATCGTCTCCAGCTAAATCCGAGGTCGGATCAGGGCTGCCTGTGCTCCTTCAAAAGCCTTAAAGAGAGAAGGACACACTCACAAAGCCTTTTTAGTGGTTCGTCAGCGCTTACGACTGTTCGCTCATGTTCACTCACACTCAAGCGCTCATCTCGTTAAAAAAAAAAAAAAGCTCTGGATGTCTCGTTTCCTTTCGTGCTTGGTTTTTAAAATTGTTTCTTCACTTCAGTCGTCTTACCTACCTAACCCCCACCTCCACACACACACCTGTGCATCGAGGATGTCTCATAACGCTCTCAGCACTGCACTGAATTGCACAACTTTCGAGTCTAACGTCTTTTCTGAGCTCAGACGTGAGAGGGGCAACAGCTGGATTCGACGTGGCGTCCTTGTAAATAGCGGCTAATACCTAACATTAGACTAACGCTTGCCTTATCGTAAGTGGGAAAAACGAGCATTACAATGATTTCAAAGTGTAGTCACATTCCAGTTTCCTGATCACGTAGTGTATATTTATATTTGTAGTAAAGTATTTATCTATCACTGTAAATGGTTGTTTACTTTTCTTTGTGCCCACCCGGTAGTCTTTTTCTTTCTCCCCCCTCCTTACACAAACTACAAACTAGAACATATTAAACACTCTTTTATGAAGCACATGCAAACCGCAGCGTCGGATCGCCCAGTGCTCTACATGCTGGTAATGGTGGAGATTGATTGGAGCGACGGCAGGAGCTTAATCGTCAATGTGTGCATGCTTGGGGTTAGACTGAGGGCTGACGCTAATTGGAAAAACAGAGATTCTCTGAAAACAGGGCTGCGCTCTGGGATAAAATATGCCTTAATTTATAAACACAGTGATATTAAAAAAGGGAAAAGCATATTGTTAAAGTTGCATTAATTGGTTTTATTTTGACGACCTGTGTGTAATCAGGAAGTTGCCTGCTCATGTTGCAGACAGTTGCGCCATCTTTCATGCTGCATTTCTTCTATGGATCAAGCTCAGTCTCTCTAACTCAAGGCTCTCAAACTCCAGTCCTCGAGGGTCGCTATCCTGCATGTCTTGGATGTTTCCCTCTTCCGCCACGCCTGTTTCAAATGATCGGGATCGTTGTCAGGCTTCTGCGGAGCTCAACGATGAGCGTGTCTGAAGAGGGAAACATCTAAAACATGCAGGATAGCGGCCCTCGAGGACCGGAGTTTTTGACACCCCTGCTCTGACTCGTCTCCTGGCCACTCTGTGCAAACACTGCCTGCAGTTCAATCTGGCGCAAGAGCTCAGTTCGTGGATTTTCAAATGAGGCGTGCACAGTTACGCCATCTTTTCTTTAAGTAAAAGCATTGATCGGTGCAGCTTTAAGTACCTTAAATATCTATAAAAGGCTTACACACATTCAAGACGTAAAGCTGCATTGGCTGTTTTTTGTTGTTGTTTTTCGGCCATTTGCTCACATCACAATTACCCCAACCCTGACACCAGATTGCTGTTACATATATACCCTAAAAACAGTGCAGCCAGAGTGAAACATGTGTCTCTCTAGATGCTAAATGCTTGAATATGTTGGGTTAATCAGACCTTTTTATTGAAGGCAGCTGGAATGTGTAAAAGCGGGAACAGAGATGGTGAAGTCGCAGGAATGTACAACCACAACGATTAGCTTTAAGAGCCGAGCAGCTTCAGAGTAAGGTGATAATCCCTTGAGGACTTGCCATTACAGCCCTTCAAATTATACATGGATAAATTGATTAGTGCAGCTTTAAAACATCCCCAAGACTTAAGTTGTATCTGGACTTCTGCCGTATTAGATGAGCACTGATCTGTCAGTCCGACCCCAAGTGTTATAGAAACTCATGTCACAGCGCGTCATCAGGGATCTACAGGGTTTGTGGCGATGCTACCGTACAATCAGGAGCCGGAGCTCTCCTTTCCTGTTCCACTTCACTGGACTTCTTATCGCGTCCTCGCAACAGGCGCAGCAGATAGACGAGATGTTAAGGGTCTGATAGGCGGCAGGATTGGCTGTTAAATAGCTCATGGGGTAGATCTTCAGATTGCCAGCCGGCCGCAGGAAGGAAGCAGCGGGTTTTGTCGTGTTGTAAATGGTTCACGTCCGCTCCTTTCACCAGATGGCTGCAGTCACAGGAGGCGCTTTGTCATCTTCAGTTGGGCAAACGCGAGAACGGGTGGCGGTCGTGTCGACGAAAGGCCGCGTTGAAGCGCGACTCATTTTCCACAACACCACGGCCTGTAATCTCAAACTCCGCAAGTTGATTTCTGTTTGAATTTTTCTCCTCCAAACTGCTTGTAAAAGACACTCGCTGTTCCAACGGGATGTTGTTAATGTATATCTCCAAATAACTGTATTTTTAAAGACTTTTGTTGACGATACAGTACTGACTTTAGTCTCGCTGTGCCCTCAAAACAGAGCACAGAGAGAAAAATTATGCTTAATAAAGATATTTGATATGTTTATTTGACTGGATTTTTTTTTTTACCTCTGCCAAGGAGGTTATGTGATGGCCGGCATTTGTTTGTTTCTTTGTTTGTTTGTGTGCAAAATAACTGGAAAACTCACGGACGGATTTGGATGAAATTTTCAGGAAATGTGTGAAATGGGACAAGGAAGAAATTATGAAATTTTGGGACTGATCCAGATCCCCGTCTGGATCCAGGATTTATTTTTAATGCAGGTGTAACCAGCTGGACAATTAAATGAGGTTTACTTGTTTTTGGGGTAACCCCCTCTGACCACATGACATTTTGGGTCTCCACGTGACAGACAGCGACAATGACAGACTTCTCTTTCCTTCCTGAGTGACATACTTACGGTTGGGCCGACAGTCTTATCTCCGGTTGTCTAAGAAGCTGGGAGGCTGTTAGGAGCTGCTGCACTAGAGGCCGCGCCTGTTCATTAGGTCGGATGGGGTGAAGGCCGTATTGTCGGTAGGACATTTGAACTGTCTGTAATTACATTTTTATCTGTAACGTTCCATACAAAATATGTGAATTGGGAGATTGTGTTGGGGGTGGACCGGTGTCGGCGTCATGGGGGGGCATTCCCAGCAGCACGTGGTTTGGGAGGCGGAAAAGGAAAGGAGCCGACAGAAAGGCATGGCGAACGAGGACACTGCGACTGTGCCACCGCCAGCGGGAGATATCCATGCTAATGCCGCCGGACTCCGACGATGAACATTCCCCGGGGTGGACTGAAGCTCCTTGGCGGAGGTATTTGCTCTCTGAGTGCTTTTCTAGTTTTGTTTTGTTTCCTACAGCAGCGGACCAGTTTCAAGCCAGACTTTTGAAACTTGCTTGAAGCTGGTTCGTGCTGCAAGACAAGGTTGCAGACCGCTGAGTTAAAGAACAGTACGGGCTTTTTCGAGTCTCCCCATCTTTTCAAAGAAGCTCTCCAATGACGTTATTAATTTTGGCGGGAAATGAGCACAGACGGATGTGACGGGAAGACAAGCTAGTCATTATTCAAATTAAAACGCCTCAGTCCGCGGTCCAATGGTTGGGGATCGCTTTCCTAAAGAAATGTAGCTGCACAGTAAGACACAAAGGAATCAGTAGTTTTCTTTATTCAAGCATGCATTTACATGATCAACTCAAGCCACAGTCAGTAAAAGGCCTTTTTATAGGTGCTGGGCAGATATCACCAAGTCATGAATGAATATGTTATTACACGTGTTGTGTTTAAGGCTCAGAGAGAGAACGCTGCATCTCCAGTCTGGGTTCAGCCTGTACAGTCGCTACGCTACGATAAAGCTAATACACAGGTTAGCTACATGGCTGTTAAACGCACATCACTGGGCACATTTGTAAGTTGTTAAAACACAGGCGTGACACTGAACCCAGAGCTGGTGAGTGAGTGACTCTGGTCACATCAGATTCCCATCTGATTGACAACGGTACTTAAGTCACAGCAGCAGACTGGGCTGTTTTACGAGCGTCCTCTCCGTCAGCAGTAGATCTCAACATCACTGTCAAACACTCATACAATGAAATGTTTAGTCCTCGTAGAGATAAGCTCATAAATAACCAAGGTTGTTATCGTATAAATAGCTACCAAGCTTTACAAATGTCAGTAACCTCTCCGGTAAAGGTGGATTTAATCTGTCATTGTGAGGCTGGGTTTCCCAAACACTCCTCATTTGTTCCACTTCAAGACGGTGTCACTCCAAACACTTCACGTTAAGCAGATCTGTTCCTTCCCTCCGTCGGGGGGCAGATTTTCAGCAGGGTGAGGAAACGCCGAGCCCGGCCTCGGTCAGTATGGACTGGTGGCGTTAGTGTCGGTGGCGTACCTGAACCCAGTGTTGCTGCGGACTCAGTGCGGCTGAAACGTCTTGGCCAAGTCCTCCAGTAGCGACATTAACTTCTGCTCCTCCAGGGCGGAGCTGTGGGTCCAGGCCAGCGGCAGGTGGGTGGACACCGGCTTGCGGTCTGCACACAAACACACACACTGAGGCTTAATGAAGACACATACGGAGGCTTCTACGATTATTCTGCTGAGAAGCTTACATGCTGAGACCATAAACAGTATTTTTATCTTTCTCTCACACACACAAAGCCTTGACAGGTGAAGAAAAGGCAACAGTCGCTACATGAACAGACTCTCATCTACCTTATAGGTCACTCATAGGCGCCATTTTAAATTCCGTAATTAATTAAACTTATGTGACCTGGACTTGGACAAGCGACAGAATGAAGACCGCCTGATTAGCCACTGGGAAGTAATTTGTTCATTTAATTATTTTTTTCTAAAACCAACATTTGCACTTCACAGCTTGATGAGCTTGCAGGTTACCGTGGCGACAGTATAGAATAGAAATACTTCATTAATCCCAGAGGGGAAATTCAGTTGTTGCAGCAGAAAGAGTGAAGTTACCACCACCATAAATCCAGATAAATAAGCACAAATATGCAGTAAGTAAAAATAAACAATAAGAAAAATGCAAAATGCACAATAAGTGTACACTATAAGGGTATAATAATATGTAATATACACTGTAAAGAAGTAGTGATCAGCTTCCTGCAGCACAATGCAATATGGCAAAAAGAGTGCAGACACAGTCATCCTAGCCAGCGTGTGAACTACACCAAGGCTTCAGAGCCAGCTCAGTGTTTTAAAATCAATATTTCATGGTCAGAAATGAAAGATCCGCCATTCATAGAGATCTTGAAAGCCTTTTTACTGCTCATCATTCCTAATAATTAACAAACACAAAGGACAAAATAAGAAAACGTGAAAAAAGAAGCAGCCGCTGCTGCTGCCTGCTGTGGTGAGAGAGATGCTGCTTTATTATAACATCAGGTTAGAGATATGTATTTTAGTTTTACAAAGACATAAAGGGAAACGATAGGGAGTCATTTGCAAATGTTAAATGAATTTTAAAAAATACCAATATGCGTCATATTCTAGTTTTACACGATTCAAGATTATGAAGATACAGAAAAATGCATGGCAGAAATACCACACTGTCATGCCTTAGAGGAGTTAGCTTCGGTTGTTAGCACTGTCACCTCACAGCTAGAAGATCCCGGGATCCCCCTCTCTGCAACCCTACAGGTATTAAGCGGTCTATAGACAATGGATGAGTGGATGAAGCCGGCCTTCAACTCCAACTGTAACCTCACAAACCTCTGTTCTATCTAACTTTTTCACCTCTACAGTCAAGCAATGCTAAGTGATCAAAATACTAAAACCCCAACTAGCGATTGTTTTCATCATCAGTTTATCTGTTAATTACATGTCGATTCATCAGTAAGTTGTTTGATCAATAGAACGTCACAAAATATCTATCGGTGTCGATTCAGTTCAATCATCACATTAAGAAGCTGGAATTAGAATATACAGACAGGACAGCCTCTTATTGTTGACATCAGTGAAGCCATTAGTCGTTTATACTGATCAAACTCCTGATCAAAGCAGATAGATGTTCTGGTTTCACAGTCCAGGAGTCCACAAGCTGCTGAGCTGCACAGAGAAACTGTGATCAAAATCAAAGTGTGTGGCGCCACACTGTTAGGAAATATTCCACCGCTGACAGCTGCTGGGAATCTGGCAGCTACAGCAGTTTGGCCAAGTTGGTGTCGAGATGAGACAAAGCAGTGGAGAGAAGCCAAACGGACAGACCGGCTGATATTCTGCAAGAGACCTCAGATATGTTGCGGTTTGAAGATTACACTGAACAAAAATATAAAGGCCCCATGTGAAACATTGATGCCACATGAAGTGCACCACCCAAAGTGAGCGTATACTGTCTGGTACTTGGACAAAATGGATATTTCTCTTTATTAGTGTCCCAAATCTGAGTCCACCACTGCCTCAGTGATGCATTAATTCCATTCAGTCCATGGGTGTGGCATATCCAGATGCTGCTCCAACACAATGAGCAGTACTCAGACACTCCTTATACTGGGGACAATAAAAGGCCACCCCAACATGTCACATGTTGACCAAAGCAGCAACGCCTCAGATGACTCCGGTCATGAGGGAACGTGTCATTGGCATGTTGGAAGCAGGAATGTCCACCAGAGCGGTCGCTGTGCAGCTGAATGTTCACTATCAGACGACAGGACGTTTGAGAGTTGGTTTCCAGCAGACGGGCAGTACTGCAAATCCACCTCATCCACGTCGGCCACGTGTGACCACCCCAGCACAGGATGGACACATCCGGCTTGTTCACTTGTGGGATGGTCTCAGACCAGCGACACGTACAGCAGATGAAACCTTTGGTCTGACAACAGACGCATCACACCAACATGCCAATGACACATTCCCTCA
Organism: Dascyllus trimaculatus; assembly: GCA_024666655.1. Lineage (NCBI taxonomy): Eukaryota > Metazoa > Chordata > Actinopteri > Pomacentridae > Dascyllus > Dascyllus trimaculatus. The sequence goes on from CM045453.1 coordinate 32,846,284, forward strand.
TGACCGGAGTCATCTGAGGCGTTGCTGCTTTGGTCAACATGTGACATGTTGGGGTGTCCTTTTATTGTCCCCAGTATAAGGAGTGTCTGAGTACTGCTCATTGTGTTGGAGGAGCGTCTGGATATGCCACACCCATGGACTGAATGGAATTAATGCATCACTGAGACTCAAATTTGGGACAATAATCAAGAGAAATATCCATTTTGTCCAAGTACCAGACAGTATACGCTCACTTTGGGTGGTGAACTTCATGTGGCATCAATATTTCACATGGGGCCTTTATATTTTTGTTCAGTATAAAAAAAAAACCCTGACAACAGACCTGAACGCCTCGAGTTACATCACAGAAACATGAATGCAGTTTATCTGTGTCTCTGCTGAAGTGTGCTTTTCCTATTAGACTACAACCTCCATCGTCAAGGCCACAGAGGACAATGTGTGTGTGTGTGTGTGTGTGCACTCGCTCATAGAAGCACTGTACTCTCTGGCAGTATCTGGCACCAGAAGCAGCCCACTCCAGCTGCAATGGACGCGAGCCAAACCCTCACTCACACACACAAACACGTAATTCAGGCACTCTTCAGTTCAAGCGCAGTTTTTCTTTTTTCACTTTTTGGGGAATTAAAATCTGATCCACGGATCTCGTGTTGCTTTGAGACCTACCCTGGTAGAAGCGTCCGCTGGGGTTCGTGGTGGCGGCCTCGGAGACGGCCAGCCACACCACCGTGTCGGCCCCCTGCTCCGGGGTCCGCAGGCTCTCCTTCATAGACTGATGGAAGTCCGGCATGGCGTTGGCCACCGCTGGGATGGAAAACAGACCTAGATGAGGCCTCCACAGTTCTCTACAGGTGTTCACAGCATGTGTGTGTGTGTGTGTGTTACCTGGAGTGTCCACCCAGCCTGGATGCATGACAGAGAAGTGGATGTTAGTGTGAGTCTTCGCCAGCTGCTCTGTCATCACCACCTGCTGCCTCTGGAACACATGTTGGAACCAGTTTTAGGTTTTACAGATTAGATCTCTGAAGGGTTGGACTGTAAGAACATCTCTAACATCACCATGTCTCATTCAGACCCTTCACTGGAGTAAAAGCACCAATAAAACAATGTAAAATGACTCAGTTACAAGTAAAACCTCTCTGTGATAGTACCTGGTTGGTCCCTCTGACTGACATTAGATTATTAGTAATGTATCGGCAGCATGTTTCTGTTGTCGCTGCCCTTCCAGTGAGTTCTAACACCTTTGTTTTTGTTTTTAAGGAGCTGATTTATTGTGAAGTTGTTCATCAGACGGCTCAGATTTTGGTAATGTGTTGAGTAATTTAATTATCAATACATCCGACAGTTATTGTCTTTAAACACAAACTTCTTCTTTATCTGTATTTATGGTGGTAACTTCACTGTTTCTGCTGTAACAAATGAATTTAATAATTATTGAAAGTATTTCTGTTCTATTCTATTCTACTCTATTCTATTGTTTACTGTTCTATTCTGGTCTGTTCTATTCTATTTTGTTCTCTTCTATTGTGTTCTGTTCTATTCTGTTCTATTTTATTGGGTTCTATTCTATTGTGTTCTATTCTATTGTGTTCTATTCTATTGTGTTCTGTTCTATTCTGTTGTATTTTATTGGGTTCTATTGTATTGTGTTGTATTCTATTGTGTTCTATTCTATTGTGTTCTGTTCTATTCTGTTCTATTTTATTGGGTTCTATTTTATTGGGTTCTATTCTATTCTGTTCTATTCTATTGTATTATATTCTATTCTGTTCTATTCTATTGTGTTATATTCTATTGTGCTTCGTTCTATTGTGTTCTGTTCTATTGTGTTCTGTTCTATTTTATTCTATTCTATTCTGGTCTATTCTATTCTGTTCTATTCTATTGTGTTCTGTTCTATTGTGTTCTGTTCTATTTTATTCTATTCTATTCTGGTCTATTCTATTCTGTTCTATTCTATTGTGTTCTGTTCTATTGTGTTCTGTTCTATTTTATTCTATTCTATTCTGGTCTATTCTATTCTGTTCTATTCTATTGTGTTCTGTTCTATTGTGTTCTGTTCTATTTTATTCTATTGTATTCTGTTATATTCTATTGTGTTCTATTCCATTCTGTTCTATTCTAATGATCTGTTGATTATTCAGAGGACAAAAAATCAAAATGCACAATAGTAATAGAAGAAATAGTAGAACATATTAAAATATTTATTATTGTTTATTTGTTTGTTTGTTTTTGTTTGTTTTTTGCCCTATCCAAATAAAAACAAGTAATAACAAACCTTTCACCTTCCATTAACGGAGCTTCTAAACCCAGTAGATGATTGTATTATTAATTATTACCAATCAGTGATCAAACATTGATGTAGTTTGTCAGAAGCAGCTCTACAGACTAATAACTCTACAGACTAACTAGAGATGTGTAGTTTATCTGTGCCTGATATGTTTTTGTCTGATAAGTTACAGGATTAATCTTTAAACGCTGGAAGTTCAGTTTCATTGATTGAAGTCTCTGATCTTACCTTGTGCTGGGCGTAGACCATGGTGCCGTCGTAGCGCCCTCGCTCGGACTGCAGGTTTCCCGTCCGGAGCTTCTGCACCAGCATTCCCCCCGACGACACCGTGATCTGGACACGGGAGAACGGGGTCAGGGCCGACGGGCTGACGGGCTGACGGGCTGACGGGCTGACGGCACCGCGTCCCAGCTCGGGTGTGTGTTACTGGGCTACCGATGTTCCGCTGGTGGCATCTGGACTTGGCTCGAGTTTGTCGGAGACGCTTCACCTCCCATCCAAGAGGTCTGAAGCCTCTTGGATGGGAGGTGAAGCAAGTCCAGGTGCCACCATGAGGATAACCCTGACCTGGATGACTGAGAACCTTCACAGACAATGTAAAGATGCCACTTGGTGACTTCTTCCTCCGCTAACTGGACCACTTCTTTCTCCAGTGAAGCAGTTTTTACGTTGCTCTTTACATTTAATATGATTTCTGTGACCCGTCAGTCTCGACCCCGACCCTTTAACTGGTGTTAGAACTATGGACCATGCCGACGTGACGCCTCAGACTCACCACTCTGGGATCTGGACTCTTCTCCAGCAAGGGGATGAGGCTCTTGGTGAGAATGTAAACCCCTGAACGACACAAAGAGGATTTAAGTTTCCCGCCCGTCTTTCCTCCTTTTTCTCATCAACGTCTTGCTCTCGACCTTCGACTCACCCAGAACGTTGACGGCGAAACTCTTCTCCAGCCCCTCGGCGTTCACGTCCCTCTGACTCATGATGGAGCCGGCATTATTGATCTGCACACATTAATATTCATTGGACAATCATTCTCTGCTTTGTAAGGGGTTCGCTTCCGGCTGTAGGCCATGTTTTTATCACTTAAAGTACATCAGTAAAAGCCAGAATGCTCACCAGCACATTGAGGGTCTTGTACTTCCTCTTGAAGGACTCGGCGAACTCCCAGACCTTCTTGGTCTCGGACAGGTCCAGGATGTGGACGTAGACCTCCTGTAAAGACACCGGCCGTTTACAGTAATGAATAAAGTCACACCAGGGGGGGGAACAGAGCCCATTTAAAGGCGTCTGGGCTGCTATTTTAGGTTTTTGGTGAGCGATGGAGTGAGTCACGCTTTACTTTATTGCCCGTCTCCTTGACGATGTCGGCCCTCGCCTCCTCGGCCTTGTCCTTGTTTCGGCACACCATGTGGATGGTTCCTCCTGTGACACACACATCAAGTCATTGTAGCAGCTGGAAATAGTGTAAAAGGAAGAGCAAAGTGTGGTTTATAAAACACAGCTACAAACCATGTTTTTGTTTGCTTCCTTGCAAACGACACGTAGAACTGCACTGTAATATCCATGCTGTAGCTTTGACTTATCATGTTGGATCTTACGGTGGCCCAGAAGGGTCAACGCAACAGCAAAAGCCACAACAGAAGTGCGCAGTGCTTGGAAGAACAGGCTTTGTTTCCGGGGGACAATATTTTCTGACGGACTGTTTTGATTACAGGTGAGTTTAGTGGGACGCCAGTAAAACTCTGCTGCTCTGTGATTGTGATTTATGTTTTCACAAATCAGCGATGTTGGTCACCGTGTTGAAGTTGTCATAACGTTGTGTATGCGCTCATTAAACTCTCCCCTAATCAAAATAGTCCGTCAGAAAATATTGTCCCCCGGAAACAAAGCCTGTCCTTCCGACGGCTGCGCACTTCCGTTGTGGCTTTTGCTGTTGTGTTGTGGCTTTTGCTGCTCCTTTGACCCTTCTGGGCCACCGTAGGATCTACATGTTTCAATCCTGCATAGCTGGGATTGTTTTTCCTATCATACTCATGAGGTTTAGTTACCTGAGCAATTCAAATTTAGCTAAAGTTTGCAAAATATAATCGGAAACTTCTACATTTTTTAAAATTATCAGCATTTTTATGGTGATATTTTTATTATTGATCTGTATGTGTGTCCTCACCAAAACCAGGAGAACACATCTCCCCAGTCCTCCAGTCCCTTCACTGGTTGCCAAGACCCCAGCGGTTCGCTTTCAAGGGTCCCCTAAACGTGTACGAGGCCATTAATCACTGTGTCCCGGCCCTCCTTCAGGACCTCCTCTCCCCTAGTCCTCATCTCGGTCACTCAGGTCTAGCAGCCAGAACTCCCTTGCTATGCTGAGCTCTCAACCATGGGGGGCCGAGCTTCCTTCTCTGTACCGGGGCCACACCTGTGGAATCAGCTCCCAGGCTCCATTAGGGCCTCTGACTCTCTTGCCGCCTTCAAAAGCAGCCTCTGCTTTTAAATGGGGCTCTATGGGAGGATCTTTGTCTTACTATGTTTCTGTGGAGTTTGTTGTCTCTTTTTGACTAATGCTTCTTTTAAACTCTTCCTCCTGTGAAGCACCTTGAGATGCCGCCTCATCTTAAAGTGTGTTATACAAATAAAATGTATTATTAGAGTCATAGTTCATGTTGATAGTTAGATGGACGAACAAGAATAACACTTGTTGATACTCCTGGACAATATCTGCTGCATGCTAATACTATCTGCTGTACAGGGGATGAGTCCAGTACAACACATAATACATGTGAATATAACTACGCTAGTATACTATGCTTTAATGGCAGAAATGTAAGTTTTACAATATTGCCAAAGCATCAAGGATGAAAGAAAAAGAAAAAAAGTGAGAAACTGTGTGTGTGTGTGTCAAGATAATCGTCATATTCATGGTGTTTTAATTACGTGTCACATATCGTCTCTCTCCTGATAGAATCTGCTGCTTTTTTCTGTCCACTGGTTTCTGTGAAGTTTGGAATTAATGACTCAAACTTTTTAAAGTGTTTCTAGTTTCTGTTATTGTATCTGGAGGGACCTGTCCAGGGTGTCTCCTGCCTTCGCCCGAGTCAGTTGGGGTTGGCTCCATCCCCCCTATGACCCCACAGAGGATTAAGGGGTGTATAGATGATGGATGGATGGATGTATTTGGAGGTTCATCTCCATCTCTACCTGTTGGGCAGCGTCCACAGACTAGTGTCACCCCTCGTCTACGACTCGACTGAGTCTGTCTCTGTAACTCTGACAGTGAGGAGAAATTCTGCCAATTAATCTTCATAGTTTGAGACCAGATAGCTGTGACGTTTGTTTTATTGTGTTTGTATCTGTACATGAATCTCTGCTGTAGTTCTTCTTAATCTGGACATGGATGCTTCCATAACTTCCTAGTTTTACTGTTTAGATTCTATTATTGTATGTAGTTAAGTTAAAAAGTGCTAATAGAGGTTTAATAAGTTGTTTCTTTTTCAATTTCTTCTTTGTTTTGTTGGTTTTTGTGAAAGAAATGAGGCAAACTTCTCAAAAACAACTACTTGGGAGCGTGCCATAACCAGTCACAACTCTTACTGGAGTCTTAGTGAAAACACCAGACCTCTAACTCATTAGTTGACTTTATATTCGTGTTGGTAGCGGGAGCTCTACCTTTCTTAGCGATGGCCATGGCTGTGGCTTTCCCGATGCCGCTGTTGGCTCCAGTTATCATGAAGGAGCGTCCGGCCATGGACACCTCCAGGTCCTTCTCCACAAACCGCTTGGAGGCGGCCAGGAAGGCCTTCCTGCAAGACACCACACTTCACTGCATCATATCTGTGTCAGCTGGCTGCCGAGCCCCGTGTGTCTGAGCCTCGGTTCGCCGCTGAGGTCAGTAGGGTGAGCGTTTGAGGTCAGCCTGTGCACTGTACGCCCCCTCACAGCTTTACTGTACCGACACAATGAAGGAGAGAGTGTGCCTGGCATCGCGTCTGAGGAGAAGACGTTTGGGCTGAGACTAGCACCGGGTTATGTGTGAGCATGTGTGGCACCGAGGACCTCAATTCCCCCCTTTGTCCTCGGGGCCATTGTTGAGGGCGGCTGAAGCGGGGTGGGGGGGGATTAAGGGGAAGGCAAGGGGGGTTAAATGCCGGCTCTGTTCGCTGGTGTCATGCAGAGAGCTATTAGTGCAGGGTCAGAGCGGGTTGCCGGGACGCTCTCCGGGAGTAAAGATAACACAGAACAAAGGAGAGAAGGGAAACGATCACAAAAGCACCTCTTCAGACGACTCGGCCTGCTGATGAGGAAAAGGGCTGCAACGGATCAGATAGGACCGATGAAGTATTGAGAGCCAACAGCCGACTTACGGTCTCACACGCCTCCTGCTGACTCGCTGCGATTCATAAACCTGTGATCTGCTTCTGTTCGGTAAACTAGAACCTCCAATCGGCGATAACAAACCTCCAGAGGAACCAGACAGATCCAGTCCTCCTGTAAACTCTGACCCAACCTCTTAAACATAATCATACCTCATACAAACCCTTCTGACATTTGTTTTCTCACCTTATCCGTTCACTGTTTGGTATTTTAAATGTCACGGAATAATAAATGACGTCCATCTCAGCGTCCTAGAAATGTCTTAAATGTCTAGTTTGGTCTGATCAACACTCCAGACGTTCACAACGATGTGAAACAGCAGCAAATCCTCCTATTTTAGAAGCTAGAATCAGCAAATGGTTGATAAATCTTCTTGAATATGTATGAAATGAGCGACGCATAGATAGATTAGACAGAGAAAGTCTCAATTTAAAGGCACTGAGACTGTTTCGTCGGGCGTCCTTTGACAGTAACGTTAATTATTTCATCGTGCAGGAGTGTAAAGGCCGCTTTATAAATCTATTTACATACAACCGTGGCATAGATTTAAAGTTTGCAGCGTTCAAAGTGACTTTTAAAAAACGAGGCACAGACATATTCAGTTTTAACAAGAAGGAAATGTTGTTTTAAATTAAAGTAGAGAACATGTTCGGTGATGTTTACTGAGACATACAATGAAATTACATTCAGATTAATATCAGAAGATGATCTCCGATGTTAGTGTCTTTAAGGATGTTGTGCCTCCAGCTTCTTCCCCTCCAGTAACCCTGTGGCTGACTGTCTACCTATCGAATGGACGGATCCTCAGCAGCACTGAGGAGCTCTTACCTGGTGAACTCGGTCACTCCCTTCAGGAACCAGGCGGAGTTGCGGTACAGAGACATGGTGCTGCCCTGGAAGCCTCTCACTGTTCCGGATCTCTGCTCTGCTTTTACTCTGGACCCCAACCACGTGGAGCTGAGTTCAGTGACCGTCAGAGGGAGGCAGCATCATCATCATCATCATCGTCATCATCATCATCAGCAGCAGCAGCAGCAGCAGCAGCAGCAGCAGCAGTGACCCCCAGCAGCAGCAGGAGGACATGCAGGAGATCAGAAACAGAGAAGACTGAATTTAAGTTTAGATCAAGTTATATCACACATTTCAGGCTGTGTCAAGCCAGCAGTATGATTACCTTTTATTGTTAACCTTCTCATGCATTACATCCACTGCAGTGTTTAGTTATTAAGATAAGATGAAATGAGATGAAATGAGATGAGATGAGATAAGAGAAAAACAGATAAAGATGGATGAGATAGGATAAAATAAATAAGATGAGATAAAATGAGATGAGATAAGATAAAAACAAAATAAGATTAGATCAGATAAGATAACATAAAAAGAGATTAGATGAGATAAGATATGAAAACACAAGTTGACATAAGATAAAATAAAATAAGATGAGATAAGATGAGATAAGACAGAATAAGATAAGATTATATTAGATGAAATAAAACAAGATAAAATGAGATAAGCTGAGATGTGATAAGATAAAATGAGATGACGTAAGATAAGATGAGATATAATAAGATAAGATAAGATAAAGTAAGAGGAGATGAGCTAAGGTGTGATAAGATAAAATAAAGCAAGATGAAATAAGATAAGTGAGATAAGACAAGATGAGATAACATAAAATAAGATGAGATAGAATAAGATTAGATGCAATGAGATGAGATAAAATAAAACAAGAAAGAAAAAAAGATAGAATAAGAACAAAATTGAACTAAATGTAACTTAAAGCTAAAATGAACTTAGTACCAATACATTCAACTCTATAAACTGACACATCAGAAAGACTAAGAACGAACTAAACACTTAGAAGGACGGCTGAAAACATACGAACTATAAAGAGCTCAGAGTTGACTAATGTCAGGTTTTTAACTCTAATCTTGATTTTTTTTGACTCAGTAACCCAAAAATACGTCTTTTAACTCAGAATCTGGAAAAACAAGTGTTTTAATTTAAAGAATACTAAACAGCCTGTGTCCTTTTAACACATCAGCAGTTTGACTTATTAATGAATGCTTATAATTGACTTTTTGATTGATTTCTCTATTTATTTACCTGTTTTAACCCACTGAATGTGGAGTTTATTACCTTATTTTTGTCATTTCTTATTCTGTTTATATGTGTTTTTTCTACCTCTATCTATCTTTATGTCAAAGGAAGTTATTTTATTTTATTTTAATTATTTATTTCGCCTATTTTACCTCATTTTATTTCATTTTATCTCATGTTTTGTTTCCTCATTGCACGTGTTAAATAGGATTGCGTTTCCTTCTATTGATAACTTGACTGTTGGGGCTGTTTATACTGTTTTAGGGGTATGTTTAATCGTCTGTAAATCACTTTGTGTTGCATTTTTGTCCATAAGAAAGGTGCTGTATGGATAAATCTGAATGATTGAGTCATATTTTAACTCTCATCTTGTCATTTCCATTCACTAACCTCAACATTTGACAGCCTGACTTATAAACCAAGTCCATGGCTCAGATTGTAGTTTAATATTTTCACGTATTTGACGATATCACGGCACACAGGTGAAGCTAAAAGAGCTCCTAACTCCCTGTAAACACACCTGACCGGCCTGGATCTTCTGCCTCACCTGCGCGCCTCCCCAGCAGCCAATCAGCGGGCGGAGCGCGGCAGGGCGCGGCTCCGACCGGGGAAGGTGTGAACGCGCACTGATTTCTGGGAGGAATGTCGGCGCATCTGGACGCGGAGGAGGTAAAGTAGGACCGGAGCTGAGACCGGGGACGGAGCTCTGTGAAGGCGGAGGGATTTCTGTCTACCTGCTGCTACGAGATGGTGAGTGTCGGAGCTGATGGGGCTTCTGGAGGCGGTGAACCGGTTGTGACAGGCGGTCATCTGGGCCTGAAGAGTCCGCTGCTGGATGGAGGGTTGCTTTAGCTTTAATGCTGTAACTGCAGAGGAATTTATTAGCACAACTTCCCTGATCAGAGGCCATGTATGTGACTCTTCTATTTTCATTTTAACTCCAAGGGAAAACTAAACTAACTCTGTGATCCATCGAGATAAATAAGCTTTGAGTGAAAAACAAATGCAGATCTGAGATGGGGGATCAGCTCCTTTCATATTCCTTTAAACGATTATATATCAGCAGCCACAGAAACCCACTGACGGAGGGATACTGTTGCACTCTTTGCTCCACCTGTCCTGTTTTATCTTGTTGCAGTGCTGCTTGCTTCCAGCTGCACCTCGGGGCAAAGAGCTCCCATTAATTGCCCGTTGCACAACACAAACGCTGCATTTACGGCCTTATTGCACTCAAAGGTGGTTTGGATGTTGTATTTCCCCGCTGAGCCTCGCTCACATTGTGAAATCTAATTGCGAGTATTACTGTGCATGTGTGTGTGTGTTTGGACATGCATGTGTCTCCTGCATGTGGTTCATGTTCCCCCCGACAGGCTGCACATTAAATACAGCTGTGTGTGTTTGTACTGTGAGGTGCTGTTTGCTTAGTTTATGCAGTTGTAGTGCAGAAAAAGGCCCCAAAGTCGCTTACATCTTACTCATCTGAGAGCTCACAGTATTAGCTATGTGCTTGGAAGGAAGATGTGGAAATCCACCTGAGCTGCAACTCAGAAAATAAACACACAGCTCAGACTGATTCATTATAACTGGCTGATGTTGACATACACCGACCACTGACAGGTGAAGGGAATAACATGGATCATGTTGGTACTATGGCTGCATAGTGGCTCGGTGGTTTGCAGCGTCGCCTCACAGCTAGAAGATCCCCGGTTCGCGTCCCGGTTTGGACGCCTGGGATCTTCCTGTGTGGAGTTTGCATGTTCTCCCTGTGCAGCGGGGGTTTTCAACGGGTATTCCAGCTTCCTCCCACAGTCCAAAAACAATTGATCCAGTCCAGAATAACTGATTATTCTGAATTGTCCTCTATGTGTAGCCCTGTGATAGACTGGTGACCTGTCCAGTGTGTCCCCTGCCTTCGCCCTGAGTTGACTGGGATAGACTCCAGCCCCCCACGACCCTACAGAGGATTAAGCGGTGTACAGATGATGGGTGGATATTGGTACTATGTGGCGTTCTGATGGAAAACCTTGGATTTTAACATCCGTGTTGATGCGACTTAGACACCCAAATAAACATTGTCCCACAACAAACACACTCCCTCATGCTGATGGAAATCCCAAATGTCACTGGATGAAAATGCACCCCACCACATGGAAACAACATCAACCAATCAGGAACATGTGGAGGAACATGACAATGGTCCAACATATTGATGTGACCTCCAGACTTCCTACAGCCCATTCTGATCAAGCATCAACAGGATGCAGTGGAACAAGTTGGATTGACAGAGGCCCCACTGCACAAGCCAGAGTACCCAAAGGATCCAGTGGTTCCAGACCCCATAGGACACCCTGAGAGGTCCTCTGGTCCATGCCCATTGGTCTAGAACATGTTTAGGCAGGTGGTCATAATGTTAAGCCTGATCGGTGTGTGTAACTCCTGCCAAGTTAATAGAAATATACCAGATATATGCACTAAATGCAACAGAGGTTAAAGGTTCTGTTTCACCGTGTTTGGTAGTGCAGAAAGACTAAACCCAGAAGAACCTGGCTGTCATAAACATGAACAAACATTTTTTTAAATCGCTATAAAGGTCAGAAAAAAAAGTCATGTGCTGGAAAAAAAACCCACAGACCAACTATTAGAAAACTGACTGGAACAGATGAGCTGAAGCCTTCCAGTGGAGCGAGTGGCAGATCTATATTTAGAGGTTTGGGGAGCCTCTGTTGATTTTACAAGGAAATAAGTGGTTTATGTGTCGGGTGGGTTTGTTGTTTTGCTTTTTTTTTAAAGATATGTATATGTTGAAACATAAATAAAAATAATGTTGGACCAAAACACAAAGTCCCAAACTTCTGAGGGGTCCTTCTTTCTCCTCTTCCTCTTCAGATCCGCTTCCTGCTGCTGTTCAGTCGGCAGGGGAAGCTGCGGCTGCAGAAGTGGTTCACGCCGCTGTCGGACCGGGACAAGAGGAAGGTGATCCGGGACATGACGATGATGGTGCTGCCCCGCCCGCCGCGCTCCAGCAACTTCCTGCAGTGGAGGGACCTGAAGATCGTCTACAAGAGGTGGCCGCAGGAGACTCGGTTTAATGGTTAACTTGGGCGCTCTCTTTGCTCATGCTTCAGAATACACACCGAGCACAGACACGCCTGTTCTAACAACGGCTTAAGAGGAGCTAGGTAGAGTAAAGGTGTAGATAAACACAGAGCCTGACCTACTTCAGAGAGATTATAGTGATGGTTCAACTCGCATGTGTGCTCCTCTCCTCTCCTGGCTTTAGCAGCGAGCCTGTAATAAAACTAGAGGTACTGGATGTGAATGGAAAGAACAGGAAGGCCCCAGTAGCAAACTACAGCACAATTAGAGCAGCAAATAGTAGCTTTACACAGCTTTTAACAGCCTCTTGGATGAAGGTGAAACGTCTTCAGGAACCTCCAAGAGAAGTCCAGTTGATTTCTACTGAAGCTCCGACGATTAGTTTTCCAACATGTGTCTTTGAAATAGTTTTATCCCAACATTTTGCACACAGGCCTTTAAATACATATATAATAAAAACTACCTCCTCTGAGTGCTTGTACTGTTTCCTGGCCTCCTGACAACATTGTGGCAACCATCGCTAAATGGTAGCATTGACACTGGTCACTACCTGGAGCATCCCCTAAACGGGCCTGGGTCAGTTAAACATGGCAGTGCTGTTTGAATTAGCAGTTAGCATTAGCATTTTGCAGCTAGCTAAAGTGTAGCATCAGCACTGGTCACTACCAGGAGCATCCCCTAAATGGGTCTGGGTCAGTTGAACATGACAGTATTGGTTGAATTGGCAGTTAGCATTAGCAGCTAGCTAAATGGTAGCATTGACACTGGTCGCTATCTGGAGCATCTCCTTAATGGGCCTGGGTCAGTTGAACGTGGCAGTGCTGGTTGAACTAGCAGTTAGCATTAGCCTTTAGCAGTTAGCTAAATGGTAGCATCAGCACTGGTCACTACCAGGAGCATCCCCTAAATGGGTCTGGGTCAGCTGAACATGGCAGTGCTGGTTGAATTGGCAGTTAGCATTAGCAGTTAGCTAAATGGTAGCATCGGCACTGGTCACTACCTGGAGCATCTCTTAAATGGGCCTGGGTCAGTTGAATGTAGCAGTGCTGTTTAAATTAGCAGTTACCAGTAGCATTTAGCAGTTACCATTAGCATTTAGCAACTAGCTAAATGGTAGCATTGGCACTGGTCACTACCTGGAGCATCTGCTAAGGGGGCCTGGGTCAGTTGAACATGGCAGTGCTGTTTGAATTAGCAGTTAGCATTAACAATTAACAGTTAGCTAAATGGTATCATCAGCACTGGTCACTACCAGGAGCATCCCCTAAATGGGTCTGGGTCAGTTGAACGCGGCAGTGCTGGTTGAATTGGCAGTTAACATTAGCAGCTAGCTAAATGGTAGCATCGACACTGGTCACTGCCTGGAGCATCTCTTAAATGGGCCTGGGTCAGTTGAACGTAGCAGTGCTGTTTAAATTAGCAGTTACCATTAGCATTTAGAAGTTACCATTAGCATTTAGCAACTAGCTAAATGGTAGCATTGGCACTGGTCATTACCTGGAGCGTCTCCTAAACAGGCCTGGGTCACTTGAACGTGGCAGTGCTGGTTGGATTGTGTAGGAGCAGTGTGAACTGGCACTAGGGGGGGCGACTCTGGGACGCCAGAGTTCACCTCCTAGCCTCCTGGAGGTGTCGTGGGACTAAGTAGGAGAAACAGCGTTGAATGGAGGTTTCCACCTGATGACCCCCAGAGACGTGTTAAGAATCATTGCTACTGGTATAGAGACAGATTAGGGATCTTAGGTCCTTCATGGAGGATGAATCCTTTTGTTTGAGCTCAGGTGTCTTGTGTTTAAATTAACTGCAACATGTCCCCCTTCTCCTCCCGGACTCTGCAGGTATGCCAGCCTGTATTTCTGCGTCGGCCTGGAGGAACAGGACAATGAGCTGCTTGCCCTGGAGGTGCTGCACAGATACGTGGAATTGTTGGATAAATACTTCGGCAACGTAAGTAGAGCCGGATGTCATAACTCACAGCTTGTTAACAGGCTGGTTTTTAAGTTGCCACCTGGAGTTCTAAGCTGCGCCCACACACAGGTGTTCTCAGTGGTTCCAGCTAATTGGACCTCTGCTCAGGTCGGCTGCTGCAGCTATGATTGGAGTTTTGCAGGCTCACCAGACTGAATGCATATATGCCATGTATCCTGCTGCCAGACACATTGAGACCAACGTAAACATAAGGATGGTCTGTGATCCTGGTCATCCTCTCCAGCAGACGTAAGCTAAGGGTCACTGGAACTGGAATGAGTCTCATACAAGAACCTTTACAGTTAAGAAACGACAGTCGAGAACAAATAAACAGATGGATTTAGAAGCTCCAGAGTTATTAAAGGGTCTTCAGGTCACGCTTTACTTTAAGTCTGCTGTGTGTGTTGCGGCCAAGTCTAGTGGAAACCTGGACGCAGCATGCTAACCCTAACCCACTCTCCCCACTGTCAAGGAAGGCCAGCCGAAGCCCAGTAAGATCAAGTGTTCAGAAAGGTTTATTTCACCACAACTTGAGCAGAGCAAACCAAAAACACTCTTAAAGCTTTCCTCAACCAGGAAAGAAAACAAAAAGCAAACTAAAGACAGGCTTCTTACTTAAACTCCTTAGAAAAACGGGGATGCTCAATCAACTCCAGAGCTAACTGTGCTCATAGTCATTCCACGCCAACTCGCCTGGGGCCTCCCAGTTGAGCTCATGGGTTTTCTTGAAATAAATCAAGCCAAAACTTCAACCTAAATCTATAAAACAGCTCAGCAGGCACCATACAGACTCATAAAAAAGGAATGACTCGTGATATTTGCTGGTTACACTGGTTAACCATCCAAACCTCCCCCTCACAAAGAAACACCAGCTAACGTTTCATGTTCCACGACTCGATCACGGTTTCTCACAGACCAGGCTGGCCTGTCGTTGAAGGTGTTAAGGGAGGAGAAGGGAAGACGGGTGTGTTTCCTCCGTTTAAAAAGGCAGCTTATTGGTTTATTTCAGTTATTTCAGACCTCAAGTACACAAGACCGTGTATCCTGACGTTCGTGATGACATGTATGATGTATTACAAAAGCTGGTTTCTTAACGGTTTTCATTGAAGCATTGTTAGTTTTACAGTTTTATGCACGGCTGAGACGCCCCCTGGTGTCCATGAGGTGCCCCTGCTGAAGGTCTGTCTTGAAGCACTCCTGTATGGAGGGTAAAATGTGCCAAAATGAAATAAATTAAATCCATAATTAATTAATTAAATAAATGTTTAATTTATTATTTAAAATTGGAAATGAGTGATTAATTATATAATTAGATGTATAATTATTTAATTAAGTGTATATATTATATATACACTTATATATTATATTATATATCTATATATATATTTATTCCTGGCCTCCTGTCAACGTTGTGGCAACCATCGCTAAATGGGAGCATCGGCACTGCATCTCCTAAACGGTCCTGGGTCAGTTGAACGTGGCAGTGCTGTTTGAATTAGCAGGTAGAATTAGCATTTAGCAGCTAACTAAATGGTAGCATCAGCATTGGTCGCTACCTGGAGCATCTCCTAAACGGGCCTGAGTCAGTTTCAGTTGAACGTGGCAGTGCTGTTTGGATTAGCAGTTAGCATTAGCATGTAGCAGCTAACTAAATGTTTTTTTTTAATTAATTTTTCTGGGGGAGACTTTTATAGCTTTATTGATAGACAGGGTGAAAGGGGGTAGAGAGGAGAGAGACATGCAGCAAAGGGTCGTGAGCCGGACTCGAACTCACAACCAGCTGCTGGCAACCTGCGCCCACGTGGTAACGCCTTAACTCAGTGAGCTATACGGCGGCTCGCAGCTAACTAAATGTTAGCATCAGCACTGGTCGCTACCTGGAGCATCTCCTATATATACACTGCTATGTGTGTGTCTGTGTGCTATGTATATATATATATATATATATATATATATATATATATATACATATAAACATATAAATGTGTATGTATTTCACTATTTATTTAATTATTTCAGAGTCAATCACAGTGGTGTGACCATCATGAATTTACTTTGAATGTCAACCTCACCCATCAAACTCAGTGGGCGGGAGTAATGCGGCTTTTAACATCTGATTGGTTACTCACCACTGCAAGTTGTGACGGATCGATCCCAGAAAATGGATTGCTGCAGAGCCACTGAATGCACTCCGACACATTTGGTGGCGGTATTCGTCTCTGTTTTCGCTTCAAAACGCTTTTCTGTCGAGTAAAAAAAATAGCTGCTGCAGGTGAAAGCGATGGAGGTGCTCTCATGAGAGAGTTCGTGAAGATCCTCCATGATGGCCGCCGTGTTTGGAAAGCAGTGACAGACCAAAGCAATGGTTTGTGAGTCGATCAGCGTTAGTCCCGCCCACTGAGTTTGACGGGTGAGGTTGACGGATGAAATAGATTCATGATGAGCTGCACCACTGCGACCATGAAATAATTAAATAAGTAGTGGAATAAATATATATGATTTTAAATAAAATTAAATGATATTTTAATTAATGATGCATTTAATGAAACATTTAATTAATTAAATTATCATATATTTAATTAAATGTTTATTTATTTCCAATTTTAAATAATTAATGAAACATTTAATGAATGAATTAATTGTGTATTTATTTATTTCATTTTGGCACATTTCACCCTCCATACTCCTGGCACATCCTTGTTTACAAAAAGTCAAACGATTAGAAAGAGAGGGTTTTGTTTGTTGTGAATAAACAATAAAACTGACTCGATGGCAAAAAAGAAATGCTGTATGTTTTTAAAAATTTTTTTGAGAGCTCCCAAATGTTTTTTATGTTTATTTCTTTCATGATCTTTTTAGTATTTCTGATCTGACGGACGCTGCTCTGCTCTGCCTCAGGTGTGCGAGCTGGACATCATTTTCAACTTCGAGAAGGCCTACTTCATCCTGGACGAGTTCCTGATGGGAGGAGAAGTCCTGGAGACCTCCAAGTTTTCCGTGGGCGCGACCATGGAGGAGGCCGACACGCTGCAGGAGGTAGAGTCGACTTTATAGCGGCGCTTCACCGGGTTTCGTTGTGACTCATGCATGCAACGTGTTCACACACCTCTTCTGTCAGCAGACGATGGAGGAATACATGAGCAAGCCTGCCTACTGAGCCGAGGGGAGGCGAGGAGGTTTCACACTTCAAGACTTGAAGCGAGAGGTTTCCGAAATACTTTTACTAATAAATGTGACCGATAATGACTCATGATGTCGTCGTACAGCGAAGATGTTTTATATTTATGAACCGCGGAGCTGTGTGATTAGCAGGAAAGCCCTTTTCTGATGCTATCTCAGTGACGTTTTCCCGCTTTGTAAGACTCGACTGACGCTTTGTGTGATGGTGAGTAAATTGAGAAACACGGCACAGTAAGGAAAAAATAAAGTCAATGCTTTATTTATCTCAGGTATGTCACATATGACCACATTTAAGAAAGAATTACCAAAAAACACAAGTGAACCTAACGGATCCAACACTGATTCTGAGTGTGTGTGTGTGAGTGTGTACAGCTGGTGAGACACTGGGTGTAAAGTGTTTCTGAGCAATCAACTCATATAAAAAACAAAACATCAAATGAATGTCCCAACACTCATTTCTGCTAATAAACTTTTGTAAACCTACAGAATAACTAAAGTTGACTGCGTTTTTTTTCTTCAAAATACTTTATTTCCACCCTCCTCCCTTCCACCAGGACAATATATATTTATGTATATGTATCTACAGCCTTTTTTATATTCCTCGGGCAGATTTGGCGTCACTTTCCTCAGTTTCTGGGTTCAGGTAGCTCAGCAGTTTCATCACCGCCTCGTTCTCAAAGCCCTGCGTTTGCGCGCCGTCGCCCCTCTCGTCGTCCCCAGACTGTCTCTTTTCGTTCGGGCTTTTATCCGAGTCCATCTGATCAAAATACTCCTCTATCGCCTTCTCGAAGGAGCCCGTCGTGTTCTGTCCGACCTCGTCCCGCTTCTGGCTCGCCTTTCTGCTGCCGTACGCCGGCTTGGGGTACCGCGCCAGCATCTGAGCTGCGAGGTACGCCGCCAGCTCGTCTTCGTCGTCGTAGTCGTCTCTGGCGGTGCCGGGAAGGCGCCGCTGCGTGGGAGCGGATTCCCCCAAACGCCCCGCGGGCAGAGTGTGAAGTCGTGACGGGAGGCTTTTGTGCTGCTTCTGCTTCCTGACAGGAGGTGAATCCTCAGCGCCTCCCAGTCCCAGGATTCTGAGGATTTCCTCCGTCCTCTGCTCTTCCGGCGTCTTCTGTCCGTACGGCAGGCGTCTGTCGTAGTATTTAGCCTCGGGGAACTTGTGTGTCTTCTTCGAGGAGATCTGAGAGAGCCGGCTTCCTGCTCTGGATAACTCATTGCTCTTTCGCAGCTTGTCCTGATAGGTCTTTTCCCCGGTTCTGAGCATGTCTATCAGGTCCTCAGGTGGGATCTGGTATTTCTGGGAGATCTGAATGAGCTGGTAGATCACTCTGGGGTCTACGGTGTCTCTGTACTGAGCCTGAGCCACCCTCCTCTCAGCCCTCTCCTTCTCCTCCTCCTCCTCCTCCTCCTCCTCGATCTCTCGTTTCTGCTCTTCCTCCTCTGTTTTCTCCAGCACTTTCAGGAGATAATAGTCCACCAGATTGGCCACGTCATCCGGATCATTTGACCTTTTGACCGGGTAGCTTTCATCATCTTCCTCCTCGTCCTCCTCATCAGCCTCTTCGTCGTTGTCGTCCATATAATCAAGCCCTCTGTCGACGTCATGTTTGTTGTCCATCTCCTCCTCCTCCTCCTCCTCTAGTGGACCCCAGTCTGTGAGATCTCCTCCTAAGTCATCGTACGCTGCGTTCCTCACACTGAACATATCGCCATCTTCCTCCCCATCCTCCTCCTCCACGTCATCCTCCTCATCCTCCCGCTTGCGGAGCATCTTGGTGCTGGTCAGCTTGTCCAGCTCGTCGAACACACTCTGCAGCGTTGCCAGGTTCTGAGGGGTGTACTTCTCCTCCACGTTCTCATTGGTGCGTTTGAAGGGGCTCTCGTGCTCTGGCCCGTCCTCATCCTCTTCCTCATCCCCCTCACCTTCCTCCTCATCCTCAAACATCAAGGGCAGCTTCTTGTGAGGCATGATGCCCTGTTGCTTCTGCTGCACCCTGGGATGCGCGCCGACCTTCACGCCCGTCCCCTCTGCGCCGGGGCGGAGCGGAGCCGGCTTGTAGGCCTTCTCCGTCTGCTGGAGCGTGCTGAGCACAGCCTGCAGCAGCTCCTCACTCTTATCCTCCCCTCCCTCTTCCTCCTCCTCTTCCTCCTCCTCGTCTTTGCTCTGCGCAGGGTTAGAAGCCAGCCTCAGCATGGCGCGCAGCTTCTCAGCATCGTCTGTGTTGCTGCCATCGGCCCCTGCGGCGACAGGGCCGCGCTGCTGGGAGTCGGTCCTCTGATGGAGGCTCTCGATGTACTCCAAGGCTTTCAGCATGTCGGCGTTTGGCGCCGGGCGGACATTCCCTCTCTGGAAGTCGGGCTCACTTCCCCTCAGCCTGTGCTCCCTGAGCGACGCCCCGTGAACGCCGGAGGAGCCGAGGAACAGAAGTAGCAGGAGCAGGTTGGCAAAGCAGAGGAGGAAAGACCTGCCTGTTGCGTAGCTCTCAGGGAGTGACGGCATGGTGACGCCTGCAGAGGGAGGACAAAGAAGCACATGTCAGCACCGACCTTTACACATTAAGCTAACAGGTTCACCAAGGCTGCAGCTCTGGCCTTTTCTTAAATGCCTTTTGCTCTTGTTGTCAGTTTAAATGTCTGCTCTGACTGTGACACCGCAAACCACTCAGATTCAGTTTTTCATGTGAGGCAAAGGTCTGGATGGATCACTGCTGCTCTGATGGGGAGCAGGTCAAACAGTTAGGAACTCACAGTAAATATGAATTAAATGACAACATCCAGGTAAACGTTTCTGTGTTTAAATAGGTTTTTATGGGATTTCAAGTCTTGTTTTTAATGTGACATATTTATAAAGGTGCAGTAGAATTGCAGCAGATGATACAAAATAATGATAAGTGTCTGCAGCTCTGGCTCTGTTTGCGTTCTCTGCCTGTTACTGGTGTTCGAGGCTCCCACTGCCGCCTGTTTGCCAGCAGCAGCGGCGGCATTCAGCTCCCGTGCAAACCTCATTAGCCGTCAAATTGCTGCTCTCCGTGAGTCACAGCTCCGTCGTCAAGGTAACCCGGTAAAAGGCTGATGTTCGCGCAAAAAAACCCCTCTGCTTTTAATCCGCCAAACACCAATTAACACCGTCCTCCTCGGGTTCCGGTCGCTTTTGGCACAAACTGTTCCTCCAGTGGGTTTGAAGTCTTGGACTTTACGCACCGAGATGTTTGTTTTTAACGCAAACGCCTGCCAAAAATAAAGGTTCGGGAACAGCGAGGAAGCCACGGTGCAGACGCGGGTTTACTTTGGTTCAGTTTTAAATGTCCGAACTTCAAGTGGTTCAGCTTTAAAAGTGGTTCTAAGCTGCCAAAACGTCGGAAATTCAAAATTAAACGAGAACAAAAGAGATCGGTCAACATCTGGCGGAGCATCAGGTTGCAAACAGCAGCGGAGGAAGTCATTAATTAACAAACTCTCTGTTGGTTAAATGAAAAAAGAAGCGACGGGAGGCGGGTTCGAACCGGAGCACGGCGGCTCCGGTGTCCGTCCGTCCGTCCGGTCGGCTCTTACCTCTGCGGTTCATTCTGCGTGGAGCGTCGTGGGGGAGCCGAGCATCCCTTCTCTCTCCCTCTCTCCTCTCCGTGCGTGGATTCAGCACCGCGGACAGATCCTCGCGCTATTAGAGCGACCACCTGACTCGTGCGTCACGGGGCGCGCGCCAGAGGGGGAGATACGCGACGCGCACACGCACGGGACGCGCGCCCCCCGAGCAGTTAATGTGGAGTCAAGCAAACAAAAAACAAAGAAAAGCGATAATAATAAAGAAACAGGCAACACCCAGGAGTCCCAGCTCACTGGCTACTCACTGTTTATTCTGAGTTATAATAATAATAATAATAATAATAATAACAACAACAAAATAATAATAGTTTCTTCATCTGACGTCACAGTGTCTGATGGTCCGGCGGGCTGTTGTCATTGACGCCGCCGTGTTTCTGCTGCAGCACCGAGGGACGGACACGGTTAAGGTCCGCCGATGACTCACAGACGGATCCGCCAGAGACGGGCGGGGTGACGGAGGGAGGACTGCGGAGGTGCGTGCGTGCGTGCGTGCGTGCGCGCGCGTGTGAGAAAGTGAGCGCTCTTGCCGTCAGCCAGCGCGCACTGTGGTCTCTATTTTTGGCAGCCTGTCAAATCTCGTCTAGTGTGGATCAGCGTGTGTGTGTGTGTGGGTGCGTGCGTGTGTGTGCGTGTGTG
Source organism: Dascyllus trimaculatus (assembly GCA_024666655.1). Classification (NCBI taxonomy): domain Eukaryota; kingdom Metazoa; phylum Chordata; class Actinopteri; family Pomacentridae; genus Dascyllus; species Dascyllus trimaculatus. The sequence continues at coordinate 32,867,522 of CM045453.1, forward strand.
TGTGTGCACTTTCATTCATAAATCCTCGTCGCTGCTGCCGTTTGATATGCTCTCCTACACTGACCTGCGTGTCTGATGGAGCTTTTCTTGTTTCGGCTTTGTCACAGCTGCAGCACGCACACACGCACACACACACACACACACACATATACATATATCTTTGCGTGCAGAAAAAATGAGCTATTTCCAGCATGTCTACCTTTGCATGGTCCTAACTTGTCCATCGGTCCTAATATGTAAGGTACTTCTATGGGTTGATGTCCCAGGAAGGGTAGTAATGCTAGAACACACACACACACACACACACACACACATGTATATATACATACATCCTTGTGTGCAGAAAAAAATAGCTTTTTCCAGCATGTCTACCTTTGCAATTCTTCCCACAGTGACTCCCAGGTGCACACGGTCGTATCAGAATAGTCAGGCAGGTGTTTTTTTGGTGACCCTCCTGTCAGAATTCCTGGTTTTCAGCTTTGAAAAACGACAAAGAATCATTCGCTGCTGCTTTAAAAGCCGCTGGAGGAAGGAGAAGCAGAGCGATGAGTCACTCGCTAACACCCTTTCAGACTCATTAAGGAACTTTAAAAGCTCAGTCCTGCCACGTTCACTACTCCCAGACATGAATTCACTGAGTCATACAACATGTTTTGCATTGATCTCTTCTTCTTTTGCTTGTGTTCGAAGGAGAGCAGCCTTCACTAGAATGAAGTCTACCTGTCTGGTGTTGTCACAGCAGATGATTCAGGACCAAGAGACCCAAAGAAACCAGGACAAAGAAGCTGATTTTAATCTCATGGCTCCCTCAGCCTAATTACACCCTCCCTTATGACTAACACACACACACACACTCTCACTGTGCCAGTTTTGCACTGATAAAGGATGAGCTGTCTGGCTAATTGCTTGTGGTTGTGTCAGCGGCAGGATTACTGGTAAACAGAAACCAATTACAGCTCGGTTCCACCCCCATTTCCACCGCCTGTCCGCCAAAAAAGGGCTTCCTCGGGTCAGACGACAAGTTTCCTGCAGGCAATTAGCAGCTTCTCCCTCCTCGGAGCTGTGCGGCGGTCTGGGGGTCGCACTTTTTGTTTTTTGGTGAGATTTGAGAACTTTTTTCCAGCTCCAGAAGCCGCTGAAGTCTCGTTACACAGAATGTAAAAGCGTTGGTGTCGGGTCCAGACGCTTAGATGCAGACTCCACCATCCCTGTCCCTCTTTTGACCCTGGAAACAACAGTTTCTCAAGCTGTACTTAGGGGTTTTGTGAAAATGCATTGACTGAGAAAGACCATGCAATGTCAAGTCAAGTCACTGCTTACAGAGTCCATCTACAACAACAGATACTGAGACATGAGACTGGTTTAAAGTTTAAATACTCAGGTTAAGACTGTGAAAGTAAAATCAATCATGACCTCTCAGATTATCACTTAACTCAACACCCAACATGTTGATGTGACCTCCAGACTTCCTACAGCCCATTCTGATCAAGCATCAACAGGATGCAGTGGAACAAGTTGGATTGACAGAGGCCCCACTGCACAAGCCAGAGTACCCAAAGGATCCAGTGCCGACGTCCTGGTTCCAGACCCCAATAGGACACCCTGTTACCCCTTTTCCACCGAGCTGGTTCCAGTACCAGTTTGGAGCCAGAGCCTGACTTAGCACCAGTTCTTTGTGTTTCCACCACCTAAGCACCGGGTCCAGGTGCTAAAAACTCTTTGCTGGGCCAGAGCTAAGACCGAGTACATCAGGACTGGGGGTGGGGTTATCATGACCAACCATCAACGGTGGAAAGGGACACACAAGCGCTAATTAGTGTCCTTGTTCTCCAGGACGTCCCTGGTCCCATCACACATGTATTGGAATGACTCCCGGGACACACGGAAGTTTACCACAAACTGTTGACCTGAAATCCGCTACAGTTGTGTCCCACCAGTAGCGTGATCACGGATGTGTCCAGGCAACAGGAGGACCTCCGCCTCACAATCAGCCTTAAGACCATCTATAGAGATAAACATAGATATTATCATCAACTTACTGCGTTTGTTTAACTGCTATGTAATGGATGCTAGCGTAGTGGTTTTACGGTGACCCAATGGCTCCAACTGGGCTCCTAGGGGCTCTTAGGAGGAACAAGATTTGAACCAACTAAGCACCAGAACTAGCACCTGGTTCTTCTTGGTGGAAAAGGGGTATCAGAGGTCCTTGTCCATGCTCAATGGTTCAGAACATTTTGACCACAAAAGGGGGGCCAACACTATATTAGGCAGGTAGTCATAATGTTATTGGTGTATCCTGTCCTGACAATGTAGCTGAAAGCTTCGTTAAAAGCCGGTAAGCGGACATTTAATGCTTTGGTCTCGGGTCTACACATCCCAAGAGGTCTAACCATGTATTCGGCATTTTTATCTGCCGATGAAGACCTCCTGATGTGGTTGAAAGCTCTGGAACACTGGACCATGAGTGGGGATTGGTTCTCCAAGGATTTTTCATTATAGCAGTCTGTAATGATGGGCAGATGTACACCCGTAGCCTTTTGCAAACATCTGGGTGTAATTTTACCAAAGTAGATCAGGTAAAAAGTGCATTAAAGCAAAGGTTTGTATCTTCTTAACATATTAGCAAGGTGTGTTTTTGTATTCCGAAGCTGCAGCCGGGGTTTCACACGTAGCAAACCCATGAAAAGAACCAATCCTGCTAATTTCAAAGCTCATTGTTCTCCTTCAGAATCGATTTCTGGATGCTCAGGTTGCTTCCCTCTAGGAGCTCTATTCAGGTTGTGCAAAACGTTGTGAAATGTCTAAAGATGGTGACACCAGGGTTAGTCTATAAAAAGATCAGCGTTAATTAAATTTAGGGGGGGGAAACACAGCACAAGCGACTCTGCTTCGGTGATCAATTAGATTTAATACACAAGCAGCCGACCACCTCTCACCAGATCTAAACGTCGCTGCAGAACGCCGTCCCTCATGCTAAGCAGGTGATTAAGGAAGCATGTTTTGAAGATAAGATGTTAAATGAATGAATCTTTGTGTTTGTGGGGTCTCGGGCTCATCTCCTTTACTTTACCTTCCCTCTCGGCGTGTTCGTCCCCTGGCGGCTGACCGGCTGCTCCCCATTCATTACTACTGGACCTGACAGCCAATAATTCTGCTCCCTAACTCAGGTTGTCAGAAGCTTGGCAAGCACAATGTGGAGACAGAGTGACGGAGAGAGGCGGAGGGAGTGGTTGTGAATGGGAGGTTTGACGTCAGCCTCCGGTCGATTATGTGTGTGTGTGTGTGTGTGTGTGTGTGTGTGTGTCTGGAAATAGGAGTGATGCATCAGTTTTTGCTCTTTTGTGAAACGCGAGATGCGGCACCAGACTGGGCCACAGTCTCTCAAAGGCATTCGTAACGCCCCAGGTCGGGTCCACGAAATGCTCCACGCCACATCTGTCACCTTTCACTAAAACAGTGACAACAACGAACTGAAAACACACGACCACAGGAGGACGAGTGAACACTAAGAGCCCGACTCGTGCAATGTTGCTTTTAAGATCCGGGGTCTGAATTCTGAAGCGTTTTCCTAACTGTGCTCCAGTCCATATTTGTGTTAGGCTTGTTGTTCCAGGCCCGCAGCAGGTAAAAATGATTTGTGCATCCACAGAAGCATGAGTCACCCGTTTACCGACGCTTTGTGAGCAGAATACAGAGAAAACAATCAGACCACTTTGGCTATTTTTGAAAATGAAATTGGAAGGAGCATCCGCACGTATGGAGGACTACAGCGGGGAGGAAGCAGGACTGAGATCTGTAGAGTTACACAGATAAAGCTGGTGTTTAAAGCTCCAGTACGTCAGATTAAAATCACTAATCAGCAACAGTTTTGCCCAATTTTATTCACAGAGCTGCTTTTTTCTTGACGTTTTCATTTCTTAGAGACATGCTTATTTGAATGTCACGTTTCATGATGTCACTTTTTGCAACACAGGCTCCGCTAGCTGCTCTCAGGTGAGACTTTCCAGCCTCCTTTTTTAGCTTGGTACTTCTTAAAACAGCATTTACACACGAACCACTGACAATAGCTTAATTTATCAAGCACATAGAGGTAGAAGTGTCCTTGTCTGCTTTCGTCTTTGGCTAACCATTTCACGAACTGTAACCAAGCTCAGCTGCTGCTATCAAATTTAGCCAGTTAGCTCCTGTTATCTAGAGCAACAACCTTTCTAAGCTGGGCCAGTGGTGGCGCAACGGTTAAGCCCCTGGGCTACTAATCAGAAGGTCAGAGGATCGAATCCCAGTGGGGCCCTTGAGCAAGGCCCTTAACCCTTCCTGCTACCAGGGGCGCCGTACCATGGCTGGCTCTGCGCTCCGACCCCAGCTGGGATATGCGAGAACAACATTTCACAATGCTGTAAAAATGTATTTGTGACAAATAAAGGTTTATTTCTCAACAACGACATCAAAGTAACCCTGAAATAACCACATCAACAAACTTATTTCTTCTGTATAACAAGGCAGCTAATGGCTCCCACCTGATATTTCTAGTCTACATCAGAACCAGTGCGGACCAGAGTGGACCAAGTCTGGGCTCATGTGGAACTCCTAGCGACAGGACGATGCGGTACGATCAATTAGCAAATGAGATGTCCTGTGGACCGCACTGCTTTTGACAGATTATACTGAAATGTGATGAAATCTGACATCTGTGCAAGGACCTGTTGGACTGTCCAATAAAATTATGACCCTGAATTGACAGACAAAACAAACTGGCGTTATCAGTGCACATCATTTCCATACATATAGGCCAGTAGGGGCCTTGTTCACGTTCTAGTAGGCTCAGTAGGAAAGACTGACACTGATAACATTGGAAACCTCTTGCAGTTGAGTCAACAAGTCCCTGGAAACATGCAAAATAGAGCTTTCTGACAGTGATAAAGAAAGTCCAAATAGACTTAAGTGAAGAAAATAAAACTATAATATTGGTCCAACACTCTGCTGACTTACTCCACCATCAACGCCCTCCAACCTCCATGTGGACTTTTGTTCCTCTTGTGCAAAATCACAGCTCAACCTTCATCAAATGGAATGACCCACAGAGCCTTCTAAAACATGAATAACGACAACCTGGCAGCAACAAACAAATATAATGTGAGAGTCTGAGATTTATCTTACAAAAAATAGTTATATCATATATGAAAAGGCTATGGATACATCATTTTACCAATATTACACCATTTGATCCTATTACCAAAGGTAGGTGTGTGTCATTCTCAGCCTTTTTCTATCTGTGTTGTTAACGCAGATCACTTTCAGGGAAGTAAACTTTCCTAAACAACCAACCGTCTCATGGTTCCTATAAGACAATGTTCTCTGTTCTTCACCACCTACTCACTTGCGTCTATTCTTGGCCACTCTTCATCGGTCTTGTCACAACACATCATACAGCGGCACGGCTTCGCCACAGTAAGGGTACAATGGTGCATGATCTCCCTCCTCTGATGTATTGAGCATCTCTGTTCCCTCTCTGCTTCTCGTGCCTCGGGCAGCTGATGAAACAGGAAAAGAGGGGACGATTTTAAAAAAGCAGATAAAGAGAAGTCGTCTGAAGGGATTATAAAGGAGGAGGGACGTTTGTCGTCTGCTGCATCTTTCTCAAATTATTGCTGCCGCTACTGGGTTCACTGGATTCAGTCTGAGGACTGTAAAAGCATCCTGGCTTTGCTTATGAGATACAGCAGCGGCGCATTGCCTTTTCATGGTCCGGGGCTTTGATGTTGCTGCTTTTGAATAAGGCCTCTGCCTCGTCCCCCCCTCCTCATCTTAAAGTCGCAGAGCAGATGTTGTGTTGTCGGCACGTAAGGGAATATTTGTTGTTTACCTCCCGCTGGAAGACAAAAATAAACCTGCCCCTCCCTCCTCTGCTGCCCCACTGGCATCTCTGAGAAACAGCCTCTTTCTGCTGCGACACATCACAAGGCAGCAGGGATGCTTGTAAAAGGAGCAGGGGGGCTAAACGGGGGCTTTTTGGAGGTAAACCACATCACTATGTAACATTTATGGGGGGAGAAAAGAGAAGGCTTGACAGGTGACTGTACTGCGTGTCTGCAGGGATAAAGACAAAGCCTCGGTGTGAGCTGGCAGACTTCATGTTGTGCTTGCAGGGGATTCATCCTCTGCTCCGGGGCCATGGTGAACACAATCTAGACAGACTCCAGGGGCTCGGAAGCTCAAAAGACAACTGTGAAACTGTGATAGAAACTGTAAAATGTAAAACAGGCAGAAGCTACAAATGCAGAACGTATCAGGGTTAGCATCCGTGCAGGACAAGGAGTGTTTCTCTAACTGATCCATGGGAATGAAAGCAAATGCATTCCTCCTCTTTTACTAAACAGACCCATCATCAAATAGACTGTTAAACCACTGTTTTCATGAGGCTCAGGGGATGACATTAGTCCTGTCAGCTGGTCAATCACCTGTCCAGATCATATACTGCATGTAAAAGATGGACGTGGCTGCTGTGACTGCTGCTCTGAAGCCTCCAGTTTGGAATTTCATGGTCGTCATCTTAGTTTTTGAAACCAGGCGTCTTGAGTTACTGAGAAGTCAAGGAGCCAGTGCACGTCCACAATGGAGGGAACACACGCTGGTTTATTCCTTATTTAACTGTACATGGGACCAGAATGAACATCATACTGTACTGAAGGAGACATGCAACCATAATCTCACTGGAAAAGGGTTTACTGAAGCAACAGATGAAGTAAAAAGTACGATAATATTCTCAATAGTTATAATTATGATGTCATTAGTGTATAAGCAGCTGAAATAAGAGTTCCTAGTTAGAATCCCAGAGGCAGGGAGTCATTTTCCTGCTTTCTTTACCCTGTGTCTTCACTATCTTCCACTATCTCAAAAACCAGAACACTTGTAAAGGATTTCAAACCAAGCATGTTCACTGTTATGTTTGCATTGCTGCTCTCCATCTGCTATCCTGCTATCCCCAACCTCACTCTCACCCTAACCAGGCGAGGCAGATGGCTGCCTTCCCTGAGCCTGGTTGGTGGTGGTTTCAAATCCAAAGGCAACTCTTGATTGTTGGGTTTTCTGCTCTCTGTTTAAATTCAGACGGTCTGTACCTTACTATGCTAAGTGCTGTGAGGTGACATATGTTGTGAATTTGTGCTATATGCATTAAACTGAGTTAAATTTTAAAACTAGCTAAAGGCGATGGTTGCGACAGCTCATACTCAAAACACTTTAAAGCTCTGGGTCACTTTTAACAGAATTCAATAGCTGGGCCGCCATATAGGTCGCTGAGTTAAGGCGTTACCATGTAGGTGCAGGTCAACAGTGGCGGTCGTGAGTTCAAGTCCAGCTCAGGACCCTTAGCTGGATGTTCCTCCTCTGTACCCCCTTTCACTCTGTCTCTCTCTCTATCAATAAAAATGGAAAACTTTCCCCCCCAAAAAAGAATTCAGCAGCTATGGTGCCACTTTTGTTATCAGCTGTGACGACAAGCTATTGTATATTTCCTGATGTTCCAGCTCAAAGTTCAACCACCAAGTCACTGTGGCAAAATGGTGACCAAAGTATATAAATGCGCTTATATAACACCTTTCTTTCTACCTTAGTGATACTCAAAGTGCTTTACAATGTGCTTCTCATTCACCCTTCACACACCAATGGCGGCAGAGCTTCCATGCAAGGTGCCGTCGGGAGCAGCTTGGGGTTCAGTGTCTTGCCCAAGGACACTTCAGCATGCGGAGGGGCCGGGGATCGAACCACCAACCTTGCGATCAGTGGACAACCACCTGCTCTACCACCTGAGCCACAGCCGCCCATTACTCAGGGCTGTGTTGGGTGACGGTAAACTGAAATTGGAATATAATTGGGCTTCTAGATGCAACTCTCCTGGGCAAAAACACTGTGATGTCATCCGGTGCAGACTGTTGGAAAACGTGCTGTTATGCGCATATTTTAATGACTACTGCGTCTCCCTTGCAGTCAGCGTTGTAATCGACCTTTCAGAACCAGCAGAAATGGCGGAATTACTCCCTTCACACCACCGTGTAATGCCCACATGCAGCAAATGGCGCCGCCTTACATTCTAGCATGCAGTGAGTCACGGGCTAATGATGTCGTCGACAGGTGTACCAACACGGTAACTACAGCAGACACCGGGCTGCGAGAAAAAAAGCACCCCGTACAATTTAAATGTCAGGGGTTGCGTCTGAGTGCTTTTGTGCCAGTGAGGTGATCGTAGGCGAGCCGTCCATTAAGCCCAGTGTCAGGTCCAGGTCATTCACAGCCAATAATGCCGTGTGTTCTCCCTCAGCCAAACAGAACTCCCACCACGGCACTGACTTCCTTCCATTCCACACCAGTAGAGCTGCCACAGTGAGCTAGGACGCTTCAAACATGAGGTCTCGTGGTTAAAATACCTCTTTTTATTTGGATTTTTCTCATTTTGATTTTGCTTCAGTGTAGAAAAAGTCATCTGGGAGAAGAATATCCAGGACAAGGCAAATGGGAAGAAAATCATAAAAAGAATGTGATCCTAACGATGAGATTTCACACTAACAGTGATCCATCTATTTCTGAGCAAAGAGACAAACTAACATGTGCAGCACAAGTGGAAGGAGACCTCTAAACTAGCAAATATTTGACCACAGATCTAGTCAAACTGCCCAAGACTGTAGAAACAGAAGACTCTAATCGCACCTATTCCAGCTGTACTCTTACATTTCGGCACCTCTTCGTCTACAACCTTCCTTTTCGCTTCGGTTTTAGATATTTCCTCTGATGTGGCCTCTGTCGTTTTACCGTTATTGATTCTCCTCCTGATCCCAGAGCTCCCCCCTGCACAGATCTGTTGAATCATTTATTATCGGTTTTCTCCTCCGTCGGGTCTAAATGGCTGCAGCCGGGTCCCACCCTGTGGCCTCCAAAGCCTGTTTAGATTGCCTCGTAGGAATGAATTCATAGTCGGGATCTGTAATAAATGAAATGCTAAAGCTGCACTGCATTGGACTTTTACTCTGTCGATATAAAGCAGGACATCCATCAGTATCTGGTATGTTCGGATCATGTAAACAGTGCCTTTAGCTGCACACTGTAATGCTAACTAAAGGTGCTCCAGCTGATCCATGTGTCTTTTCTGATGTATGATTTAATAATGTCGTTGCTCCTCTCTGGCCTGACTGCAAAAGAAATACTGACCGTGAATTCTGCTGTGAAATGTTCAATGCCAGAATGAAAACTAAGATAAATTTCAACCATCAAGCTGTTGGTATTCATTCTGAGTGACCTTAGCCTTGTAATGAGGGATTTCAGTCCTTCAGTCAGGCGTTTACGATACAGCAGCTCCGTGTCTGATCATCAAAGGCCTTACGGACACAAAGATTAGCACAGCCTCAGGTTTCAGACGCACTAAAAGCCTGGCCTTGTACAGATATCCTCTATGAATGTTCCATGAAGGTCAGGCACACATCTTAGATCTGTAGACATTTTTTTAAACCACACTCTGAAACAACCACCCCTCTATTATCTACACACCACTTAATCCTCTGTAGGGTCGCGGGGGGGCTGGAGTCTATCCCAGCCGACTCGGACGAAGGCAGGGTTCATCCTGGACAGGGCTACACAGAAACAGACAACCAAGCACACTCTCATTCACACCTGCGGACAATTTAGAATAATCAGTTAACCTTAGCATGTTTTTGGACTGTGGGAGGAAGCTGGAGAGCTGGGTGAGAACATGCAAACTCCACACAGAAAGATCCCAGACGTCCTAACCGGGATGCGAACCAGGGATCTTCTATCTGTGAGAAACAACCAGTTTTTACTAATTTTTAAATAACAGTATTTGCACCTGACTTGTACGGGCTTCTCCTTACATCTACTGCCTCCCCGTCTCAGGTTTTCATTATTTTACTAGTGTCAATTCATAAAATGTATAATAATGAAAATGTGTATATTCTTGTTAGGTTCAAAACCTGAAAATACACACACAGCACAGGAAGGAAGACGGCCCTCATGAGCTCAGGTCTTTTACTTGCGCACAAGGAGAGAACGGACACTACAGCTCTGCAGTATGCATCGCTACAGCATTCCAGCTCTCTGCCAGTCCTTCTGTCCTTGGCTCTTTTATTTGGTAAAAACAATCATGTAGCACAGGGGCGTCCCCACACGTCAGCACAAGAGTCAGCATAAGATAAGTGTCACTTACACAATCTTAATGGGTCAGTTCTCTGTGTTCTTCACTGTGAGTACATACAGCTTGGAATGTTTTATGGTGATTCATATCTTTACAATCATGGTTGCTGACATGTAGACTTTAAAGTCCTGATAATCACTTAATGATTACCTAATAAGAATAATTCTTAACATAAGCACAATTATAAGCACAATTCTTCTAACAATTCTCTAGATTGACAACCGCATTTAACTGTAACTTTTGAAATAATGGACCCTTGATTGCAGGCTGCTCCTCATTTCTAGACAGTTAATTTTACAGATGAAATTACAGTCAATGACACATTCTTCACCATTATATTATTATTGATAAATCAGCTTAAAATGCCATTTTGTCTGGCTTTTTGATGTTTCCATCCGACACGTTTTAAAAAGGAAAACCTGGGGAGGATAACTTTAATTTGCACTTGATGGCTGCACACTTAATACCAAAGTAAAAAGATTTAGGCTAAAGCTGCATGTCCCGGATGATCAATCTGCATTCTAGCAAAGACGATATGAGAATAAAGCAGCAGGATACAGCTTCAATAACTCCATAAAATGTAGTTAGTTGATGAAATGTTCCTTGGCTTTGCTTGTCAGCTGGATGTGTTGACATACATGATTTCCCAGCAGTTGCGCTCTCAAGCTCTTTTGTGTTTGGTTGTGGCCGCTAGTTGCGTTCGCTCAGCCATGATTGGACTCTGTAATTGGCTTTGACTGTGAGGCTGCGCGCTGAAAAACTCAGGCGGACGACCTGCGGTTTTCCTGTAAAATCCCTCATTGGCCTCAATTCAGAAGAAAAATAGATTCGCAACAGCAGCGCTCGCCTCAAGAAGGTCAAACGCCACTTCCAGTAACACAACCATTGTTTACCCCTCTAGCTGGCAGCTGTGTTATCCCACATACAAGCTTCAACCACCTTCGGTTAAGATTTTCACCTCGTTTCTCCTCAGACCTCAACACACCACAGGTAGCCAACAGATTGCAGTAATCTACAGTGTGTTGCTGCAGGATGAGAAAGTTCACATGTTCTACAGCCTGTGGAAGTCGGTCAACAGTCCCATCTGTGCGCTGAAAGCTTCCCCACCTGCTGATGGATGATGATGTGCAGAATGTTCAACGTCAAGCTTAATGTTTCAAACAAGACCAGCATCTCCACTAAGGCTGATCTGAATAGCAATATCTGTGCTTTGGATATTCAGATCCAATACTCGCCGAATATTTAAATATACGGTTTGTGCCATGGTGTCGGCGGTGTTGGCGGGGGGCGTGGGGTGGGGGTGGGGGTGGGGGGTAACACCAGAGTGTCACACCGGAGTTGGCAGGTCCATGTACTAGAACCACTGCGGCGTTCTACAGCTTCGGCCGTGTACTAGAGCCTCGGCAGCACTCAGCAACGCAGCACTCGGCAGCGTACTACAGCCTCAGCAACGCTCGGCAACACTCGGCAGCGCTCGGCGCCGCCTGGCAGCAGCACGCACAAATATTCGAATATCAAACATGCTTATTTGAATACCACCTCAACGAACAAATATTCGGATATTCGAATATTCGGAACCAGCCCTAATCTCCACCCAATAATGGAAGATAGAAACTTTTGATTTCAGAGACGTATATGTCAGGGTGTGGCCACAGTAACACTAAAACTTCACAGTGGGGTCATTCAGAATCTGTTGAAACTTGATAGGAATGATCTTTGGCATCTGAAACTGTCATCTGACCATTCCTTAGCTGAAATTCCAACCTTTTCATCATTTCTCACCCAATGGAAATTTTCAGTAAATCTCTCGCGAGTTGGAAATTGAACGAGATGCCACTTTCAAACATCCATATCTGTAGGAGTATGTGTTCTAGAGTCTTCAGAGCTTCAGGAAATGTTCAGAAGTTTCTGGTGAATGGAGAGAATGCAGCAAATTCTGGCAATCAAGACTCATTTTTATGCTTAAGACCTCTCAGATTCAAGATTTGTTCAAAAAGCACAAAAATAAAGCGGATTTTCAAATAGCTAGGAAAAATACATCTCTAATACATAGGATCTATTTGATCAATGTTATTGTGAGAGAATAATATCTGAATGACATTACTAATGCTTAGAAAGCTTTCATATGTTAGTAGAAATGGGAGTTATGGCCAATCAAGGTGGACTGCTAGGCTGATGACGTTTAGGATGATAAGAGATGGAAGTATCATCTGCATCCATCCATCCATCCATTATCTATATACCGCTGAATCCTCTGTAGGGTCGTGGGGGGGTGCCTGAGCCAGAGGACACCCCGAACAGGTCGCCAGTCTATCACAGGGCTACACATACAGACAAACAACCAACCACACCCACATTCACACCTACGGACAATTTAGAATAATCAATTAACCTCAGCATGTTTTTGGACTGTGGGAGGAAGCTGGAGAAAACCCACGCTGCACAGGGAGAACATGCAAACTCCACACAGGAAGATCCCAGGCGTCCTAACCGGGACGCGAACCGGGGATCTTCTAGCTATGAGGCGACGCTGCTAACCGCCGTTCAGCCCTTTCATCTGCAACCTCTTACTGAAAATTTCCATTGGGTGAAAAATTATGAAAACGGCATTTCAGCTAAAAACAAATGGGCAGATGTCAGTTTCAGAAGCCAAAGATCATTCCTACAAAGTTTCAAGAGATTCTGAGATGGACAAGCCACCACCTTTTCAGTTGACATGGAATGACCCTTTATTAAAATCAAACACAGTAATCCAGAAATATACTTTCACGAACAATTTACGTTTCGTTTAATCCACTTTTTTGGAACTACAATCATGGTAAATGTCATTGATGATATCACATGCCAGCTCCCAGTTGTGAATAATCTGAATATATGTGCTTGTTTCTTTAACACTCGAAGAAACGATGCCAAAAATACAAATATAGCTTTAACAATGAAGTCCCCTCTGAAGTATGCCAGCATTACAGTCGTCCCTCTAGGTCTGCCGAGGACCAACATCCTGTCAAAACACGTTACATTCACACAGGAAACTGTTAAGATGCTGCAGGATGGCGATGAACCAAGGCTGCCCTTTGTCGAGTTTTTCTTACATGTGTGTCTTGTTATACCGCCCCCTACTGGTCCTGTTCACTCCATTTTAAATCCTCCACTCTCCTCTGGTCCCTTTTCCCACACTGGAATACTGTTAATCTGCTGGAGGCACTTTGTTTACCATTTACAGAGCCAGGGCTGCCATCTCACATTGGGTCACAAAAGTACATTTAGTCATTTATTTGTGCAAAAATATAATATTATTGACCCATTATTATTGACCTTTTTAAAATTATTCAAACTTGCACAGGGGGTGTGGAAAATTTCAAGCCAAAGTAGAGCATTTTTTTTCTTTTTATATATGAATTCATTATTATCAAAGCAATTTATTGTTTCTTCATTGTCACATAAAATAGGACGGCAGCCTGAGTAGAGTTTTTCACCTTCAATATAAACAGCTGGCAGCCATGACAGAGAGCATTGTGCATTAAACTAGCTTCCTGTTGACCGGCCCGCCAAATAGACACTATTAGACGTTTAGTGCTGACAGCTCTTTAGCCAGCCTTAGCCTACAGTACACACTGACCAGTTTAATGTAGGAGCAGAAGCTGTTGCTGCTAGATCCCTCCATAGACAGCTTTAATTGATTTCAAATCCTCCTCGGCATGGATGATACCAAACATGTTCTGCCACTCTTCAGACTGTTTTTCTCAGCTGGTCTTTTTTTTGATGGGTTGTGTCTGTCAACCTTTCTCTCTAAAATACCCCAAAGGCATCAGACAACATGCTCGACCAGATCATAGTTTTTCTTTTATTTTGGCGGTGTGTGTTGGGTCATTTCCATGCTGGAATATTCCTCTTCTGTCAAGCTGCTGCAGACTGGGATTCATTCTGTCAGCCAGTATTTTGACATATTTGACCTATTTTTCCCAGCGTAAGTCAAATCTCTCCAATTTAAGATTGACGAATGCTGTTATTCTCTCCATTTGGTAAATGTCCATTGTAATATCCATCCATGTGCTCAGAGTTGGGCTCTCCTGTGACAACCATTTCCTGGTAATAGTCTTTTTACAGGCCACCAGCAAATTATTTATTAAATGTTTATCCTTTTTAGGCCATTCCTCAGGTATATGTCCAAAGAACAAAGTCTTACTGTCAAGGGGTATTTCACATTTGAAGATATCCTGTAAAGCATTATGGATCTCTCTCCAATATTCCATCATGGCAGGACAATCCCAGAAGACATGGAAATGGTTTGCACAGTGATTTCCACAATTCCTCCAGCAGATAGGAGTGTTATTGCCATAGTGGGACTTTTGAGAAGGTGTAATAAAGTACCTGATCATGCATTTCCAGGCAAACTCGCGCCACCTCTGTGAGCTGGTACAAGTCCACTGATACCTCCATATTGATGTCCATTCTTCTTCAGATAAAGTTATCCCTCCTTCTTTCTCCCATTTTATTTTGATATATGAAGTTGAATGTGAGTCCAACAAACTCCTGTACAAGCATGAGACAGTTCTATGAATAGTTTCTGAGTTATAGGCTTTTGTCAGCCAGCATTTTGGTGTGTACACAGAAATTCATTGTGCGTCTATAAATGTCATCTCCATTTTGCATTCACGCAGCCCCACATCATTACACTCCCATGTCTGTGCTTCACTGTTGGGACTATGCATTCACTGTGGTTCACACCAAGCATGCTGGAACCATCTAACAACATGATCCCGGTCTCAACTGATCAAGTTTCATCTTGCAGTTTAGTGAAGAGTAAGAAATGATTTTCTCTTGGGCGCCATCCATAGAGGTTCAAGTTATACAATACACTACAGTTCTGATTAGCGGTACCACAGTGACTCACTATACCTCCTGTTACCGCTGCATGTGTCTCCTATCGTTTTTAGTTGGTGACTGATCTTTCTGGATCCTTTCATCTGTGTGAAGCCATATTCATTCATATTCATTGTTCTGTTTTCCATGTGGAGCCATGATGCAGACATAGACCCAGCCCACAGGTCCAACACTGGGAGGTTCTGGGGTCCTTTTCTAACCATGTTCATGCAATCAGGCTGGTTGGAAAATACAGTTGCACTCAGTTTAGTTTCGCTGATCGCAGGTTTTCTAACTTGTGTGCCTCTGTTTTCAGTACAGTCCGTCTAAAGTATTAGTTATAAGATGAAACCTTCCACTGTTCAACTTAAAAAATAAAGCAGTTTTCAGGATTATTAATGCAATTTGAAACCATTTGTACTTGCCTCTGTCGCATGCCGTCAATTAGTACATAAAAAGAACATTCCTGCAACGGTACATGTTGTGCTTCACTTTCTGTTCAGTTGGTTTCTATTCAGGCATTTTAAATCTTTCACACACAACCGCTGCTTGGCCCAGAGGCATGCTTGCAGTTAGCAGTAATCTAACCGCAGAGCATCAGTTCAGGAAACAGACCGGCCAGCTTCAAATTCCCATAAAGAATGAGTCACGTGAAACAAATGGGGAGTTTTGATTCCAACCCGCAACACCTTTGCAGCTGATTTCATTCGTGATGGATTGAAGTCCAGTTTCACGTTTAGTGGCTGTGGGTGAATCTGCAAAGCTTCGGTTCTGGCTCACCCAGCCCTGCCCCTTCTTCGCGATGGTCGGCGATGACGAACTGCTCCTTTAATTGCTGGTTAAACTCACCCCTGGCCGAGCGGTTGCTAAGTGCCCAGAGAGAGACAGGAAGCAGCATTAGGACTGCGGCTGTCTGCTGCATCCATCTGTGACATCCAGCGGCTTGGAGAGGGAGGGAGGGGAGTCTGGAAGAAGAGCCAGAATGACTCATAGGTCAGATTTGCGTGAGTGAATGAGAAAGTGTGTGTGTGTGTGCATGTGAAATTACATCTCTGCACATCATGCAAACTTCTGCTTCTTCCTTTGTTTGTAAGGGACGGCAGAAAGCGTCCAGATCCCTCTGCCCTCCTCTGACTGAATCATTCACCGACTGCGGTTTTCCAACACCGATTAAAAAATGCATCAAAGAGATATTTCTACTTTTTTTTTCGGCAGAGTGTGAGTCTCTTATCGTAGGCAATTTACACACAGAGTGGGTTTGCAGGCTCCGCTGTCTTGTAGCTATTTGTAGGAGACCTTATGAAACAGCCTCTTCAATTACTGACTGCCCTGATTAACCTGAAATACTGCCTGCGCTGTATTTTATAACAATCCGAAAGTAGAGGAGTACAAAGATCGAAGTAGGTCGCTAGTTTCCTGTTGCTATGCTGAGTGAAAGCAAAGTATTTCCTAAAGCTGTGATGGACTTCCCAGTATACACCGATCAGGCATTATATTATGACCACCTGCCTAATACTCAGTTGGTCCCCCTTGTGTGGTACAAAATGCTCTGAACCATTGGGCATGGATAAGGTGTCCTATGGGGTCTGGAACCACTAGATCCTTTGGGTACTCTGACTTGTCCAGTGGGGCCTCTGTCAATCCAACTTGTTCCACTGCATCCTGTTGATGCTTGATCAGAATGGGCTGTAGGAAGTCTGGAGGTCACATCAACATGTTGGACCATTGTCATGTTCCTCCACATGTTCCTGATTGTTTGATGTTGTTTCCATGTGGTGGGGTGCATTTTCATCCAGTGACATTTGGGATTTCCATTAGCATGAGGGAGTGTGTTTGTTGTGGGACAGTGTTTATGTGGGTGTCTAAGTCTGATCAACATGGATGTTAAAATCCAAGGTTTTCCATGATGTTGCAGCTGATCGGTGTATAAAAGCACGTTTTGTTCTCTTAAGTAGAACTAACTAAGACTACCAGCACACGTACGCTCCACTGGAAATGCTTTTTAGATGGTCAAATGATGTCTAAAGCATCGTCTCCTCATGCTTCTGAAATCACAACCTTCAGACATGTTTCTGACACATTTTGTCCAAGAAGCCATGAGTAACACTGATGCCATGTTTTAAGCTGCACCTCGACCCTGAGTGCTGCAGTGTTGAACCACGGCAGTATAAATAGTATAAACTTCATTGAACTAGTTCGTAGACGTACTTTTTAGTCATTATCTGCTTGAAGTGCTCACGAGTGACACTATTTTCTGGGGGTGGATTTCCAGCGAAAATAAAGTCTGTCACTAGCAGCTCCATATCTGTGAGGTCAAAAAGAACATCCTGGGGCTCTATGGATGAGTGACATGTGGGAGAATTGTTTTGTGTCTTCGTTAACATGTCCATGAGACGTTTTTTGTATGCTAGAAGACACATCATGGGGCGGATGATTGGTCGAGAGAAGGATGGAGACTTCATAGATCTGCTTGTTCTAGAGGAAGCAATAGCGTAGAGTTACATCTAAACCATTCTGAGGCACATAGATACTCGATTTAACGTAAATTTCGTCATCCATGCAGGTCTGGAGGATCCACGGGACCCTGCTGCGGAGGTCCTCCTGCATCCCAGAATTTGTGACCGCTCAACTTCAAGCGTGCCGGCTGTGCGTGTGGCAGAAAAACAAGCGGTGCTTAAAGCAACTGATTGTCACGAGGAGAGACTGCATGAGAAGCCCCTCCGTCATCCACGCCTTTATAATTCATCATTCGAAGAGCTGCACGAGAAGTCGTCTCTGCAGGAGGCGCTTTCATTTGTACACGCTTTTGACTGAGAGAGCCCAAACACAGTAGGAAGTCCTCACTGGACCAGAAATCCTGTGCTTTGTCGTGCTTTGTGTTTTTGAATGTTCAATATGAGGGAAAATGCAGCCGTCCACGTAGCAGACTGATGCTTGTATTGTAGTATGAATAGCCCTGCATGTGTGGTATAGGTTATGTGTTCAGTTTAACCACACGTAAACAAACGGCCTGATGTTTTAGCGGCCCAAAGATGCTACAACAGATCTTCCAGAGACCATGAATGCTTGTGAAACATGTCAAGCAATGAGTCCAATAGTTGTTTTCACTCTGGACTAATCAACCCTGACATCCATGGAGCCCCTCTGCACAGCTAAAATCAGACGGAATGAATTCAGCGTGTGATTTTCCAGCTCCACAGAGCTCAGGGAGAATCACACAAGACGCCTCAGCACTCGGTCTGACCTGCGTCACGACTGGTGGAACTGCTTTGGCAGTTGGATGGGGGTAACTCCAGCCTGACAGAGCAGACACGACTTGTACCCTCACACAGCACACACTCTCCTTCTAAAGCCATGCCGCTAATTTGGGGAGGCAGCGAGGATTTCACCGTTTCAGACCCACATAACCGGATCAGTGAGGTCTAGATAAAGGTTTGTCAAACGGGACAAACGACTGAAACAGAAAACCCAACGCTGCACGCTGCTTTCTAACCTTGCCATGAGTCTTTTGAATTTCCTCTCGTTCTTCTCTAATCTTTCTCCTCAGGATGTTTGCAGCAGTCAGGAAATCATTCGGCTAACTAACCGCCTCTGGCACACCGGCAAATGAGTTCATTCTTTGGCTGTCAGAATCTGGACGCACACCCGTTTCCTTTCTCTCGTCACACATCAGACGGCTGACGGGCCCGAACAGTCAAAATACTATGCTGGTATCTTTCTTCATTAACTGCTTGATCTTTCCCTTTGTTGTCTCCTTTACTCTGAACAACACTGCCGCTAGAACACACACAAATACACACACACACACACGTTCATTTTGGTGGAAGGACTTCATTGTGAAAACTGTCCAAACAAGTGGATTATCTGGGCCGTGCTGACAGAGGTTCATTGTGAATTCAATTAGCTTCCGTAGCCCCGGCGAATGCGAAGCGAGACCCTGCGCTTTTCATGCCATTTCATGTTGAAGCCCACACAAAATGTTCGATTGCCGGGAGAGAAAAACGACTGCAATTATACTGAGTCACTGGTGAGACGGGGAGGGAGGGAGGGACGGCGAGGGGAGAGGTGCAAGGAAAGGGTGTGTGAGCATATTACCCTCTGTTCTTACTGTCACACAGTGGAGTTGAACTCCATTAAAAAGCTACCAGAACACACACATGCACACACACACACACACACAGCTGCTGGTCTCATTTATTATCTGCCAGACACTGGTTCACTTCCATCCAACGATGAATTTTGCTCAGGTGCACAGCTGGTATCCATGGAGACCAATGATGGTGCTTGTCCGGATGGATGTTGGCTAACATGTTAACTTAAATTAATATATCAGTGAGTTCAATTTTGAATAAAATCTGATGGTTCACTTGTGATATTCCAGCTGGTGCCGTTAACATTACGTATGAAATAATTAATAATCATTCATCATGTACTCTTAGCTGGCTCTGTTACCTACAATCAGACTGGACAGTTTTATCACATACATTGCACCTATCACGATATTTTGCACCAATTACAACATACACTGAACAAAAATATAAACGCCCCATGTGAAATGTTGATGCCACATGAAGAGCGCCACCCAAAGTGAGCGTATACTGTCTTGTACTTGTATAAAATGGCGTTGGATGCAGTGGTGTAAAGCACGCCACCACTGGACTCTAGAGCAGTGAAGACGTGTTCTCTGGAGGGACCAATCACGCTTCTTTGTCTGGCAATCTGATTGATGAGTCTGGGTTTGGCAGTTGCCAGGAGAACGGTACTTACCTGACTGCACTGTGCCAAATGTAACTCTTGGTGGAGGGGTCATTATGGTGTGGGGTTGTTTTTCAGGCCCCTTAGTTCCAGTGAAAGGAACTCTTAATGCTTCAGCAGACCAAGACATTCTGGAAAATTTCATGCTCCCAACTTTGTGGGAACAGTTTGGGGATGGACCCTTCCTGTTCCAACATGGCTGCCACCAGCGCACAAAGCAAGATCAATAAAGACATGGATGATCCAGTCTGGTGTGGAGGAACTGGACTGGCCTGCACAAAGTCCTGACCTGAACCCGATAGAACACCTTTGGGATGAATTAGAGTGGAGACTGAGAGCCAGGCCTTCTGGTCCAACATCAGTGTCTGACCTAACAAATGGTCAAAGATTCCCATGAACACACTCCTAAACCTTGTGGAAAGACTTCTTAGAAGAGTTGAGGCTGTTGTAGCTGCAGAGGGTGGAACAACTCCATATTAAACCCTACAGATTAAGAATGGGACATCATTAAAGTTTATGTAAAGGCAGACGTCCCAATACTTTTGGCGATATACTTTAGATGCCAACATCCTCATAGGATTTAGAGGAGCAGTTTTAAAGATGTAAAATGGTTTGATAGTGTGCTTCAGGAAAGCTTGTGTCAGGAAATATTAATACGTTCAGGTACAACAAGCTAAGTCATTCAGTTCTACAGAAAGGACGGCTGTGAAAATCCCTGTGACTCATGAGATGTCTGTCAGGTGTAGTAACGTACAGCTTCCACACTAGTACTCCTATTGTACTGACACTTGAAATCTAGCAGTTATACAAGAGGTGCCAAGCATGAGCCTTGACTCTCGGATTCATCAAAAGAAACCTTTTTTTTATGCAAATATTACTGAGGAGGGAAAGTGGCAGTGATGTAAAAAAGAGTGAAGTGTTTGTGAAACATCAAGGTCAGTGGAAGAAAGACCTTTTATGACATGTTGATGTTGATTTGGAGATCCATTGTCGTCCACTGTGGGGGGCAAAATCCCATCACATGCTCAAAACTTCAGCTTCTGTAAAACTCTTCTGTGGCCGAGGAGAACAGGAAGTAGGACGGTGCTGAGAGTGTTCTCATTAACGCTGCAGAAGTCCTGGGGGATGGTGCTGCAAGGTAGACGGAGAAATTGAAGTTTCTCCTGAACTGTTCGGGGAATAAAGCTGGAAGATTTGGTGGCAGGAGGTCAACCAGGAGGCTCTGAATCCATCAGGGAGGAGGCAGATGGAGGAAACTGTCAGGCAGCTGGGGTCGTCACGTCTGGTTGGGGTTGTATCGGTAAAGCTTTGAAGTGTCTCCTTATAGTAGATAAACTGCTGCCACTGCTTTAATCCATTCATTACCTGGAACCAAACACACCAACAGTGGACTTCAAAAGAGACTTTAAAGGATCACTTCTTCCATAAAAACAACATTTTCTCACCTCCTCCTGGTGGTTTCTTTCTATGCCGATGGCGCCACTTCTGAGCCTTCTGCTGCCACGCCAGCACAATACATGTGAATGGACTTCTATTGGAGTGTTTACAGTGTTTGCGCACGAAACAACCGCATCCGGCTTTTCGTTTCTTCTCCACTGTGCTCGCTTTAATACCATTAATACTCCAGCTTTTCCGCCTCAGACAAGCTCAAGAGATACTTCAAGGTTTCCTTTCAAAGATTTGACAGTATCAGTGTGAATAATGGAACGACGGACTTATAGTCACCACATGGCAGACGCCCAACACCAGTGGCGGCACACTTGGTGCAACGAAGGCCCAAAGACATCATCCTAAACTGACAATGATAAGTTTTTTACCTTCTGAGAGAGAGCACAGGTTTTATAGATGTCACCAAGACTGTTCTGCTTCATATTTTGCGGACATTAACCATAAATTCTATCTTACTATTCCAACTAAAAATGCATAATGCTGTGATGTCTGTACCAACTTAGATGTCAAAATAAAGCAGTCAAATTATGCCAACTATTGTTAGCATCCTTTAAAATGAAATCTGTGTTGTTAACTTCAGTTTGTCATCAAAGGGTCTTTGTTTTCGTCAACAGTTTTATCCCACAATCCAAGATGGTCCGATGAAGTCCTTGTAGAGAGGAGGTCGGGGTGGAAGGATGGGTCAACAAAACAGCCAAACCAAACATCGCCCAAAAATTACCTTCCCTAACAACTAAACTATCTTCTCAGGATGAGGAGAAGGTGCAGCAGCTGGAGTTTTAGCTGCTCACAGCTGACGGAGAAGATGGATTCATCAGAGGCGGAGGATTATAGTTTTAATTATAAGTATTGTGTTACAGCTCACTCCAATAGCTACGATACAAATGTTGAAAACGTTAAAAAAAAAAAAATTAAAACTGATTAAGTTACGTTATTGATGTGATCCGCTCAGACAGTTTAGTCCCGAACCACCGGACAGTACAAGACCCTCAAGTCTTCAAGGATATAAAACATATTAAAAACAAAAATCACAATTTCGGGATCAAATTTAGTCAAAAAATGAGGTAAAATTACAACATAGTTGTCTCGGATAAAAAATTCGGCAGTCCGGGTTGCTAGGTAACCGGAGCGGCGCTTCAGGACGTCATGACGCAAGCAGGAAGTTTGTTGTAGGCTAGACCGTCTCATTTAACAAACGCTCATGCAGCCGTCCTTCGAAGGATGCAGCCCCTGAATTGGGACACAGCTACTGAGTGGATGTCATCACGGGCCAACAAGAGATTCTCCTGCAGCCAGAGTGGACCAAAGATGACCACCACAAACTAAATGCTTTCAGTGTTCCATCTTCGCGCCATAGGGAAGCTGTGACTCAGGTGGTAGAGCGGGTTGTCCACTTTTTGGCGGTTCAATCCCCAGCCCCTCCACAGTACCTTGGGCAAGATACTGAACCCCAAGTTGCTCCCAAGGCAGCCACCTTACATGGAAGTCTGTGTGAATGGGTGAATGAGAAACACATTGTAAAGTGCTTTGAGTACCACCAAGGTAGAAAGGTGCTATATACTGTGTCCTTTAATGGCTACAGACTTTCCCTAATCCTACCTACAGCGACGCCAGAACAAGAAATGCTAGAATGGGTCACACTGTAAAGCAAATAGCTGTTCTGTTGTAGATTTCAGGGCTGGTTGCTTCTTTTTGTTTGACTTTCTGTTGCCTTTCTCAGTAGTTTAATTAATCTCCACTCTGGAGGCTGGAAGATACGGAGTAAAACTGTGTTTCCATGCAAGTTGTCAGTTTATGACGTCTGCCCGTCACAGTGATTGTTGTTTTGTCCCTCGGTCTATAAATACCTTGAGTGGATGACTCATTCGCTTCATGCACTGCATACTGGATGTGTCTCTTAGTCAAACAATGCTGAAACCCAAAACTTTCAAACAAACGTAAGTGTTAGGAGTAAAAATATAACAACCACTCAATAACTGGTGACTTGCTCTGACTCCTCTAACCCCTGTGAGCAGCACTTTCCCGCTCAGACTTGCCACTCAGGTTATTTGTGTTCGCCTCCGAAGCCCCACAGAGAGTAACACCAGAGAGGGAGATCAATTCTCTGTCCAGACAGACGGAGGCAGAATCTGCCGGAGGGTCTAAGGAGAGATCAGCTGATGAGGCTTTTTGATCACCGATATTGAAGGTGACATTTAATCTGTTATATTAATCACTAAATAATGATATCTGAGTCCATGCTGATATGATGGATTAAAAAAAAAAATAGGAATTACAGTACGAATAAAGTGAAATCATGTCCCAGGTGATCTTTGTGACATCAGCAATATTATTTATTATTTTTTATTCATATACTAGAACATACTCTGTATAGGTACTTTAACACCTGTGCAATCGATAATAATCTGTGAAATATTCATACTTTTAATATGTGCATTCATGAAAGAATCTGTGCAATAATGTTATTTCTATAATTAGTACTTATGCATATCCTGGTTTATTTGGTTATTTTTGTGTTTTTGTATTAGCTTTCCTAAATGTTTGCACTATCTTGCAAATTTCCCCACTGTGGGATTAATAAAGGCTTATCTTATCTTGTCTTCAATTATTTTATCAGTCACAAGCAAGTGGAATCCTCAGTCTGCTGCCAATATACACCGATCAGCCTCAACATTATGACCACCTGCCTGATACTGTGCTGGTCCCCCTTATGTGGTCTGAACCATTGGACCAGAGGACCTCTCAGGGGGTCCTATGGGGTCTGGAACCACTGGATCCTTTGGCTGCTCTGTCTTGTCCAGTGGGGCCTCTGTCAATCCAACTGGTTCCACTGCATCCTGTTGATGCTTGATCAGAATGGGCTGTAGGAAGTCTGGAGGTCACATCAACATGTTGGTCCATTGTCATGTTCCTCCACATGTTCCTGATTGGTTGATGTTGTTTCCATGTGGTGGGGTGCATTTTAATCCAGTGACATTTGGGATTTCCATGTGCATGAGGGAGTGTGTTTGTTGTGGGACGATGTTTATTTGTGTGTCTAAGTCTGATCAAGGTTTTCCATCAGAACACCACATAGTATCAATATAATCAATGTTATTCACTTCACCTGTCAGTGGTCATGATGTTGTGGCTGATCGGTGTACATATTATCCTTAAAGTTGTATTAATTTTTTATTTTTTGTTTATATTATCACCCTGTAAAGTTGCCACAAAGATCCATCTAGCAGCACTTGTGAGCTGAACAACCAGAGACTGCATAATAACAGCTCCCTACAACAGACATCTGTCACACCAGTCGCAACCTGATCCGTTTTAAATACATGCACTCGCCAAGCACCATTAGGAACAATCGTAAGCCTGTTTATTCATGCAGTTATCCAATCCACAGGGCAATGCATGAAATCAGGTGGATGCAGGTCAGGTAGGTCTGATCAAGGCTGCAGATTGTAGTCTCACAGTTTGGCATCAACAGCAGGACCCAACCCAAGTGTGGTTTCGAACGCTGCAGCCTGTCGGAGTACTGCTGCTGACCTTGTGCATCCTTTTGTGCCTCCAGTTTAACATCTTCTAGTGGCTACTTCCAGCAGGATAATGAATCACGTCACAAAGCAGAAGTCCTCTCAGGCCTGTTCGGAAAGGGCCTGCAGCTTTCTCAGTCTCATTAACCTTCAACCAGACCACTTCACACTCCACTCCAACTGTTCAGGGTTACTTTAATGCTGTGGCTGATCAGTGTGTATCACGCTTTGCTATCTGTCGCTGCAGTCCTGACAGAGCACTCCAGGACGTTTGTGCTGCAGTCGTACTGGTGTCATCAGTCATTTCCAGCTTGCGGCACTTACAAAACAGCACATTAGAGGTGAGGCCTTCCAGTGGAATCCATGCTCCGACAGATAACGGCCATCTTGTGGTGTTGTTTACATCGATGAGTCACCGGAGCCCCGCTCACCAACTACCGTTTAATCCCTTCTCGAGAACCGCTCACCTGGATGACTTCAAACTTGACTCTGCACCTCCCCAGCGAGTCATCCGCAAAGTGTGAAGCAGATGAAATGAATAGATGTTGAGAAAAAATCACAGAACAGAGGCGTGCAAACGTAACAGACCTTTAGCTGCTGCCTCAGTCACTAGATCCGAATCCAAAGCCCTTTTCAGACACAGGATACTTGACACAACATTACTACCTGATCGATACGTTGAAGTAATTCTTCTGTCAATGTTCCTCACAGCCTAATTCATACATACCCACCACAGTGATGGAGAGAGCTGTGGTACACATAGATTAATTGTAATTAATGCGACATTACAATGCAACAACAAACAAAACAATAAATCTAAAGTGTCTAAATAACCTGCACAACTCTTTCCATGTGTGATGACCATCTAACTTTACCGACGGTAGAAAAACAGCATGACTTTCTGTTAGATCCTTATTGATCCTGTCTTCATGTTGGGGATAATTTATAATAAAAATTAATCCCTGAACACCACAGCTCTCTTGTTTTGGAGACGCTCATATGGATCCTGCTGCTGAAACTTAGAAGAAACTTCCTAAAACAGCTGGAAAACAGCAAACTCCACGTCTGAGCAAATTCCAACATACTAATGAAGTATATCCCTACAGGTGTTTAGAATAGAATAGAGTTTTATTGCCTTTTGCATGGACCCATTACAGTACAGATACACTGGAATTCTTTGTGGGTTTTCTCGAGTCAGTTTTATATACAGGAAAAGATAAAATAAAACCAAATAATGAAAAACGTCACTCAATACCATCTCTGGGGTTTACAGAGAACGGTACGAAGAAGAGGAAACATCCAGTGAACGGCAGTTGTGTGGACGAAAAGGCCTTGTTGAGGTGAGATGATAGATGTAACTCAAAGATCCACTGGTTACAACCAAGGAATGCAGAATCTGAACCACAACAACCTTGGAGAAGATGGGCTACAGCAGCAGAAGACCACACCGGGGGCCACTCCTGTCAGCTAAGAACAGGAAACTGAGGCTACAATTCACACAGACTCACCACAACTGGACAACAGAAGATGGAAAAACGCTGCCTGGTCTGATGAGTCTCCATGTCAGCTGAACATTCAGATGGTTGGGTCAAAACAACATGAAAGCATGGATCCATCCTGCCTTGGATCAACGGTTCAGGCTGCTGCTGGTGGTCTAATGGTGTGGGGGGTGTTTTCTTAGTACCAACTGGTTTAAACTCCACAGCCTACCTGAGTGTTGCTGCTGACCATGTCCATCCCTTTATGACCACAGTGGACCATCTTCTGATGCTACTTCCAGCAGGATAATGCTCCACGTCTCAAAGCTCAGATAAAACTGGTTTCTAGAACATGACGATGAGTTCTCTGGACTCCAACGGCCTCCACAGTCACCAGATCTCAGTCCAGTAGAGCTCCTTTGGGATGTGGTGGAACGGGAGGTCGGCATCAGCTGACAAATCTGCAGCAACTGTGTGATGCTATCATGTCAACATGGACCAGAACCTCTGAGGAACGTTTCCAACACCTTGTTGAAAGTATGCCACGAAGAATTAAGGCAGTTCTGAAGGCAAAAGGGGGTCCAACCTTTTACTAGCAAGGTGGACCTAATAAAGAGTATTTTGTGGTGTACAGATGTTATATTGTTGGTTTCATAAGCTCAGAGGGAAGTTTTTTGGACAAGCATTGGTGCCAAAACGTGAGAAAAACCTTCTTTTAATCACTTGTCTTGCCTGTGCGGAGTTCAGGCTACAGGAACGTTAGCAGGTCTGACGGATAAGTTAACAGAACAATGAGCGGGGTGTGCATCCAGAAACGAAGTCCACACATTCAGATGCTCAAAAGAACCCCTTTGGTCGGATGGGACCATGTCAGCATGGAGCAGAGTCACCTCGTCGAATCCACCGAGAGCCGAGGTTATAAATGTCTCCGCAGTGCCGACGAAAGACAAGAACAAAGAGAACAATGCTAAGAGGAGGAAAACAATGCGTGACTATGATCGTACGAACAACTCCTTCACTGTCTCCTCTTCTTCTTCTTCACGGGGCTTCTGGCTCGATTCATTCTCGGCGCTCGGTTCAGCTGAATTAATCTGTGCGTGTGGTTCAATAGGCAGGCTGGCTGGTGCGCTTCTTCTCAATGTGCCGTGTCTTTAGGTCTGTACAGTCATTACTTCCTTCTACACACACCTCTGTGCAGCCTTTGTTCATTAATATAAGCAAGTGCTCTGCAGATCCACCAGCTCGCCTTTCCTCAGCCCATTCCCACTGTCGTTGTGCACTTCGTCTCCATACTCCAACAGCTCAGGCTCATTGTTGAGGGCTGCCACCTGTTTGACGCTAAATGTACACGTGATTTTAATGAGAAACTGACAGAAACAGTCCAAATCCATGTCAATAACTTAGTGAAACATGTTGTAAAATTAAGAAAAATATCAGTTAATAAACTTTTGACCTGGGAGGAACACTCAGTCCATTTCTCTTTTTAAAAAATAAACAAACTATTAATATTAAAAGTTCGAAGAATTATACTTTTGCTAAGATGGAAGAATAAGTCACATTTATCAAGTGGCTTCCTCCTCCTGACTGCAGAGTGTAGGAGGAACCTTTAAAAAGCTCCCTGTGATTAATCACGTGCGCGCTCGGAGCAGACAAATACAAGAGTTTACGCTGACGGTGTCATCGGGGACTTAAAAACCGGAGGTGTGGAGTTTAAAAAACAAAACTGATGAAGAGAAGCTATGAAATGTAGGATCCGGCGCTCTCGGAGCTTCACCCGTACTTGTGAAAACGTGACTCTCATACTTTACAGGATTAGTTTGGAATTAAAGCCTCCGACTGAACAGGCATTAAAAAAATTTGAAACTTGACTGGAGCAGAGACTAATATCTGCTGTTGCTATGGGAGGAACAGCAACAGGAACATATGATCAGAGAATAGAGCATAGAGCAGGGGTGCTCAATCCTGGTCCTCGAGAGCCACTATCCAGCATGTTTTAGATGTCTCCCTCTTCCAACACACCTGATTCCAATGAGCAGCTCATCATCAAGCTCTGCAGAAGCCTGATAACGATCCTGATCACTGGAATCAGGTGTGTTAGAAGAGGGAAACATCTAAAACATGCTGGATAGGGGCCCTCGAGGACCGGATTTGGCTACCCCTGGCATAGAGACACAATAACAAGACAGATGCATCGGGGGGGAAAAAGAGCTTTCATGAGGGTTGATTTAAGGTTTTAAAAATGAATACTGAGCATGCAACAGATCTGTGAAGACTGTGTGATCCATAGGGGTGGGAATCACAGGGTACCTCACGATACGATACGATACTATCACGATACGGCAATAATCGATATATAGCAAGACAATCACATAACAATAAGCCATAATGATGTCTATAACTTGGATATATTCATACCTTGGTTCCAGTGTGTAGCATTTTTCCAAACCCTTCATCTTCAACCCCACTGTACGGGTGGAGGTCCTTGCAAATGAACCCAGTGATGGACATCAGAGTTCAGGATGGTGGCGTTGCAGGTGGTTTTGCATGTTGGTGGTGTTGCCTGTGTGCTTTACTTTGGCGAGGCAGTTCTTGCATATGGCGTAGTGTTTGTCCAGCCTGCTTGTTCCCTCAATGAAAGCCCAAATGGGTCCACACTTTAAACGTGGATGGGGCGTCTCTTACGGTAGTGATGCTGTCCTCCATTACAAACTCTTCTTGGGGTGATTCTTTTCCGCTCAAGTCTCCTTCATTGATGTGATAAACGCCACCTTGTGGAGTCATTAAGTAGTGACACTGGGGAAATGGCAGCTGGCAGGGGAGTCTGGAGGGTTTAGAGCAGTGGTTCTCAACTGGTCCAGCCTCAGGACCCACTATGTCTCCATTAATATCGGTTGCGACCCAGATTTTTGACGTTTGCTGCTCCTGTTAACAAATTAAAGTGTATCTGGGTGTAGTCTCAACACATTTTGATACAGCTTTTTGGCTTTTTTTGTGTGCTAATTTTGGTATTTTTGGACGCTTTTGCCAAGTTTTGGGCACATTTTGGCCCATTTTGACAGATTCTGAGCACATTTTGGTATATTTTTGGGACGTTTTAGCATAAATTTCTCCAATAAGCTGGCAGAGCCAAATCTAGAGGTTAATAGTGGGCAACTACTGGTGTCACCACCACTAAATATCCTGCTACTGAAAGCAAACTGTGTCATAAGAAACACCCTTAAAATAAAAGACTCTATACTACTACTTTTTTGGGGGGGCATGCTTCTGCGACCCTCTAAAAATGGCTTTGCGACCCACTTTTGGGTCCCGACCCACCAGTTGAGAACCACTGGTTTAGAGTACCTTATTATGTCTTATTATGTTAATTAAAGTATGGATATTTGTCACCAGCGTATCGATACCCATATCGCACGAGGAGGGACGACGACACATCGATGTTTTGTCCCACCCCTAGTGATCCACCTGAAAGCCCTGGAAAAAGAATAAATGCTCGTGATTAGTTTGTTTGACTTCTATTTTTTACTCTCAGCCAATGTGAGAGAGTTGTTGAACTACAGAATTAGATAAACAGCCTTTCCTGCCGTTTGAAAGTTGGGGATTTTGTCTTGTTTCTTTCAATTTTAGCTATATTTTCAGCAATTTTCTAAATAACGCCTGTCCAGAGTTTGATGTAAGCGTGGATATAGTCTCCATAAATAGTGTTTAGACAAGTCTTGGTTGTTTAGTGGAACACGTCCACTCTTCATGTGATGAATCGAGGGCAGCTGAGCTTGTATATCCACTATGGATGACCTGCTTAGTTAGAAACGATCGCAAAAATGCATACAACCAAAAACAATCTTCCACCCTCCGCAGCTAAAACATGGAGGACTTGCGGCTGAGAGCAAACTTAAGTTTCTAGAAGATGTTCTACCTGTTGTCCAAGATGAGGGGTGGAACGTTATTATTACTTATAGAAATAATAACTTATATTATTACTTATAGTAGATCCAAATAGTTTTGGATCTATTTTAACTGTTTTTACAAACTAACACACACAGTGGACATTAAAAACACAGCACCATTGCATATAAGGGGAATACAGGGCTGTGGGAACATATGCACGCTCCTGCATATCACATAAACACCACTGATTCATACCCAGAACTCTAGAAAGAAAAAGAAAGAGGACAAAAACATAAGTGGGAGATTAGCACTAACACTATCAGGCACACAAGTTATAATTATACGGCTCATCAGGCTAGAAATGATTTTCACACCTCCTGAAATGATGGTTTTGTGAACTCCCTTTGCTGGAACAATATGTTCAATCACTACTTGTTCCATCGCATCTCGCTGAGCCACCGCCTCAGACATGGAGATGATGGAGACGTCCAGTTAGTTTCAATGACAATCTGGCTGATCCTTGACACAACTTAAGGCTGGCACACACTACAGGATTGTTCAAAACTTCACAGATTTAGAGACCACACACTTGAAGATAACGAAAGACAGATTGAACAAGATCTCTCTCTTCTGATCTTATAGTGTGTGGTGTTATCAAACCACACACTATAAGATTCTAAACCGATCCTTCAGCAGACTATCAGGTTCTTCACGCTCAATATTCCAAATCTCGCGTAGTCAAACGTGACTTCAGTGTAAACAAACATGATGGAATAATGTTGCTGTAAATAATGACGTTACTAGCGGCGTTCCTTTTATCAGTAACCAGTTATCTAACTGATTACTCTTCCCATCATTATAACTCCGTTACCGTTGCTGCCAAAAATGCGTCGCGTTACTAGAATTGAAGCTGTTTTTCCATCAGACCATCCAGATCTCTGAGCCGAGGGCCAGAGATTCTTTAGGGCTGTCAAAATTGACGCGTTAGTGCGGATTAATCCATCATCATGATTAATCTGATTGATCTTTTAGCGACAGTAACTCTACTTGTTTGTTTTTACTTCCTCTTCCGTCAGTCAGCTGAGTCAGCTCGCGTTTTGATTGGCTTAAATCTGACATCACACACTGAGAGTGCTCGCCCCACACACTACAGGGTTTCTAGTCGCTGATATTAAACATGTTCATTATCTACGATCTCTCCTTCCGAGACCTTCCGAGCGGATCGGACCGGACAAAATCATTCTCAACACACCACAGGAAGATCAGACGCCATGTGGTTTGCAAACATCCGACAGTCGGGCCTTTGCTGGTTTTGATCGTAAGAAGAGATCTGGACAAAAATCGGCCCGATTATCCTGTAGTGTATGCCGGCCTTTATACAGCTGTGACTCTTCACCAGCACCACCTCTGTAAGATTAAATGTTCAACGTTTGGCAGCGGCAGAAGTAAACCAGAGATCATGTGGCTCTTTGGTTTGCTCTTAAACCCAGGCTTGCAGTCAGAACGCCCGACTGGAAGGTGAAGATGAAGCGTGGGTCACGGACGGGTTCGCTCTGTTTAACTCACTGCAGCGTTTGTTCGAGGACATAATACCTGCCTTTTAAAACCTACCACTCATTTAATTTTAGGCAATGAAGCCACACAGATAGTTCCTTTTTAAAACTAATGATGTAATAACTGCTGGATAATTCCTCAGAATGTGATAAGACTCCTCTGCTAAACTGGCGTGATATTTTCAGCTAATAAAATGCAAATCACCCGCTGATGAAATAATACGGTGTTATTATGTGCATCGCTCAAGATGTTCCCACATTAGCGGACTTTATTAGATTCCCAGCCCATGCAGAATGAAGCTGTGGCTTATAATTACTTGTGCCATACGGCTGTTAATGCAGAATTAGCCTCGCTGTACTCCAGACTGGAGCACAGACGAGGTGTGATTTAGACTGACGGAGCTCTGCGGAGGTAGCAGCGAGGGCTCTGATTGCTCCACGGGGAGAAGCTGCTCCTGCATGTGTCCCCTATCAGCGCGCCATGTACAGGTTTGCAGCGCAGCAAAGTCCTCGTAGATGTGGCTCAGACTCTTGACTTTGGCGGAGACGCGACACCTCAGGCAGCCGCAAAATCCGACTTCAGTTCGGATCACGAACCGCCTTCTGGCCTGCAAGCAGAAGTGTTTATTAGCGGCAGCAGCAACAAGGGAGGGCCGCTTTCATGCAGATAATGATGGAGAATCTTGCATTGGTGTATGGTTGTCATGGGAACAAGCCTATAGGGGACAGCTCTTTGAGTGCGTAATTAACCAGTGAGGCTCAATTTGCCTTTCATCAGCCAGGTGTGTTTAAGCAGCCAGCAGCTACGACTTCGGCCGTTTGCTTTGTTTGCCATCAAAGAGACGGGCGGCTTCGGAGATCAGCGGAGAGAAATCTGCCTTTTTCAACACCTTGACAGTGAACCATGACTGGGCTCATTAACAGAGATCCAGGCAAAAACTGGCAGGAAGGCGCAACACCTCCCACCGCCTTAACGAAGCTTCGCGCACTAACAAAGCCGTGGCCGAGTATTTTCAGGCCTGGATGAGACTCGAGTGCGACCGAGTCCACATGAATCAGACTGTTACAAAAGGACCAGCTCATGCAGTGGGTGACTTGATATTTCAATGGAGACATCACACCTTTGTGGCACTTTGTGAGTCGAGCGTTGTGTTTTGGAACAACCACAAATTACGCAAAGCACTTGTTGAGCCGATACGAGCCTTTTATGAATACAACATGATATTTTTAGGCCTCTGCTGTTCTAATCAAATAAAAGGAGCAGCAAAACATTTTGGGAAATGACCTTATTAGTGTTCTAAATCGTGAAGTCAAAGCTACCAGACAGTTAGCTTAGCTTAGCTTCACATAACACTATGCTAAGTCTGATGGTGCTGGCTGCAAACTTACATTTACCAGTCAGATTTTCATTAGTGTTAGGCATCTTGTTTACCTGCTGACAAGAAACGGATCATTATTCTGCAATTACATTCAAAATCAGGTTTAAAGTATCACTGCCTAAACCTGCATTAATCAGTCCAGTATTCACTTTGCTTTGGTCTCCACCACCACTGGTCATTTTGGCGCCTAATGTTGGTTTAGTCATTTGCAAAACCATAAATTAATTTCATTAGATTTTAGCCATTTGATTTTTGCAGTTCTTAGTCTAGTTTTAGCGGACAAGAGCTACAGAAAAGTTACCTCCAGGGTTGAAAATAAAGCCACTGTCAATATAAAAACACACTCCATCCATCCATCCATCCATCCATCCATCCATCCATCCATCCATCATCCATCCATCCATCCATCCATCCATCCATCCATCCATCCATCATCCATCCATCCATCCATCCATCCATCCATTCATCATCCATCATCCATCCATCCATCATCCATCCATCCATCCATCCATCCATCCATCCATCATCCATCCATCCATCCATCCATCCATCCATCCATCCATTCATCATCCATCATCCATCCATTCATCATCCATCCATCCATCCATCCATCCATCCATCCATCCATCCATCCATCATCCATCCATCCATCCATCCATCCATCCATCCATCCATCCATCCATCCATCCATCATCCATCCATCCAGCCATCATCATCCATCATCCATCCATCCATCATCCATCCATCCATCCATCATCCATCCATCCATCATCCATCCATCCATCATCCATCCATCCATCATCCATCCATCATCCATCTATCATCCATCTATCATCCATCCATCATCTATCATCCATTCATCCATCCATCTGTCCGTCCATCCATCCATCCGTCATCCATCCATCCATCCATCATCCGTCCATCCATCCATCATCCGTCCATCCATCCATCCATCCATCCATCCATCATCCATCCATCCATCCATCCATCCATCCATCCATCCATCCATCCATCCATCCATCATCCATCCATCCATCCATCCATCCATCCATCATCCATCCATCCATCCATCCATCCATCCATTTTCCTCCACTTATCCGGGGTCGGGCCGCAGAGGCAGCAGACGAAGCAGGTCATTCCAGACGTCCCTCCCCCAACAACGCTTTCCAGCTCCTCCTGGAGGATCCTGAGGCATTCCCAGGCCAGATGAGATACATAATCCTTCCAGCGGGTTCTGGGTCTGCCCCGGGGTCTCCTCTCAGACGGATGTGCTCAGAAAACCTCCAAAGGAAGTCTACCTGAACCAGATGTCCAAATCACCTCAACTGGCTCCTTTCAAGGCGAAGGAACAGCGGCTCTACTCCGAGCTCCCTCCGGATGTCCGAGCTTCTCACCCCATCCTGTCTCTAAGGCTGAGCCCAGTCACCATGGGGAGGAAGCTCATTTTGGCCACTTGTACCCGTGATCTCGTTCTTTCGGTCACTACCCACGGATCATGACCATAGGGGAGGATTGGAACGTAGATGGACTGGTAACCTCTTCACCAAGATGCTCTGGTACAACTGCACCGAGCTGCCTGTCCATCTCACGCTCCATTATAAAACACGCCGCAGTTCCTCAAATGGACACTTGAGGCTTCAAAAGTAAATCCTCATAGCCCCCCATGTTAAAATGTCCAGCTTTACAGCAGACAGAAACATGTTTACAGCCTGGTGCAAAGTATGGTTTTGGTCTCTGTAGCTAATTTCCTCATTTATATCAAACGTACAGGAGGTTAATGTTTATACAGCTCACTCATTTAAATTGTATTAAGACCTAAAGTTATGCATAAATAAGGGCGTGGCTACTTTAAATGACAGGGGGAGGGATTTAGACATCTAGCTAACTTTAACAGTCTAACTTTTCTTTGGTGGAAACAAAGTTAATGAGAGTGCAAAGAGGGAAGCAAAGTAAAGAAGCTGCAGAACATGAAGCCAAAACAGGAGACAAAAAAATGCAAAAATTCTCCGAGGAGGTGAGTGGAGCTTTAAGCAATGGATTTTACACATTATACACAGTCCCTTGATCTATTGTTCGTACATTTTTTTGATTAAAGCAGCTTTAAGAATCAGTTTCGACAAATGTATCCACATGTATTTCCACATGTGAAGAGCTCAACCCAGGAAGCACTGTTTTAAATCTGCAGCAGTAAACACCGACTCTCCTCCAGCATTCAAACGGATGAGCCACGTGTCCGTCTGTACATTCAAAGATTAGCGGTCTGTTCCATTTATTCCGTGTTTCAGCCGCTCTCCTCGTTCTTGACTAGTAGCGCTGATCCCTCCAGACCAGCAGGGCAGATGCAAATTAGCCTTTGGCTTACGTTTCCATAGTAACACTCATTAGGTAAAAGGTTGACTCCTGACGGCTGTTTGTGTTCAGGAAAACAAGGCTGTCCACGCTCCGAAAGAAACACATTTAATTTGTGAACAAGCCAGCGCCGCAGCGTGTTTGCTTTTCCTTTTGTTGGTGCTGACAGATGTGTGTGTGTGTGTGTGTGTTGGCTGGATAAGGGAAGGTTGACAACAGCTGACGGTTTATTCAAAGAGAAGGACATAAACCAGTAACAACCAGGCTGCAGGGGACGCTGGAGGAACCCCTCTCGCTTTGAGTCGAGTTCTCATTAATCCAGCGAGAAAGTGATCACGATCCAACAACATAATGAGAAGCTTTCGGAGATGAGGCGCTAATGGCGTCTGAGATAAAGATCAGAAGGTCGGAGTCCAACGAGAGAACTCGGGGAAAGTTGTGGTTTTCATAATCAGCTCACCAGCAGCGCCTCAGAGCGCGTCCCCCTCCCTCCTGCTTCCAAAGACCACGGTGCTGCTTTGCAAAGAGGGTCCTGAGCTGCAGCATGTGCAGAAGGATTAGGGCGACATGCAGAGGACTGGTGATCACCGCCTCAGTCAGCTGAGAGAAGAAGGTGAGGTTCTACAGATTCAAGCACCTGCACACACAAAGTGAAGTTCAGACCAACTAAATTCACCTCCTGCAAACATTTTCCAAGCCTCGTCAGGAGCCCGAGTGACGCAGGCCCGTTATAATTGCTTTGGCTGCGAATTATAACTAGCTCCGTCTCCATGACCCAGAAAAGGCCCTGTAATTTATCACCTGGTATGCAGGCCGGCACGTCATGTGGAAATTTATTGAGAACTCAGCTGCTTTTATCAGGGGAAGAGGGCCTGATTCAGTCTTTATTTATTCTTCTACCTTGGCAGCTGATAGCAACAGCTGCAGATAACGCACCAAATGTTCATGGAATGAGTCTGAAACACACATTTGAACCATGAAGGAGGTTAACGTTCATTTTAAGAAGCTGTTTACTTATTTATTTGCCACTAGGGGGCAGCGCAACAAGCTGTAAACACCACATTAACAGCTATACAGTCCCTCCAGGAATCCGCGATGCTGCGATCGCAACAATTAACGCTAATTCAACCAATCTCCATGAATTCTGCGCCACCTTGCAATTTCATCGAATCACCGTGACTTTTCCGCAATTTTGTCCCGCCTCCCGTGAGTTCCACCAATCACAGCAGTCCCCAGTAATGCATGTATGTCACCGAATTCACTTCCTTGTTTATGGTTTGAAGATACAGATACGTATGCAACAAAAACTACTGCAGAACAATTCCCTGATGTTCTTCACCAAAGCGGAGCTAAACTGTTTTCACCCCGTGGAATATTGAGGTGGAACACAAACCAAAACCATCCACTGACAAACACTTTTCTACCATAAACATATCAGGAGAATGGGTGAAACCAGCGGACCACAGACCAGACAAACCACCGTGATGAAGCTGTTGCATCCAGATCTGTGGCAGCACTGAAACAATGAAGGTCAGTTAGATTCATTAACTGACGTGACGAGCTGTGAGCGTGTGTGTGTGAACACGCGTGTGCCGGGATGTGAAATTAACTTTTTAAACTTTTAAAATTTTTAATGAATTATACAAAACAAAGAAAAAAAAATGCAACTTACATCGCAATTTTTTAGGAAAGCTCCCGCGAATTCAGGCATTTTAGGCCGCAATGATCTTGAAAAACACCCGCGAAATCCTGGAGGGATTGAATATATCTCGCAAACAGTTGCCTCTTTACTCTTCTAGCAGACGTGGAGCAGCATTAGCATTCACTCGGCGTCCTGTTACCGGCCGCCTGATTGATGCAGGTTCGATAACCAGCCCTCCTTTGATCCGTGCTTTGGTCCACCAGCTCCACGGGGAAATATCTGATTCTTTGGCTGCTAATTGCTGCACATGTAGACATGAAGAGGTGAGAGAAGCTGCACGGTCAGGTGTTCGTTCTCTGTGGGTTCATCACCTTCTGCATTACACATGATCGTCTAATCCATTGATAACATAATAGTATTGATTAGAGGAGCTTTAAAGCCATTCGAGGGTTGCCATCATGGTAAATTATTCGCTATATTCACTCTTGTTTTAGCTCAGTTTGTGTCTCTACTAACTCCTTCAGGTTTCAGCCTGCTACAGTGGTGGTGTTTAGGTGTCCAAAGCCAGAGCCTAGAATGTTTTATGAATTGCTCCTGGTCTAACTTTTATAGTTAGACCAGGAGATCAAGATCCTTCCACTGGGTGAACAATGATGGAAATGTTGGAATTTCAGCTTGAACATGGGCAGATGTCAGTTTAAGATTCTGAAGATCATTCCTAGAAAGCTTCAACAGATTCTGAGATGGTCAAGGAACCACCTTCGCTCAGTTGACCCTTATTACTGATATAAGAATATTCATTAGGGCAGCTTTAAGTTTGACTGCATTTGTTCCAAAACATGGACGATTACTCAGAAGACGTCTACTTACACTAATGCAAATGAGACTTTTCATGGACTTCTTATGAGATTGTCACTGACAGCCGGTCCAGCGTCTATAGATCGACCAGTTATACAAACTCACGACACAAACCTCCTTTCTGATGACATCTCCACTTAATGAGAAGGAGTTTAATGAGTCGACAGAAGGGAGGAAGGAAGGCGCGGGGTGAGGATGGGAGCTGGGAGAGAGATGACGGCTTTGAAAGTGACTCATCTCCACATTCATTACTGCTGTGTATGTGTGAGGCCTGAGGCAGGACGCAGACCCCCCCATCCACTCCCACAGGGGGACACTAATGACAAACATCCTGCTCCGTCTCATCTGCTTCTTATTCTCACTCTGCTTTATCCCACCGTCTCTCCCCTGCTGTTGTTACGACATAAAGCAAAGGGGCAGTCTGCAGATATGTTTCCTGCTTGCTGACAGAGACGCAGCCGTGCAACCCCCTTCACTTCCTTGTTGATAATAAATGAAGAGTGTTTGTGTGTGTGTGTGTGTTTGTGTTTGTTGCATATGAATTATTCAGCGGGCTGTTTATGTTGTGTAGGAAATAAGATTCAGAATCAAGTCTGTATCTGTGTCAAGCTGCTCGAAAGACAGAAAGACAAGGGAAGACCAGGGAAGGCTTCTGTCGCTCACTTTCCCTCTTCTTGTCACATCAGCTCCCGTTTATTTGATCTTTCTCAGCAACACTGAGAGGATGACCTGCATCCACACTGTGCACCGGCTGCTTGGAATTTTTTGATCATCAGAAAAAGTCGTGTGTTTTCATATGAAATCACAGCCACCTAAAACGTCACTGGTGCAGCCAGTTAGTTCAGAAGTTATGGCGCTGACTTGACTGCAGTGTTAATACTCCTGTATCTAAAAGGTGCACCACAAAACATCCACAATAAACACCAGACTAAATAAAGAACTGGCAGTGGGTAACCAGAAGTCAGGGGTGGGTAACGTTCATCATCTTATTACAATGCAGTAACAATCTTAACAATAATAACAACAACTAAAAAAGCACTCAGAGATCCAGACCTCCGCCAAGCAGCTTCAGTCCACCCCCAACACAATCTCCCAATGACAAAGTACCCTTAAAAAAAGTTGATTGTCCGATAATCGCCGTCACACCGTAGCACTGCTGTGGTTGAGCAGGCCGACACCCACCATATATGCAATACACTTTCCTACCACAAGGCGGCACAGCAAGGCTTTCTAACACTCCCAATGTTAAGGGGTCTTTTAAAAAATCCTGGATCCAGATGGTGATCCAGATCACTCCCAAAAGTTCATCATGTCTTCCTTGTCCCATTTCACACATTTCCTCAAAATTTCATCCAAATCCGTCCATAACTTTTTGAGTTATTTTGAACACAAACAAACAAACAAACAAAAGAACCAACGCCGGCAAAAAGATAACCTCCTTGGCGGAGGTAGTAAAGAACTGGCAATGGGTAACCAGAAATCTTATATATCTTACAATAATAACAATAATAATAATAATAATAATAATGCTGCATTTTATTTGTATGGCACTTTTCTGGGCACTCAAAGACACTTTACAAAAACAAACAATAGAATAACAAAAACAAACAATAGAATAGCAGGTATAAAAGCCTAAAAACAGTTAAACATTGCAGGTGAGTTTTTATGAGTGATCTGAATGATGGAGGTCTGAGCAGTCACAGATCTGTAGTGGGAGAGACTCCAGAGGGTGGGAGCAGCGGCAGAGAAAGGTCTGTCCTCCCAGGTTCGGTGCTTGGCTCTGGGTGGTGGGGCAAGGAGGTGAGCGCTGGAGGATCGGAGGTTGCAGGAAGGGGTGTGGGGGCTGGAGCAGGTCTGTGAGGTGGGGTGGTGGGCCTGGTGATGGAGGGCTTTGTGGGTGAGGAGATGGATTTTGAATCGCATGTTTGACAGGGAGCCAGTGGAGATTTAGGAGGACAGCGGTGATGGGGTGCAGTAGTCGAGTCTGGAGGTGATGAAGGCGTGGATGAGGGTTTCAGATGACCGGAGACGACATCATGTGTCCTGACTTTCATCTGGATGCCACTCTGGCGGGTACCAAACACCCAAACACCGCTGCAGACCAAACACATACTCAGCAGAACAATGTGCTCAGAGGCTGCTGGAGGAACCTGACGAAGAGCTCCAGGTGTTGACCCCCAGGTCCCAGTCTGGTCGAGACTCACTGGCATGTGCTGGAACAAGCCACAGAGGCTCCATGTCAGAACCGACAGGGCCAGAAGATTCCACTGAGATGTCCTGGAGCCCGACGCCACCGGACACCACCAGATGTCCCCTCAATATGCCTCGATAGGTCGGAGCAGTTCAGGCCGACACAATATTAAACACTAGACGAGTGAAATGATTCGTCTGTTCTCTACCTGTTGTCCTGTCTTCCCTCCACTTAATTGATTTCAATGTTGTGGCTGAAGGCTGTATTATATCCTATGTGTTTTTGGCAGAGATCAGCAGAAAGACATCTACTGGATGCACATTTGGCAGCAGCAACAGCCGGCGTATGTGAAGAGCTCCCTGTCAGCTTCG
This sequence comes from Dascyllus trimaculatus, assembly GCA_024666655.1. Taxonomy (NCBI): domain Eukaryota; kingdom Metazoa; phylum Chordata; class Actinopteri; family Pomacentridae; genus Dascyllus; species Dascyllus trimaculatus. Next base: position 32,908,011 of record CM045453.1, read on the forward strand.
GTGCAGTTTTCCATTCATTCTTCTTGGCAAAGCCGCTCAGCTCTGTCAGGTTGTAAGAGGATTGTGAGCTAGCAGTCCTGGTCTCTGACTCAGTCACCCAAGGACATCAACGCTGCTGTTTTGAAGCCAATTCTGAGTAGCTTTGGCTTTAAGCTTGGGGTCTAAACATGGCTTTCAGTCAAAGTGGTAACAGTCATGGCTTAACATCGAAGTCAGTGCAGAAGTATCTTAAAGTGTAATGCAGCTGATTGGCTCCCGGAAGGTGTCAGCTTTTTTGAAACACTGAGTCAATGCATTTGTTTTCCAACAGTGTGACGACGCCGCTCTGCTTGTGTAACGTTGTGCTGTGGAGGTTGCAAGCGGAGTCGTCGAGGCTGAAGCACCTTGGTTTGATGGCAATCAGGCACATCTGGGCCTGATAGTCCTCTCACTATAAATGTGCCCTGATGCTGCTGCTGCAAAGGAAGCTGGCTCCGGCACACCTGACACCACTCAGCAGCAGACAGCACCAGTTCTATTTGGTTTTCATTGCATTATTTTTGCATTTTTGTAAATAAAGCTCTTTTAACTTTTGAAAAACCACCTCTTTGTCTCCCTCAATGTTGCAGTCTTGAGCCGGGCTGTAACAAACAGTCACTGTGATGCCGTTTCACCAGTGAGGACGGCACCATCAAGTTGAAGCTTTATTGTTGAGTGGATGGGCTGCAGGGTTAGCAGCGTCGCCTCACAGCTAGAAGATCCCCGGTTCACATCCCGGTTAGACGCCTGGGATCTTTCTGAGTGGAGTTTGCATGTTCTCTCTGTGGGTTTCCTCCCACAGTCCAAAAACATGCTGAGGTTAATTGATTATTCTAAATTGCCCGTAGGTGTGAATGAGAGTGTGCTTGGTTGTCTCTATATGTAGCCCAGTGATAGACTGGTGACCTGTCCAGTGTGTCCCCTGTCTTCGCCCGAGTCGGCTGAGATAGCCTCCAGCCCCCCACGACCCTACAGAGGATTAAGTGGTGTATAGATGATGGATGGATGCAAATGAATGTTATGGTGGTGATGACTGAGTTGAGCTGATGCAGTTTGGGGATCAGCAGCAGCTCCGGACGCCCAAACGGCTTCCCATAGCAATGAAACACGGAGCGGCCGTAGCGGTTTTTTAAAGAACTGCGACAACAAGGACACCATCGTTGACCAAGCAACCCCCAAGTCGGCCTGTGAAGAGCCAGGAGAACGGAGTGGCAGGAGAACGGAGCCGCAATGTTGTGGCTGATTGGGGTAATTTGATTCACATGAGAACTTGGTTTAGTTCTTATACACTAAGCTTCTCTTGACGGGAACTGAATGTCCAAAATCCAGCTGTTAACAAATACTCAGTGACAGTGCAGCTGATTTCCTGCCTTTCAGTTCACAGAGCTTTACTTACATGGTGCTATGCTGGAAACGCCTGAATAAAAGAGAAAATAGCTGGAAATTCACACACACACAGGCACACAAAACCAGCCCAGACCCTCGCTGACACCTTTGGGCTTATCAGGGCTGTTAGCTGTCAATAAACGTGCGTCATAAAATCTATGCATGTACTCCCTGCGGCCGTTATTGTCGCTGATGTTGGTGTGGCGAGCTGCCACCGCAGTGACTTGTGGGACTCTGAGCCTGCAGCGCTGCTGATAGCCCGTGTTTGTGTGTACAGCAGTGTGTGTGTGTGAGAGAGAGAGAGGCAAGGTTGAGCGACACAGCAGAGAGAAAACACAAAAGAGCGAACGGAGAACCTGAAACTGCCTCCTGGCATCTTTTCTCGCTCAGACGAGGTCTCTTCAATCTGTCGACTGAAAGCGAAGAGGTGGAGCAGCGCTGTTATCTGCTGGCCTTCTATGTCAAACCAGCATGTGATAATCTAGTCTGATGGGTCTGTAAATGCAGCCCGTGATCCTTTAGGGGCTCCGAAACCTCTAAAAACTAACTTCTTAACTGCTACCGAAGGTCAGAAGCCTAACTGGGATTTCAAACTGTGCTGTCTCTCTGTGAGAAGTTTAACTGAGGATTCCTGCTAAAACATGAGCTTTGGTTTTACTGATGTAGTTATTAACTGTCCTATTCTGCATTATTCTGGTGTAGGCATTCTAAAAATAACACTGTAATAATAGAGTCAGACTTTCTCTTCATTTCATCTCTTTCTCATCTTCCCTGTTCCTCCCAAGCAGCCACGACAACACTGCCCTCCACTGGTGAAGCATCAGAGTGCAGAAGAGAACACAGCAAGCCTCGTTTCAGTTCAAAAGCATTTATTATTTTCCGCAGCACTACAAAGATTCCATCTTAAATTAAGGCTTGCAGAGTGACAAATATAAACCGTATGTACAGTGCATCGCTTTCATCAAGTAAACCCAACTCATCCGTTGTGTGAGAACAGCGCGTGTCCATCATGAAGCTACAACAGACTGCAGTTTGGTTTAGACCGTTCATTTTTCAAGTGGGTTCCAGGTACGTTTCTATACTCGAGGCCGAGCAAGTCAAGTTCAGCTTGAGACCAATCAGCCCCAAAAGCCAGTCTTCCACTCAGTCCCCTGCAGGGTGAGTCATCAGCCCAAACCAGTGCGGTGGATCTCAGTGTGGCGTCAGGAGGAGCTCCAGCAGGGAGGGGTCCCCACAGAGGGAGGCAAATATACAGTAAAACAGTAAAGCACGATAATAAATGATCTGGTTTGCTTCTATTAGGCAAAGCTGAGTTTAGTATGAACACAGTTGCGGCCACCACCTGTAAGTTATCCCAACATATAACATGTGAAATGACTGTTGCGTCTTATCTTGTCTTTGGAAATGAAGATAGGTATAAATATTAAACCTAAAAGTAAAATCTTATGAGGCCATATGTGGCTTCATGTGATGATGTGTCGGCCAGGTGTGGCGCTGAGTCAGGATGTGTCTTAAATATGGAGAGCAGCAGTTATTCAAAACACATCAAGCAAAAAAGAATCTGTGCAAATGTCCCATCTAAGCGGTGCAGCTAAGATCTAAAACATTTCACACTCAGTCTTATTACTCATTCTTATTTCCAGCCCTTTCATTGGTCTCATGTCGTGAATCATGTTGGTCTGGGTTTGAGTTTTATTGCAAATCGAGGGTTTAACAGCTGACGTTTGGACTCTTCGGGCCTCTTTCATTTGAAGACTCCTGAGGACCTCCTGCTCTCCTCAGCTGATGCTTCTCCTCTTTTTGCCGTGGATCGTTAACACTCAGGTTTTTGGGGTAAAGTTCAGCCTGAATCGTCTCCGCTGTTCTCGGATCCTCCCTTCAGGTTCTCCTCCGCTCCCTCCGCCGTGCCGCTGTCCGACTCCTCCTCTATGGTGAAGCGCGTGTCCGCGGAGGAGCACAGGGAGCTGATGCTGCTCTGCTCCGTGCACAGCGCGCACGCCAGCGGAGAAGGCAGCGCGCCCTCGTAGTGGAGGTGTCCTAAGTGGTTGCCGTGGTTACTGCAGAAAGGCAGGGACACCTGCACCGAGGGCAGCACCGACACAGTGGCGGGGAAGGTGAGGCTGTGCTTTCTGGGCAGCGCGCCCCACTCCCGCTGCTCCTCCTCGTGCACGAGGCGCGTGAAGATGTTGATCCTCCTCTTCTCCCTCCTCTTAGAGCGAAAGTAGCCCAGCATTATGCCACAGAGGAAGACTCCGTAGAAACACATGACGATTAATATGTACAGGTACGCGTTGCCGTTGCTTTTGTCTGCCTGGGAGTCTGCGGTGCTCTGAGTGTGCAGGCGTTTGGGTGAAGCTGTGGAGTTTTCCAAGTGCTCCATGTTTTAGTGCGGATCTAGTTGGGGATCTAGAAAGCGCGCTGAAAAAGATGAAAAGATACATTTGTAAATATAGGGGTTTTTTGGCACCTTTACGCACGCTTTACGCACGTTTTACGCACGCTTTACGCACCAGGATAGGCTTTCAATAAGTGGAATTATAAATACAAGTTACTATAAAAATGATGAAAAACAATTCATTTTTTATGTGTAACTTATAAAAAATATCGTTACAGACATATGGAACCATTTTCATTCAAATTAATAATTAGTGCTGCCAGAACATTCAGTGAATTTCATTCAGTCTTCTGAGTTAATGGATCATTACACTTATTTCTATTTTCATATCAAACTTCCTATAAGCCTAGTTGAACTTTCTTTACAAAAATATATTGTGCAGTTTATTTTGAATTTATTCTATTGAGTTATCTTGTATTCAGGCATTTCTTTTGTTTTGCTTTAAATAAAACTTTCCAAAAGTTAAGAAAAACTCGCCAAAAGTCTGCAAATATACATTTAGTTCATATAAAACTAAACTCTGTAGAAACATTAACAATGTCATGATTTGTCAACTCACCAAACTGAAGAGCTATGTCTCATGTGAAAGTATCTCAAAGTACCACTTGTGTCGTCCCGCAGCTCTTCTGGAGTTTGGCAGAACTTCCAAATGGACAAACTTATTTATACAGAGACCCCGGAGTGTCATCACGAGTCACGTGACAGGGGCTGATTGTAAGATGAGCCTTGTGTCTACAGAGGCCATGAAAGGACGCTATGTCAAAAAAGAAAAAAAAAGGGTACATGTTTTAACATCGCTCACACCTCTGGGGGATTGTTGTGATATCATCACATGCTCATGAGTATATTCAACTTACTAACTTCATCGATAAGAATAAGATCACATCTCCAGAGTCCGGCAGAAAGAGGCCACGAGGGAACGGGATGGAAAAATACTTTAAAAGAGAAAACTGGAAATAAAAATGTGAATTTTTCATAGAATTGGCTGCTGACACTCTCTCATTATGCGTCACTGCAGCAGCCTCCTTATTTTCCATCAAGCTTCTGTTGTGGGACTCAGACAATAAATACATCTACTCCCTTTATTTCAACATAAAAACGTGTTTTTCATCACAGGGGATCTTCAACTAGTAACTTTAAATAATGTAAGAAAGTGAGAAGCACCACATCTCGTTCTGAAATGTGTCACAGAGGAGGTTGAAAGTAACATTAAAAGGAAAACAGTTCAATAACAGAAGCTGTAAACATGAAACTGACATGTCACATATTAGCACGCCGCAGCTGTTACACATCCTCTGTTCATTTGGAGTCGTGGCCCAACATTCACTCATTTAGCTCTGCTGTCGGTTATTTAATCTGCACTTAGAATCCAAATCAAACAGATCAACTGCAGCTACTGCTACCGGAAATTTTGCTTGATTACTTTCACTGCAAACGTCTTTAAGCTCGGATGTTGGAAGTAACATGAACAAGGAACAACCCTGCAGCTAACAAATGCACAGAACAGCAGCTTTGCCACGTTTCACCAGGAGGAAAAGCTCCAACAGCCCAAATAAACATGAAGCAGACAGGCAGCAGACGTCCTCTTGATCTCTCATTTCCACTCCCGTTAGCATCTCATTGAACCGCTCATGGTTCTTCCCTGTATTCATCAAGGGCGGCTCCGTTTCTTTCAAAGCAGGATGGATCGGTGGCTGATGTTTAATTCAATAGTCCGACTGAACTCCACCCATCGTCACAGCCGAGGTTCGGCCTGCCAGCGCCGGAAATTTACACCTCGGGACCGTCATGACTGCTGAGCATTAATGGACAAATTGAATTATGTCCCAATTAGTCATTACTAATATTGAATCAGTGAAGGCTGATTTCACTCTTTAGCCGACGTTCAGACGTAAATTAATGTCATCATCCGTCTGTCTTCTGGTGACACGCATTGATTTCACACCCACTGAGTCTGGTGTGCTCCATACTGAAGAATTACAGCACTTAATACCTTCAATTTAATTAGTCAGACCGTAGCAGAAATAAAACGCTCTCACACGTAGACCAGACACAATCTTTATTTACTTCATTTCAGTATTTTTCTTCAAAGGCAAATTACAAATAAATAGTCGGATGCACTTATGTTACAAGGCAGGCCCTCAGACAGAGAGGGAGTGGAGCTCCAGGACGGGTCTACGGTAACGAAGCTGAAGTTAAAATAGAGACTATGCATCTGCTTCCTCCGCATACGAACACGTGTGATTAGGGAGGGACATCAAATTGAAAATCGATCAGGAATTACGAAGGCGTTACAAAAAAAAGGCAACAGGTGTCACACAGTGAGGGTTTGTGTTTGTGTCGCGCGGCGAGCCTCGACACACTCCGTCGTCCTCGAGCAAATGACACCAAGTATGTGACAAAATCAACACCACCCAGAGGAAACTGCTCAAAGTTTGCTCTTCTATAGCTCAGGAGACAAACTGTGATTCTCATTTCAGCTTTGTTTTAGTTTGGATTTTGTCTGATGTGATTCTTTTAAATGTCACCAGGAGATGAAGGTGAGAAAGGAGGAGAACGATGAGCAACAGGAGCCATACTGGAGCATGCTGCCATACAAGGCGCTAATCTACCATTGGGAGCAGCTTGGGGTTCAGCGTCTTGCCCAAAGACACTTCGGCATGTGGAGGGGCCGAGGATCGAACCGCCAACCTTGCGATCAGTGGACAACCTGCTCTACCACCTGAGCCACAGCCGCCCACAAGTGAGCCACATGTGAGCTGAATATGAGCTTTACTTGATATAAATATAACCCAACCACTGTCTTGAAATGTACTGAGAGGTCTTCCTAATATGATGTCTAACCTATTATGTGTACATCGATCAGGCATAACATCATGACCACCTGCCTAATACTGTGTTGGTTCCCCTTGTGTGGTCCGAAATGCTCTGAACCATTAGGCGTGGACAAGATTTTGATGGTTTTGAATCTTTTTGTGGTAATTTCATGTCTCTTTGTGTTGATTTAGCATCTTTATGTGATAATTTTGCATCTTTTTTGTGACTTTGCATCTATTCGTGGTGATTTTGTGTCCGTCTGTGGTGATTTAGCACAATTTTGTGTTGACTTAGCATCTTTTTATAGTAATTTTGCACATTTTTTCATTGATTTTGCATCTTTTTGTAGCAATTTTGTGTCTTTTTGTGTTGATTTAGCATCTTTATGTGATAATTTTGCATCATTTCTTGGTAATTTCTTGGACCTCTCAGGGGGTCCTATGGGGTCTGGAACCACTGGATCCTTTGGTTACTCTGTCTTGTGCAGTGGGGCCTCTGTCAATCCAACTTGTTCCACTGCATCCTGTTGATGCTTGATCAGAATGGGCTGTAGGAAGTCTGGAGGTCACATCAACATGTTGGCCCATTGTCATGTTCCTCCACATGTTCCTGATTGGTTGGTGTTGTTTCCATGTGGTGGGGTGCATTTTCATCCAGTGACATTTGGGATTTCTATTAGCATGAGGGAGTGTGTTTGTTGTGGGACAATGTTTATTTGGGTGTCTAAGTCTGATCAAGGTTTTCTATCAGAACACCTCATAGTACCAATATGATCAATGTTATTCACTTCACCTGTTAGTGGTCATGATGTTGTGGCTGATCGGTGTACATATAAAGCCGTCAGTCGAAGTTGGGAATTAAGTCTGACTCTTGTTGCTGATTGTTTTCCTCCTTTCTCACCTTGACCTCCTGGTGAATATCAGCTAAAATAAGCCTAAAATAAGAATCACTATTTTGTCTCCAAGCTGTGGAGGAGCAAACTTTGAGCAGTCAGATTCTCCACTGGGGAGCCACACTCACAAAAGACGGCCTTTACGAAAGTGTGCTTAGAAATGATGCATTTTCATATTGCACTGATTCATCAACCATGATTACACAGTAATTTCATCGGTAATACAAGCCTGTAAACGTGCATTCTTGTGCACACTGTGGTCCGCGCACATAGAAAAGTACACTCAGTCGGTGTAGGGAAGACTAAACAACAGTGCACTTCGTTTAAAATAAGTAGTTTCAATCGAGTCGACAACCTCCGTGTTAGACTGAAAGATAAAAATCATTAGAGCAGTTAAGAGCTGATTATTTTTCACCAACCTGCTTCGTTTGCCCTCAAATGACTTTGTGCTTTTGGTATCAAGATGTGCTGATGAGAGAGAGACGCCCCACGAGCCCGGGTGGGTGGGAGACAAAATAAACGGCGGACAGAACTCAAAACAAGTCAAAGACGAGAAGAAAAGAAGACGCTAACCCTCTCCTGACCGGCAGGAAATGAGAAATGAGGGCGAGAACGAAGCTTTACGTGAAAAAGATTAGAAGAGAATCGAAAAGAACTGATCTAGAGACACGCATACGTTAAGTCTAGCGTCCTGTGGCTGAGCACAGAGCAACAAACCGACCTGAGATTCTGCTGTGGCACTCAGACGAGAGTTCAACGTCAGCTAACTGTTTCATAACTCACACCTGGAACAATAGAGATCCACACACCTGGATGAGGAAACGAGGCAGGAGTGGACAGGGATGAGGCGTGTTTTCTTTCTCAGCCTGTCTTTTCTCACAGATTCGAGTAAAACCTGCTTCATGGTGACACTGGTTTACCTCTGAGGCCTTAGTAACGTTAAGATTCATGGAGGGGGGTGGGGGTGGGGGGGCACTGAGAGAGTCAAGTGTTGGTTTGGTCTGAGCTCTGAGGATCAACAGTGTGTCGGTCCTCGTCACTTCCCGCCGTACATCCTCTCTATGTCGTCCTGGTAGTGGGTTTTCAGCTCCTTGCGTTTGAGCTTGAATGCGTCAGTCACTAGTCCCGTCTCCGGGGTCCAGGGTTCTGGGCTCAAGCGGATCTTGCGAGGGATCTCAAAGCGCTCTAACTGGGCTACAGAAAAGGAATAAGAAGAAACATCAACTTGGTAATGGAGCTTAATGGGGCTTCAGGCCGAAGCTCGACCTGTTCTCACCTGCTAGTGCAGCCTCAGTGATGACCTTCAGGACCAGCTCCTCCATGGCTTTGATGTTGCACAGCTCCTCCCACGACCCTCGGATGCTGTACTGGTCAGCCAGAGCCAGCAGCTGCTTCTGATTGGGCACCACGAAGCCAATCACGTACGTCTCATCGCTGCAGAGCAGGAAGAGGAGAGGCGGAGGTGTCAGCAGGGAAGGAAAACAGAGCGAAAGTGGAGCATCTGAGCGCTGGGCCGAATAAGGTGACGGTGAGATGCTCAGCCGTATAAGGAGACGGAAAGAAAACACGCCTGAGCGGAGCGTGGACCGACTGTAAATCCCTGAGAAAACAGCATCTGTTGCTCTGCGACACAGAACCGAATAAACATGTCGGGCTGCAGAAATATGCTCAGAATGCGAGTCAGAAAGGCCGAACATGTTTGGAGACTTGGGAACCCTCTAGACCAGATGGAATGTGTTTTAATGATGATAATAACTTCATTTGTCAGCGGTTTAAAACAAGACACATGTCAAATTAAATTCAACAAAAATACACATGCAATAAAAACAAAGATAAAAGAGCTGAATCAGTTCAAGACAACATCTTTTTGTAGCACATCTAAGACGCACCAGAGAGTCTTCTAGGAAAAAGGAGTATGAATGTTCCCTAACAAGACCTGGTGGTGTTAGTACCTCCACCAAGGAGGTCATGTTTTTGCCGGCGTTGGTTTGTTTGTTTGTGTTCAAAATAACTCGAAAAGTAATGGACGGATTTGGATGAAATTCAGGAAATGTGTGAAATGGGACAAGAAACACATAATGAAATTTTGGGAGTGATCCAGATCACCGTCTGGATCCAGGACTTTTTTTTTTAAATTTAAGGATACTCTGTCATTGGTAGATTGTGTTTGGGGTGGACTGAAGCTGCTTGGTGGAGGTCTGTGCTCTCTGAGTGCTTTTCTACTTTTATTTTTATCTACCCAAAGTTGAAACTCTGTGCTATTGGAAACCATTTTGAGTTTCTGATACCAGAGTTGGGAGGTCCACGTACTAGAATACTAGAACCACGGCGACGTTCTACAGCCTCGGTGGCGCTCAGCAATGCTTGGCAGCACCCGGCGAGGCTGTAGTACTATTCCAATATCAAAATTATCATCCAAACACCACCACAACCAACCAATATTCGGATATTCCTATATTGGGGACCAGCCCTAATATATACGTCTATAAAGCAGGTAAGCTACCATACTGTTGGTTAGCTAACTTAGCCACTCTAGGCTACTTGGAACTACACCGTACTTGGCCTTAAGGTCAGCCTTATTTCATCTTGCTCACACCTCCTGCTGCTTATTTCTTGTCACAAAGCTGTAAATTGGGACGTCTTGTTAAAACGAAGTAGTTGTTTTTGACATAGAGCTGTTTGTCCTCAAACGCAGCTGCAACAGAAGTCCTGTTTAGCAAAATCAAACCAAATTCTCCAGAGGAACATTTCCGGTTTTATCCTACTTATTTCATCCACTGAGCATCCTCCAGTTAATGTGTTCAGAATAAAGAACCAACATATATTTCTGTGCAGTGTTGATTTCACCGGACGACACAATGATACTTGGTCATTGGTAGATTGTGTTGGGGTGGACTGAAGCTGCTTGGTGGAGGTCTGAGCTCTATGAGGGCTTTTCTAGTTGGAGGTGTGATTATACCGCAGCAATTTAGCACAAAATAGGGAACAGGAGCAACGATTTCCATAAAAGCAAACTATTTTCTATTTTGTTTTGGTGTCTACCAACGTCTGACCAAATGACGGTCAAGGCGAGCGTCTTCAACCATTTAGTGAAGGATGTTCGCCAAAGTCAAGCCACGTCTCCCTCGTGGGGACTTTGAGGGAGTCATTCACGCTCTGATCACGACCAGGCTGGACTACTGTAATTCTTTGTATGGCCTCGATCAGTCGTCTCTCTGTCGGCTGCAGTCGATCCAAAATGGTGCCGCTTGGCTTTTAACTGGGACCAGAAAGTGGAATCATGTAACCCCGGTCTTGGCATTGCTCCACTGGCTTCCTGTTAGGGTAGTTTTTAAGGTTTTATTTCCTGTTTTTAAAGTTTCACATGAGTTGGCCCCCCGTTATTTAGCAGACCCTATTCAGGTCCACAAACCTTTTAAAGAACTGAGGTCATCCAGTTAAGTGGTCCCGGAGGTCCCCAGATCCAGGACTAAAGGTGACCGAGCCTTTTGAGTGGCAGCCCCTAAACTACTGCTGGACATTCGAGCTGCTTGGACTACTGAACCCTTTAAGTCCCGGCTGAAGACCCACCTTCACTCCGTGGCTTTCAGCTTGGTTGGGCGCTGACATCCGGGCTGCATATATTGTGTTTTTTCATTGTATGTTCATGTATGTTCCTTTTGCAGGTCTGTAAAGCACTTTGGCCAACCTTGGTTGTTTTTAAATGCACTACATAAATAAAACTGACCTTTTATTCGTCGGCTGCTCAACTTATTTCACTATTAAAACTCAAAACAATGAACTCGAAAGCTGGCAGAGAGCAAAGACCGTGGGAAAGAGCTCCGAAGTGCAAAAACCCTCCAGTGTGACTAAACATTTTCGGCGTTCACACTCAAGGCTCTGACATTTAACACGTCTTTTTCTTCCCTCGTTGCGTTCTGCTCGCCATCGCAGGCTGTCTGTTTACTCTGCTGCTACGTTAAACCGTCCTGCTGTACCCCGCACTCAGACTCACAGGTGTTTCTACAGTTTCAGACCTGTAAGATTCTATTTCAGCTTTATGTTGTGTGTACAAGCTGAGCACTGCATGTACATGTGGCATTCGCTGGTTTAGCCGGGTCATTTTTTAAGTTATCGTCTCCAGCTACACGATGACATTCCACCTTTGAGTCAATCCATGCCAACTCACCGAGGGCCTCCCAGTTGAGCTCATGGATTTTCTTGAAAAATTCAAGCAGAAACTTCTACCTAAACCGCGGAACCTCGCAAAACCTCACAGCTCGACCCCAAGGGATTTATTTCAAGAGAATCCATGACCTCAGCTGGGAGGCCTTGGGCGAGTTGGCGTGGAATGACTCCATTGTTTATTCCAGATGTTTGCTTTAATCAGTAGCGACGCGTGCAGTTCGCCGGATCAATAAACTCCCGTCGTGTCACCTCCAATCACACACACCTGTTGGCGTAGGCACAGATGTTGTCGATCAGAGGGCAGTTCTTCAGCATGGCCTCCACCTTCCCCAGGGAGACGTACTCTCCCGCCTGCAGCTTCACCAAGTCTTTCTTACGATCTGGAAACACAGCAGAGTCAGGAGCAGCGTGCGTGAACACGTGGATGCAGACGTGTGCATGTAGATGTGTGCGTATCTCGGAAAGAAGGCAGGAAGTGGGGGAAGGAGCCATTTTTCTACTGAGCTGCGTATCTGATCATCTAGATAAAAGTAAGAAGCTGGGAGGATCCGGCTCAGAGAAACAGGACTAAAGGGACACAGTGCCGACATGCTGTGCTTCTGATATAGCAGCATCCAAACTAGGAGACACTTCCTAGAGTGGGAATCTGCACCTGCACACTACATCCTCACCGATTATCTTGAGGCACCCGTCCTCCTGAAACTCCCCAATGTCCCCCGTACAGAACCACCGCTGGCCGTTTTCATCCGCAAAGAAGTCCTCCTGGTTCTTGGCCTCCTTTTTGTAGTATCCCATGGTTACGTTGGGTCCGCCAATGAGGATCTCTCCTCTCGGATGGGGCTTGTCGGTGCTGCGGTAGCCACCTGAAAGCACAGTAAATGGATTGAAAATGAAAACTGCACCAAAACCAAGTTTCATTTCTCCATAATCGTTTTGTTGAGTTTAAAAAAAAACAGACTGTGTGTTTACTTTGAATCCTATTTCTGCTCTGCAAGCCTAGCGAGCCATAAACTCAACTCGATAAGTATCAAGATTTAACAGAGCGCCATAAAAATGAGTTACGATTCCCTGACGGAGGAAGATGGAAGTTGTAGAGGAGTGTGGAGAAAAGCGGTTTGCTTTCCTTACAAGGTTATGGAGTTTCTACAGGCCTGAGGTGACACCCTCACGAGGCTGGGAAATGTGGAAATGGATGGAGGACGGACGGCTGAACTCAGAAGTGTTTGTGTGCATGGGATGACACATAAGAAAAAACGTGATGCATGTCGTGGTGCATCCATGTGACGCTGTGCATCCCATCATGCGGACTGTGTGCGGCGCCTCACTCACCCTCCACCCAGTCTTTGAGCTTGATCTCACAGCAGACCAGCGGTCCTCCCACTCTCCCAGTGCTGTAATCCCACACTGGAACAGACAACACACCCACACATGATCAGGAAGCCCACTAAGCATCAAGGCACGACATTTATCGCCATGGCAACATGACCTCGCTTGCTCCTTTGCCATGGAAACCTCCTCCCAGAGGAACGCTCACAAGTTACACAGTGTTTTCTGGCTCCAGTGACCGCAGTGGATATGATGGGCAGCGGGCAGCTCTGTTGGGTCCGCCTGCCTGGGAAAAGGCTAATAACATTTTTATTATTTGACTAAAGTGTTGGCAGTGAAAGCCAGTAGATCAGCTGAATTGTTGAAAACAGATTACTGGAACAGGCATCACCACCGCAGATATGAGAGGCATTCATTTACGCGCATTAAGCTGTAAGGAAAGCCTTTATTCTTCTGCTGGAGACGTTCATCTTTACTCATTTTACAAAACAGGATTAGCTTAAACTTTCACATCCACTAGTCTGGAAGTTTCACAACAGGCTGAACATTTGATGCTAACCGGGTTCTCAGCGATGTTGTTTTTTCCAAAACAGATAACCTCATCCCTCCTCTGTTTACCGACGCCCACGCACAGTAGATCTACTAATTATTCTCCTCATCTATTTTTCCGTCCGCCGGTAAAACGCTCCTTCCCATCTCATGTCCTCCCACTGCCTCACCGCCGCTTTCAGGTTGCGGGAGATTCATCTTCTGAGTAATTTTCCACAATCGCTCAACATTGTGATGCTTTTCCTGCTAACGAATCTTCATTGGGAACTAATTACTGTTCTAATTTATTTAGACGCAAAGCAGCTGCTACTGCTGATGTGCTGCTGTCAGGGCTGCACGGTCAGCAGTAGAAACAGAAGTAGAATAGAAGTTTTGCTGCTCGATACAGAGAGAAAACCTGCACAGATCTGATTTTTTATGACTGATCTACAAGAGAATGCTGTCTGATAGAACCTTGTTTGATCCAATTCAAGGCTTCTTGGATACACAGACATATAACTTAATGCAAAGGCAATTGGATGGAAATATTTCAGCTACAGAAAGGCTAATGTGGACTAAAAACAGCTTTTCTGTCGACGGGAGCCCGGAGTACACGAGGCAACACAACTAATTTGTCTGACGTTTTAAATGAGCACCACAGAGATCTGTCAAAGCAGCAAAAAACTATTCTGGATGTCTTCGCTTGTAACACACCATTTTTTGATCCCCTTTAAAATCACTTTAATCACTCTAGAACGACTAATTCTTTCCAAATAGTTATAAAAATCATCTGGTGAAGTAATAAACATAGCAGAAAAACTAAATGCCTTTTTTTCCTAATATCATGCAGCCCTTGTTGCTGTCCTCTCAGACTCCAGTCGCCCTAGCAGCTATCAAAATGCAATGACAATGCTAGCATGTGTGACGGCCAAGGAGGTGTCCTTTGATTGGTGGGCTGGATTTCTCCCTGTTCCTGTTTGCAGGAAGCTGGGCGGTTCCCAAAAAGAAGGTGTCATCATTGAGGCCATAGACATATATACGTAGACGCCGCGTTGACTGCTGCTGCCGATTGGAGCCAACGTGCCTACGCGGTGGCCATCTTGGTACAGTGCCACTCGCCCCTACAGTGCATTACGTCTATAGAGGAATGACATGTCTGCACTATAAAAGTGATCATAAATCCATCAGTTGTCAACATATATTGTTTGTTACAAACGTCAGACATGGAGGACGGACAGGCCGACATAAATAGAACAAAAGCATCCAAGCATCCTGTGTCAAAGCTACATGTGTGACGTTTTTAACAAACCAAACCGTTTGGAAATCGGTTGAAGATTCAGTGAATAATTCTACTTTAAGATTGTGGAGTACCTCTTACCTCCATAGACTTACATTCACTCCCCCCTCTGCTAGCCCTGTACCAAGATGGCGGAGCTTTAGGCACGTCCCTCCACAGTCAATGCGGCATCTATGTATATATGTCTATGATTGAGGCAACCAGGTCCACCTGTGGCTCTTTAAAAGGGCCTGATTGCTGCCTCCTCACTCTCTGCTCCTCTCCTGCCCTGGCCACCAGCTGACTCCTCTTTAGTTTGGTTTGCTTACTCTACACATGCACTCACCACCTGCACTTCCAACACAATCGCACACACGCTGACTTACACTTACACGTTATCTTTATTTAATAAATATTGTTAAACCGTTGCTTTTGGTGTGGTCTCCCTCTTTGTTGCTACTTTTTGAGCCAGAGTAGTAACACATGCTAATGCTTGATAGGCATCATGCTTATTGCTACTGCTGGCAGTGTAACCTCTGCAAATAAAGACTGAACTTCACACCGAGATAAAACTGCTGCTGTCTAATTCAACTCTCCTGCAACAAACCCTGTCTTTGAATTAACGGTATGATCGTTACGTAGAGGGATATCTGCTCCTCATTTGTATGAATGGGGCTGGTAACATAACAGAAACACCGTTAGGAGGTCTGCAAACTGCATTATCAAACAGTTCAATCAACACACAGAACAAAAAACAATTAGATTTTTTGTGTGACCTAATGAAGAGTGTAGTTTTGCAAATGTTCGATCATAAATTAAATTAGTTAACTGAGAATGTTGATCTGATGATGGTGCTAGATGAAAAGCCATGAATGATGATGGAAGGTATTTGATACATGTATATACTGTGTCTCCCTGTGAAGCCGTCTTCCCGTCTTACATTCACTAATGGTTCCAGCGCCGCAGGTCTCCGTCAGGCCGTATCCTTGACCCACTGGACAGCAGAAACACACGTTCATGAAGCGCTGCGTGGCTGCAGACAGCGGCGCTCCACCTGATAACAAGACTCGCGTCCGACCTCCCAGCAGAGAGCGGACTTTCCTGAACACCAACCTGGACGGACGTCGGAGGCAGGACGTGAGAGAAACGACTTTTAAAAAACACTCCTCAAGACTCTGCAGCTCATCTGCATACCTGTCACACAGTGGTGTGCTGTAACCTTTGGCAAGTTGCTCCAGCTTGTAGTTGTAGGCCAGAATGAAGAGTGTTCTCTGGACGCAGTTCATCTCCTCCACCTTGGTCATCACGTTCTTGTAGATGCGGTCCATGATCTCCTGGAGCGAGGAGGTGGGAGAGGTAGGAGGTTAGATAGAGGGAAAGAATAACGAGGAAACTGTAAGAGCAGCAGGGCAACATGTGAGAGGAATATGAAGACAAATTGAAGATACTTTTAAGGAGACAAATACACAGATGGAAGGAGTCATTATGCATCAATCAGCCACAACATCCTGACCACTGACAGGTGAAGGGAAGACCATTGAACTTATTGGTACTATGTGGTGTTCTGATGGAAAACCTTACACAACAAACACACTCCCTCACGCTAATGGAAATCCCAAATGTCACTGGATGAAAATGCACCCCACCACATGGCAACAACATCAACCAATCAGGAACATGTTGAGGAACATGACAATGGTCCAACATGTTGATGTGACCTCCAGACTTCCTACAGCCCATTCTGATCAAGCATCAACAGGATGCAGTGGAACAAGTTGGATTGACAGAGGCCCCACTGGACAAGCCAGAGTACCCAAAGGATCCAGTGCCAACATCCTGGTTCCAGACCCCATAGGACACCCTGAGAGGTCCTCTGGTCCAATGGTTCAGAGCATCTTGGACCACATAAGGGGACCAACACAATATTAGGCAGGTGGTCATGAAGTGAAGCCTGATTGTAAACGGCTTTTACCGCGGATAGAAACGACTTCGACACTCAAGGCAATAGGAAATGATGAATGTGGATATGAGGTGTGTCACAGTCTGTACCTTCACTACAGCTCCTAATACAGGAGTCGGTGAAGGCTCTGTCTATATACAGCTTAGATTCTGCTAGACTCTTGGAAAACCAAGGATGAAGGCAGAACCATGTGGGATAGTTCTTAGAATCATGGTTTGTTTTCCGTTGCCCAAAAATTCTTTTTATGCAACAGTTTGAAAAAAACTGAAACTAAGCCTGCAGACGCTGCTCTGGGGCGGACTAACTGGAACACCACAACAGTCTATTAAAAGCTCGTAAAATACAACCGAAACACGGAGAAGAGAGCAACATTGTCTAAATACACGTCCAAGTGAAGTGAAACAAATGAGCACAATGTGGAACATGTGTGCTCCCTGACTCTCATTGTGTAACGGCAACGCTCCCCAACGGACGGCAAACAGTGAGTGACCTACAAAACCAGAGGAATCCACAAGAGTGAATGTTCAGGGTGGTTAAACGAAAAGCATGAGAAAACTGCAGCAATGAAATGAAACTCCAGCTAACTGTGTCAAGCTGTTAGACGTGGTATGATGATAAAGCAGACGTAAAAAAAAAAAATGGGCAAGAATTGTGCAACATTCAAGATGTTACTGTAAGTTTGGCGCAACTTACAGTAACCAGTGCTTCCATATGGCCACTCATAGCGTTTCCTGAGAATTTCATCTTTAGGCTGTTTGATTGCGATATCAATAGCAATGTGTTTGGTCACAGCAGGCAGCTGCTTCCGGTGAGAATTTTCTAAAGAAGCCACTCGACTTCCTCCATGGCAGTTAGAAACTAGCTGGTGAACCTCGTAGTTTCAGTCGTAGAGTCTGGACTTAGCTTGAGTTTCTCCGAGACATTTCACCTCTCATCAAAGAGGCTTCATCAGTTCTAAACTGCCTGGTTGGGAGTTCCAGATTTTTATACTCTTCAGGAGCCTTTAACACTATTAAAGCTTCAGTCTGCTGGATGTGTGATGTAAATCCCCTCATGATGCAAGTCGTTAGGTCCTTCCCTCTCACAGTGGGGTTCGTTAAGGCCCAGGTGTGAATGGGTTCTGTTCTTCCTGGGTAGAGAATGTAATACTGGATTGTAAACAGGTGAGAGGTGACGTCTCAGGCCTCCCCCTCTGTTTGATGAAGGTTTTTCCAGTTTAACATAGTCCTATCGTGAGAGGGAATGACCTAACAACTCGCGTTATGAGTGGAGGGGCATCACACACCCAGTAGACTGAAGCTCCAATAGCGTTAATGACTCCTGAGAGAGTATAAAAATCTGGAACTCCCAGCCAGTCAGTTTAGAACCGATGAGAGGTGAAACGTCTTCGAGAAACTCAAACGTCCAGACGCAACGACTGAAACTACAAGGATAACCATGACCTGGATGACAGAGAATCTTCACAGACTAGCTGGCGAACACAGTAATCCTATATTGGTTGTCCGTTTAATAGCCGAGAGGAGCTGGTGGAAATCAAAAACAAGAGCTGAAAGACAGTGAATGCTCACATTTCTCTGAAAACGGTTGCAAACGGTGAGCGGTCTGTACTTACATAGCTCTTTTCTACGTTAGCATGACCTTAAAGTGCTTAAAATGCTTCTTATTCACACGCCATTGGTGGTAGAACTGCAGTGACGGATGCTCACCTTCCATTGGGAGCAACTTCGGGTTCAGTGTTTTGTCTTGTATAATATTTATATTTTTGTTTCTGTAGTGGTTTTAGTTTTTCTAGCGTGAGTTGATCGGTTCTTCTTGTCCAAAACGTTTCATTGCATAGCTGACTGTGTGTTAACTGAATCTAAATCTAAACAAGCAGCTGTTTGCAGACATTAACATACACACTTGTTAAAATAAGGCTACTGCAAGTTTACAGCTGCATTCATTGACTTTCGGCCACCACATATTACCGGCTGATGTCTGGCCAACAATGTCAGCATCAAATATCAAATCAGGAAGACACAGGAAGCAAGTTTATTTCTACAGCACATTTCAGCGACAAGGTGATTCAAAGTGCTTCACAAAGACATTAAAACATGATTCAAAAAGAAGTTAAAATATGAGGACGTTTTAAAATTTAAACGCAAAAGTTCCAGATAAGAGAAAAGTTAAAGAACACACAGTTGCAATTAATACATAATCAATAACACATGAATAATAATCAATTAGAATAAAGTAAAAGAGAAGATTGTTTGTTCTATGCACAGCTAAACTAAACCATTTTCAGCCTGGACTTAAACACTGTCAGAGTGGAGGCCTGTCTCACGTTATCAGGAAGACTGTTCCAGAGTTTAGCTGCATGGAACTGAAATGCAGATTCACCATGTTTAGTTCTGACTCTGGTCACCAGCAGAAGACCTGGTCCCTGAGGTTCTCAAGGTCCGAGGTGGTTCATATGGGACCAACATGTCGGAGATGTACTTTGAGAGACTTCAACACAACCAGAGCTGCTTTAAAGTCTCTTCTCTGAGCGACAGGAAGCTCAGTGCAGAGACCTGAGCACAGGACTAATGTGGTCGTACTTCCTGGTTCTAATCTGGACCCGAGCAGCAGCGTTCTGAATGTACTGCAGCTGTCTAGAGAGTCCAGTGAGAAGGCCGTTATAGTGGTCTAACCTGCTGGAGATAAATGCATAGATAAGTCTCTCCAGGTCTGGTTTAGACAGTAGACCTTCGATTCTAGCAATGTTTTTAAGATGGTAAAAGGATAATGATGTTACTGATTTAATGTGACTGTCTGAGTCCATTGTTACCCCTAAATTTCTATCCGGATTTTTAGGTTTTAAAGAGATTCAAGATGACTCCTGACTCTTTCTCTTGGTTTTTGTGGGCCAAAGACAACAACCTCAGTCTTGTCTGAATTTAGTTGGAAGAAGTTGTTTTGCATCCACACAGTGATCTGTTGGAGGCAGTGGCAAAGTGAATCCACGGGCCCATGTTCACCTGCTGTCAGCGAGATGTAAATCAGAGTGTCATCTGCATAATTGTGATAGGACACATTATTGCGTATTAACTGGCCGAGGGGCAGCATGTAAAGACTGAACAAGAGGGGTCCCAGGATGGACCCTTGGGGGACCCCACAGGTCACTGCCATTCGGTCTGACACACAGTGCATCCTTAGTGTCCTGGTCTAATATTTTCTCTCTCTTTGGCTCCGTTTCCACCAATTTTCACCAGCATCATCAGCTGTTTTTCTTAAAATGGCATCTAGCAGGTTGGTAAGTGTTGTAAAACCTGAACAGTGACATCAAAGACGCAAAAAAAGGTCCAGAAGGCTGCAGAGTTGGTTGATAATCGTCTGCGATATGAGCTCGATGATATTATGAGGTTTCATTTCTGTGGATTTCGGTGGATTTCGTTATTTGCCGAAAGAGAAACTGGCTAAACCGGTGATAGGAAGACAACAATGCTGGGAAGATGTCAGTCATAGGAAGTGGTAGAGTTTTGTACTGCCAGGGGGACTGCAGCGGAGAGAGCCGAAACCCACAGAGTAAGAACACATCATCATCCCAAATCAGCGGAGTGTCTTCAAAAGCCGGGCTCACAGTTAAATGGGGGAAAAGGCACAAACAAAAAAAGCAATAAAAAACAGCTGGTCCTGGCCGGTGTGTATCTGTGTGTGTGTGTGTGTGTGTGTGTGTGTGTACGTGGGGCTGCATGAAGCTGAGAGAGGAAGTCGACGCAGGATTCATGCAGCAGCCCGTTGTCATATCACAGCAAACAATTTGTATGTGTGTGAGTGTGTGTGTGTGTGTGTGTGTGTGTGTGTGTGCGTGTCGTGGGGATAACCACATGGGGCTTTCTCACGTTCTGTTTACAGCTGTGAATGGTTCCAGAAACCGGGGCCCTCTGCCCTCTACACTACGACCACTGGGAGATGGGGGGTGGAGGGTGGGGCCGTCCTCAGGATGTGTGAGAGAGGGACGGAGCCCTGTGGCAAAATGTTTTCGCATTGAATAGCTTCACTGTTTATGCATCGCAGACATCCTTAGTTCTGATCCTCCTGGTCAAAAAGAACATTTCAGAAATCCCCACTGTCATTCCTCAAAGAAAAAATACTACCATTCATGTGTTTGGAGTTTCTCATTACAGATATCTACAGTTATTCTGCAGATAGTGAACCGCTGACATCTGCAGCTCAGTTATAACTCAGATATCTACAGTTTCATTCTGGCTATTTCATCCCTTCAGTTTAAAAACTATATTGTCCTTTTCGTCTTAAATCAAGTGTGACGCTGCAGATTTCTCAAACTGGATTTCTGCCAAATGTAACTACAGATATCTTCAATTAGGAGTTTCTGCAAAACAGCTACAGCTGCTAGGACTTGGAGGCAGTTAGTCTTAAAGCACACTGTGTCGCTGCAGCTGTGACCGCGTATGACAAGCTGTTCCACCGTCATGCCAGAGCAGCCCGAGGACAAACTTCTCGTAAATTTTGAGTCTCCACTGAACAAAGCTCTCGTTTTCCCCAAATACACGGCATCTTCGAACAATCTCACCCACCACAGCCGCCACCACTGCTCCTGCTAACACTGATCAAAAGCTTTGTAGACTAGTATCCAATGAGACGCCTCGCAGGAACAGCATCATGTAGACCAGCTCAGACCAGTCATGATGATGTTTGAGATATCAGCAGCTAGTATTCTCACTAGGGATGCATGATAATATCGACGTCCGATAATTATCGGTAAATTTTGGCAATTATGACGTCATTCCGATAATTAAAAAATGAGCCGATAAAATGACCCGATAATAATAAAGACTTGGAATCTTGGTTTTTGCTGTTGGTCTGTGTGTTGTGGTTTGTGCTCATGCCTGGCTCCTCAACCCCTCCCCTCCCCGACGGTACTGTCGCATGTGTGTGATGTCATCAGACAGCGCGGGCAGAGAGAAACAAGCAGCATGGTGGCACTGACCAGTGTGGACTTTCTTTACGGTGTCAGAAGAAGACATTTCACTTGGGCTGGTCTCGGATATTGGAATATCGAAATATTCATTTATTGTGCTGGTATTCGGATAATAATTTTGATATTCGTATAGTCGTGCGCGCCGCTGCCGGTAGGCATTGCTGAGTTTTGCCGAACGTTGCCGAGCGTTGCCAAGCATTGCAGAGTGTTGCCAAGGCTGTAATATGCCGCCGTGGTTGTAGTATATGGACCTATCATCTCTGGTGTCACGCTCTGGTGTCACCCCCGCTCCCTCATGCTCCCACTCCCCCGCACCCCGGCTGACACCACAGCAGGAACCCAATCGATTGACATTATCGATTATTGGCTGCAAGAAGTATAAAATGACCAATTATCCGTATCGGTTGAAATTGGCATTATCGTGCATCCCTACTTCTGACTCATCAAAATAGAATCATACAAATCTCTAACCGTTGTTTTAATTGGACAGAATAGATATATTTGTATTTTATAGATATTTAGAATAACACATATAAGATAATAAATGAAGAAAGGTGCCAAAGACTGTAATATTGTCCAACATGACAGAAGTAGCTGCATCCAAAAGCAGACTTCTTCTTAGTTTTGTTGTTAGTAACTGACAGGGGGGTGATTGTGAACATTGTTAATTAACTCAGTAGTACAGTAGCAGTAGTTCTCCCAACATCAGGAGTCTCAGTAAACCAAGTTAGAATAGGTCTGTGTTGGTGAAACTCAGTCATTTGGTCAGTCACAGCCAGACATCATCCCTTATCCGCCTATAAGACCAGGCATATTAGCAAAATGTTCGTCTGTAACCCACTTAGAACCATGACTGCTTCTGCAAATGTTGCTGCAGCTTGATTCATTGCATGTGGCTGCAGCCGGAAATAAAAACTAAAACCAGAATGTTGAACTTTAGGAAAACACAACTCTGAAGCATGAGCATTTGATAAAGTTGGTAGCTAATGATGAGCAAACCCTAGCAGTAATTTTGAGCCGTGTTTCTGGCCAGCAGGCGAGTACTGACTTTTGCTCTCGTCTGTTTTGATATCTCCTGATGGAATGCCTGAATCCGGGGCTGAGCGCTCAGTTTCACAGTCTTTTCACAGCTGCCTCCTGTTGCTGCAAACATGGATGACGACAAGAGCAAGACTGACGCTAAAGCAGTGAGCAGAAAGACACTGAAACGCACCATTCGGCTGAACAGAGATGCAGATTCAGTTGCTAATTCCCTCTTGGTGTTAAGTACAAGCGGCCTGTTTCACATTCAAGTTGTAATTTCATGCATTGTTTGTGCAAAAGAAAACATCAATCAGAGCAGCGTTAATCCTGGTCTTTCAAATGCAGCGATGCCCTGTCGGATTTAATTCATTTTTAACACCCTCACTGCAAACATTTACTCACGCTGCACGCCAAACTTCCTCCAAATGTAAACTAATAAAGCCCTTTGTGGAAGCGTGGAACTCCTGCTCTGCTCTTTCATTAACAGAACAAATAAAACCAAGCTCTGAGTAAAGCCCATCTTGGCCCATCATCGCTGCTGAAGTGCACTGAAGAAAAAAACATAACTTCAAAGACAAGCAGGACCAGCCAACCACTTAAGCGTCTGGGTGTCTAACATAGCTCAGTGATAAAGAGCAGCAGTAGGATGCAGAGTATTTACGTCACAGATCCAGGCCTGCTGGACTCTGTCACTGTATTCCACCACTGAACTATGAACAGAATGAAATCTAATCTGCTTGCAGACGAGGCCGAACACGTGACTCGGCTGAGAGACGCTGTAAGTGTTGAGGCTTCCTCAGCACGATACTGGGCAGTGCACTGTGTTGTGTTCGGTCTTACCGGGACAGCAGCCATCAGAGTGGGCTGCAGGACGCTGGTGTCTCCTTTGCTTCCTCTCTTGATCTTGGTTGACTGAAATTAAAAAAATAGAGCAAATATCACACTGACGGTTGTAGATTTCCAGCATCTCATCTAAACCGATACCTTAAGTGTCTTTTCCTAAGAGTATTTGCAATGATCCATTTCTAAAGAGTGCTTATATTCTAAATACTGCATTTGTTGGTACCTTGATTGGAGTGTGATGAAACATTATTAATGCTCACCACATATCTTCACTGTTAAATGCTAGTCTTACGTTGCTTTTTACAATACAAGTAGTCCACACACTTCATCCATCCATTCTCTACACACCACTTCATCCTCTGTAGGGTCATGGGGGGCTGGAGTCTATCCCAGCTGACTTAGGGTGAAGGCAGGCTCGCCTAGACAGGTAACCAGTCTATCACAGGACCACACGAAGACAGACGACCAAGAACACTCACATTCACTCCTACAGACAATTTCGAATCACCAGTTAACCTCAGCGTGTCTTTGGAATGTGGGAGGAAGCTGGAGAACCCAGTGAGAACCCAGGACCTTCTAGTTAGCAATACCGTCATGTGTCTTTTGATTTATAGGCTGTCTAAATGTCTGGGTACTGAAGTGTTCTGATACTGGTTCCAGTACCCGGTACTTGAATTTCATTACCAATATCAAAACTACATTTGGTTTAACGTGTTTCACTTTCCTGCCAGGAGAAGATCAGAACCACTTTAATGTCTGTACAGAAAAGACATAGGAGGGACCTGCCGCCAGGTAGCTTAGCTTAGCTTAGCGACTGGAAACAGGAGGAAACAGCTAGCTCGGCTCTGTCCAAAGCTAACAAAATCCAAATACAAGCACTTCCACAAGGTTACTGCAGTTGGGACTTTATGACAGTTTACATCATGTTTGGGAACTACTACGAAGGGTTGACTGATCATCAAGCTTGCCAGTTATCAAATCCATCCATCCATTATCTATACATAAGAGGAAACAGCTAGCTTGGATCTGTCCAAAGCTAACAAAATCCAAATACAAGAACGTCTATAAGATGTCATGTTTGGTAATTAGTACAAGAATTTAACATGCGCTACCCTGGCTCCAACGCTGCCTCGTCTCTCTACTCTCTCCTCAAAAACATACAGTGTGCTTCACGTTCAGTGTTACTTTACCTGGTCAGCCAGAGTCTGAGGTGATGAATATCCGATCCTGCATCCATGGGAGACACATACAAGCTCTGCACTAAGCTCCAGCACATGGGCGAGAGGAAGGTAGCCGATGTAGGTGTCCTCCTCACTGTAAATGCAAAGGTACTGTCACATTACTGAAAAGGTGCACTAGAAACAAGAGTTTTGTCTTTAAACTTAATTTCATTAGCTTGCACATATACAGTGCTGTGAAAAACTATTTGCTCCCATACAGAAATCCTTTATTTTTGCATATTTGTCACACTTAAATGTTTCAGATCATCAAATTAATTTTAATGTAAGACAAAAATAAACCAAGGAAACACAAAAAACAGTTTGTCCAGCCCATCTTGCCCTATGTGCAAAAGTAATTGCCCCCTTAGCTGCCAATCTACCAAATGACCAAATTCATTTGACAATTGGATTCAGTCTCATCACCCACACTCATCTGATTACTGCCAGGCTTGCTGCAGCTAAAGGGTCTCAAAAAGCAGCACATGATGCCACGTTCTGAAGAGATCCAAGAACAGATGAGGAACAAAGTCACTGACATCCATCAGTCTGGAGGGTTACAAAGCCATTGCTGAGGCTCTGGGACTCCAGAGAAGCACAGTGAGAGACTTTATCCACAAATGGAGGAACATGGAACAGTGGTGGACCTTCCCAGGAGTGGACCAACCACCAACATTTCTCCAAGAGCATCCATATCTAATCCAGGAGTCACAGAAGAACCCAGAGGAACATCTAAAGACCTGCAGACCTCACTGGCCTCAGTTAAGGTCCGTCTACATGATTCCACAATGAGGAAGACTCTGGGAGGAAATGGATCCATGGAGAGTTGAAGGATCAAACCACTACTGACCTAAAAGAACATGAAGGTTATATAGATTAAAAATACCTGGATGAGCTCCAAAACTTCTGGATATCATCCTGTGGACTGATGAGTCAAAGGTGGAACTTTTTAGAAGACATGGGTCCGTTACATCTGGAGTAAAGCTGATACTGCATTACACCAGAAGAACATCTACCACCAGTTAAACATGGAGGTCGTAGTGTGATGGTTGGAGGACCTGGACCACTTGTCATCATTGATGGAGCCATGAATTCTGCTCTCTATCAGAAGAATCTCCACCATCAGTTCATGACCGGAAGCTCAACACTAATGGTTCATGCAGCAAGACAAAGACCAAAGACCACAAGCAAGTCCACCTCTGAGGGGCTCAGGAAGAACTAAATGAAGGTTCTGGAGTGGACGAGTCAAAGTCTGGACTTGAATCTAATTAAGATGCCGTGGCAAGACGTTAAAAGCTCAGTTCATGATTGTAAACCATCTAATGTGACTGAATTAAAACTATCCAGCAGAGTAGAATGGACCAACAATCCTCCATGATGTAAAAGACTGATCACAAGCTGGAACAAACATTTAACTGTTGTTGCCAAGGGACCAACCAGTTATTAGGTTTAGGGGGGAAATTACTTTTTCACAGAGGTGATATGGGTCTTCAATTAATCTTTAATAAATCAAGATTTATAAACATTTTGTGTTTGTTGATTATCTCTGTATAATATTCAAGAAATATAGATATTAGTTTGATGATCTGGAACATTTAAGTGTGAGAAATATGCAAAAAAAGATTCCTGTAGGGGGGCAAATACTTTGTCACGGCACTGTAGTGCATAAAGTTCATTCTGTGAAAGTAATCAAGCTGAATGAATGTAATTTTAACACATACAATCAGTTGTAAAACAAACTACCAAGGTTTCCTGTATAAGAAATCATAGGATAACAGTTTTCCAAAGAATATGCATCAGAAAGATCATCTGTACAAAACAAGGGTCGCATATTCCTTTGCTTAGAATTCAATATGATCCACTGGACACATCAGCATCTCAACACAAGTACTTCTGGATCTTCCAAATTCTGGAGAATCACATTTCAGTGAGCACGTCCGAAATTCAGAGCAAACACAATAAGGAGGTTTACACAGCCGGATGAGTTAATGGACAAAGGAAAGTCCTCAGTTTCATAATAAGTCAGATTGAGATCATAACAGCCGTAACCCCTGTGGCCTCCATCCATCTCACCCCGACTCCCATCCTCCCCGGTTGTTCCTCCATCTCATACTGAAGCTCCCTCCTTCGTGCGTTTCCTCTCACCCCCTATCTTTCCCCAGAGAGGCGGCTCGGTTTTTGTTTGAAAGTAAACAGCCGAGTTGTATGATGGTAATGGGTTGCCTGAATAAGCATATTTCCCATAATGACAAAGTATTCCTTCGAAAAAAAAAGCAAGAGTCCAGAAATCCAGTGCATTTTTTGGCAAAGAACAAAGTTAAAGGCCTTCAGTAATTTGAAGAGCTATGGTGTGTCTCTGCTTAACCGTGCAATCAGGGTTTCCTGGCTCAGAATGGGCCTTCAAGGGGCGACTACACACAACAGTAAGCAAGATCTGTCTACGTCCAGCAGAGGCAATGAGTCTGTGATACCTTATTTGACAGAAATCTATGCATTTACCTCAATGAAACCCCAATAAACAACAAGAAACGCATTCATAATTCTTATCACTGTGGTGCTAAAAACCCTGGGAACAACAGACACTATATCGCCAAAATTACTGGGTCACACTTCCAAATAGCTGAATCCAGGTGTTCCAATCACTTCCATGGCTACAGGTGTGTAAATCCAGCCCCTGGGCATGCAGACTGCTTCTACAAACATTAGTGAAAGAATGGGTCGCTCTCAGGAGCTCAGTGGATTCAAGTGTGGTACTGTGATAGGTTGACACCTGTGCAATAAGTCCATTGGTGAAACTTCATCCATACTAGATATTCTACAGTCAACTGTTAGTGATGTTATAACAAAGTGGAAGCAAATGGGAAGAACAGCAACTCTGCCCTGAAGTGTTCGGCCACATAAAATCACAGAGCGGGGTCAGCGGATGCAAAGAAATCACCAACTTTCTGCAGAGTCAACAGCTACAGACCTCCAGACTTGGTGTGGCCTTCAGATCAGCTCCAGAACAGTGGTAGAGAGCTTCATTAATGGGTTTCCATGACTGAGCAGCTGCATCCAAGCCTCACATCATCAAGTGCAATGCAAAGTGTGGGATGTACTGGTGTAAAGGACGACCACCACTGGACTCTAGAGCAGTGGAGACGTGTTCTCTGGAGGGACTAATCACACTTCTCTGTCTGGACATCCCATAGACCAGTCTGGGTTTGGTAGTTGCCAGGAGCACGGTACTTCCTGACTGCATTGTTCCAAGTGTAAAGTTTAGTGGAGGGGGGTTATGGCATTAAGAGTTCCAGTGAAAGGAACTCTTAATGCTTCAATGCGTGGGAATGGGATGTCATTAAAGTTCATGTATGTGTGAAGGCAGACATCCCAATACTTCTTCCAATATAGTGTAAATGTGCTGCTTCTGGGAGGAGATGTAATAAACCTGTTTCCTCTCCATGTGCACAATATTTCTCAGTGTGTCAAGTCTGTAGCCATGCTCCTCTCTGTAGCTTCATATTTTATGGATAGATATGAAAGTGGTGTCGTCTAACTAATAGAAGAAAGCAAATAATTATGATCCCCAACAAGATGAACTACTCCTTTCCATGTGGTTAAAGTTTTGCATGTTCTGATGCAATGTCTGTTTTGGCTTTTGTTATTAAAGGCACTTTTTGACTAATATAAACAAGTTTCTTACACAAAAAACCTCAAATGATGCACTTGTCATTACAAATCTGACTAGACATTGTTAATATCTACAATCACGCTATAAAACTAAAGTAAAAAAGCACATGTCCAAGGTTGTAATATATCGTAAGTCCAGTTACCACAGGTTGGGTATCCTCTCGGCCATTCCTGTGATGCCAGCGAGGATGTTGCTGTGGGAGATCATGACGCCCTTCGGGATGCCTGTGGATCCGCTGGTGTACATGATGACTGCAATGTCTGAGGGCAGCGGCTGCTTACGCTCACGTGCTGCTGTAATGTGAACACAGAAAACACGCACACGGAACTGTGACTTGCGTGTATAAATCAACCGACCGCAGACGCACGAGAACACAGACGAAACGCAGCGGCACAAAAATGCGCGCTTACACGCCGCCCACATTCTTGGAATAAATAGAAGATAAATGAATTAAAAGCAGCGATAAGGATGGTTATTAGTCCGCTTGCTGCATGTGTACGTGATAAACAGATCTGAGAAAAGAGAAAGAAAAAGAGAAAGTGCAATGGATTCCAAGGGCCAAAGTAATATCTCACAAAGTGAAACTCATGGATGGAAAATTGTCAGTTATGATATTAAACAATCAGGCCACTCTTGGCACAGTGGACAGTTTGTGTCTGACTGTGCTGCCAAAACCACTATTTACACTCCGTCACTCCTCTTTCGTCTTACTCTTATCTTCCCCTTTCAGTTTTCTCTCTCTAATGTTTTGCTTGTCTTTGCTCTTTCATCTATTCGTCTTCTCTTCCTGACAGTCTCTCCATCATTCCTCAGTCCTTCATCATCTTCTTTATTTTCTCCTCTTCCAAAACTTCAGCCGTGTCCGTTCGGTGGGAACGATGCTATCTGCTGTAACTCCAGTCCTGGCTGTCACATCAGCGCGTGCATTGTCTTTGGACCTCCTTGTCACATTGTAAGATTACTTTTCTTTCTTTAAAATTAATTTTGGAGTCTTCACTGCTTTTATTAGATAGAAGCAGGAGCCTCTTTCACAAAGAGACTGCCCTGTACTGCCACTAAAGGACCTTTATGTCGGTGTTGCTCATCTTTGCTGTGGGCGGCTGTGGCTCAGGTGGTAGAGCAGGTTGTCCACTGACCGCAAGGTTGGGGGTTCGATCCCTGGCCCCTCCACATGCCGAAGTGTCCTTGGGCAAGACACTGAACCCCAAGTTGCTCCGAATGGCAGATTAGCGCCTTGCATGCCAGCTCTGTCGCCATTGGTGTGTGAATGTGTGAATGAGAAACACATCGTAAAGTGCTTTGGATACCACTAAGGTAGGTTAAAGCGCTATATAAATGCAGACCATTTACCAGACTGAACCAGACAAGCTGGGGTAATGCATGTTAGTGTGTGCTTTCATGTAGTATGTAGCTGGCGTTAAAAAAAAACAGAGACGTGACGTGGGAAACTTTGATCATATTCCTTTGCGGACACACGCGTATGGCTGTGGACGCCCCACATGAGTCAATGCTGGGAGGACTCAGCTCTATCCATGCACGGTGGTTCGGAATCTATGCATTCCGCACATGCTCGCTATTCCTGAGCATGTACACGAATTCACCTGTTTTAGTTCTTTTACGTTGCCCGCCAGTTCGTTTTAGGATTGACTTTAAGATCTTATTACTCACTTTTAAAGCACTCAACGGTCTCCGTCCTAGGCACACTGCCGACCTTTTAACTCCATACTCTCCACCACGTACGCTACGATCCTCGGGCGAAGGTCTTTTAACTGTCCCAGAGGCCCGACTGAAAACTAAGGGGGACAGAGCCTTTTCAGTCCGGGCGTCGAGGCTCTGGAACGACCTGCCCGAGGACATCAGGTTGGCTGATCCTGTGCTGCCTTTTAAGTCACGTCTTAAAGCACATTTTTATCGGAGAGCTTTTCCTGATTTTATTTCAGTTTTATGTTTTATGTTGTCATTATTACTGGTGCCGGTGCATAAAACGATCATGGGCCTTATTAAATTATGTATTGGTGTGCTTTATTTTGTTTAATTGTTGTTTTCATTGGAAAGCACTTTGTAACATTTATTTTGAAAAGTTCTCTATACATAAAGTTTATTGTTATTATTAAACAAAATCAGTTGGGAAATGA